>JAJTTV010000014.1:1134863-1223743 GCA_036971225.1 Arthrobotrys sinensis | reverse complement strand
ATAAGGTTAAAGTGGTTAGGTAGCCCTTAGGATATCTATAATAATATTTGTTTTTAGGGTAAATTGATATTGGTTTGATCTTTAGACTTTTTTTTTATATCCAAGATTTACTAATTATTGTTAAATTTTTAGTAAAAAATTTTAAATTTGCTGAATTTTAAGGGTAAAATATCTTATATAATTAAAAACTTTTTAATTTTAATATATAATTTATATAATATTATTATAATTTAAATATTTTATCAAATATTTAAATTTTATAAGATAAATAGAAAAAAGTTTATTAATTTATTTAAAATTTTATAATTCTTATTTTATAATATTAACAAAATTAAAATTTTTAAAAATTTTTTTAAATTATATTATAAATTTTTTATATAAAATTTATAACTATTTTTTTTTATTAATAAATTAATAATATAAAAAATTTTTATTATTAATTTTTAAAATTTAGTTTATTTTTTTTTATATTTATTGTTTAATTAAATAAAAAAATTTTAAAATTTATAAAATTTTATACTATTAAAAAAATTAAAATTTAGAAATTTAAAAATAAAAATAAAAATGAAAATAATAATTATAATTTATTCTTCAAAAAATTTTAAAAAATTAATAATAAAAGTAGATATTTAAATATTAAATTAATAAAATTATAAAGTAATAAAATATAAAAAATCATATATAAACTAATTGAGATATTAAAATAATATATAAATATTATAAGGTAAAATAAGGCACTAATATATATACAAATTAATATTTAAATTATTATTTAATTTTTAAATATATAATAATAAATATAGTAGTTTAAATAAATAATTAACAAAAGAAATAATAAAATAAATTAAATAAAAAATAAATCTATAAATTAAACATTTAAATATAAAATATTAAATTAGACAAAAAATAAATTTATAAATTAAATATTCAGATATAGAATATTGAATTAAATAAAAGATAAATTTAAATTAAATATTTAAATATATAAAATATTAAATTGGATATAAATTATTTTTTAATAATTTAAAAGTTTATATAGGGTAAAGATTTAAACAAACTTTTTACTATATATATTTAAATAATAATAATAATATAATTTTATAAATTATAAAATCTAAATTTAGATATTTCTTTATTTTAAATTTATAATTTATATTATATTATATGATTTTTTTTTTAATTATAATATTGTTTAGATATTTTTTATGATTATTCTGAGGGTTTCTCTGGCCAACTGGATTTCTGCTTGGAGTTCATTATGCTGGGAGAGCTTCGTTACACCATTATTATAACAAAAATTAAAAAGAAGTTTTTTTTTTAAAAAAAAAAAAATAAAACATATTTACTTACATAAAATTTAAAAACATAATTTCTCGGAATCCTGCTTATCAGGATCATCAGCTGTCCTTTCTGTACTTCCGAGTTTGTCCCCTCTCCAGATTTCCTGTTTCGGACAGTATGTCCGGTATCTATACCACTGGACCATCCAATACAGAATGGGAGAATATGCATGGTTTGACACAACACAGAGAAGTTATCTGACGTCTTGGCATTCTTGGTACAGAGAATATTCTCTGCCCTTGAAATATTGTCTGGTCAGATAATTTCTACTTCACAGACAATTCTCATATGTATGAACATCAATATGTATATAACCCCTTGACGATGACAGTTCTATTTTGGAACTTCATCGGTCAACTTACTCTCTTACCCACCCACGAGAATAGCTAAAGCAATCCTACTTTATCTATTGTTATACTTCTTATACAACCACTTACTTATTCATCGAATACATACTTCCTATTGAGAACTGAATAATTGAGTAGTAAGAACGGTTCAATTGTGGAACTAGCTGAATCAGGAAATTCCTATTTGGGACTACCTGGGACAGGTATAACACCTTTAATCCTGAGAGATCTCGAACGCTCAGTCGAAAGATTGTTGAGATAAGTAAAGGGCGATGCGCCATAAGAGAGGTTATTTTTAATAAATGCAATTCGTAACCTAAACCTCCAAAACGTGACATTCATACATATTTGCTCGACAAGTTTAATCTAGAGATTTTCTAAACCCAGGCCAACTTCTGCAAACAAATGGGGCCATGTCCTCTCAAATACCAACCCGTCACAAATATCAACAAACTATCCGAGGATTTTCAAGGAATAGAAATACTTCTCATAACGTAAAATTCAAACGTCCAAAGCCTCTCACGATCTCGTTTCTATAAAAACTCAGCATCGTACAAAACTTAAGTCTCCAAATCTCCTATTTTTTACCTCTCCGCATCTCTATATCCACCAGTAGCTGAACTATTATCTCGTGCTTATGTGCCGCAGCTAGCAATAGAGGCGTATCGCCTTTTTTACTTTGTACCTTTATGTTCGCGCCTCTATCCACCAACAATCGGACTACTGCCTCATGTCCACGCCTCGCAGCCCACAACAGTGGTGTGTAGCGATACTTATTTTGTACCTCTATATTGGCACCTCTATCCACCAACAGTCGGACCACTGCCTCATGTCCTCGCTTTGAAGCTAACAGTAGCGGTGTGTCACTATCCGAATTTTGTACCTCTATATTCGCACTTCCATCCAGCAGCAGCCGGACCACCGGCTCGTGTCCACATCCCGCAGCTAGCGATAGTGATGTAGTGCCTTTCTGATTTTTTACCTCTATATCTGCACCTCTATCCATCAGCAGTTGGACTATCGTTTCGTACCCGTTCCACGCAGCAAGTAGTAGCGGCGTATTACCGTCTTTATTTTCCGCCCTTATGTTTGCACCCCTATCCACCAAGAGCCGAGCTACTACTCCATGCCCACGCCCCGCAGCTAACGCCAACGGTGTGTTGCCACTCCTGCTTTCTACTTCTAGATTCGCACCTTTACCCAGTAGCAGCTGGATCATTTCTTCGTCTCCGTTCCATGCGGTAAACAATAGTGGTGCATCGCCTTTTTTATTTTTTATCTCCAATAGTGGCATGTCATCTTCTTGATTCTCTCCCTCTGGTCGTGTTGTGTCACCTTTTTTTCTTTTCTTTTTTTCTTCCTCCAATTGAGCGCCTCTTTCTACCAGCAGTTGGGCTACTTTTTCGCGGCCAGACCACCCTACAGATCGCAATGCTAGCAATAGTGCTGTGTTACCGTCTCTGTCCTTTGCCTTTATGTTCGCACCGTTATATATTAGCAACTGGGCTAATATTATGTCCCAGTTCTTTACCGCTAATAATAGGGGTGCGTTATCCTCTCTATCCTTTACGTCTGTGTTCGCACCTTTGTTTATTAACAGCCTGGCTAAGGTTTCTTCCCCACGCTGTACCGCTAATAACAACGGTGTGTTACCGACATCATCTGTTATTTCCATGCTCGCGCCGTTGTCTAATAACAACTGGATCATGGTCATTTGCAGCTGTTCCGTAGCCCACAGTAATGGCGTCGAGCCGCTCCGACTTTTTATGTCAGGGTTAATATTGCTAACCGCAAGTAACATCCTAACAACATCCTCCTGGCCTTTCTCCACAGCGGAGAAAAGTAGTTCCGCGCCGATAATATCCTTCGAGCCAATTTCGTTGCCTTTTTTGAAAAGTTGCTCTACCACATCATCATGTCCACCGCATATGGCGTATGAAACCGGCGTACCCCCAACGTTATCTTTAATATCAACCCGGGCGCCCGCCTTAAGTAGTCGCCTAATGACGGGTATTCGCCTCTTCCAAACCGCGTAAACCAACGCTGTTCGGCCGTGTTTATCCACAGAATCTACGCGGGCGCCTCTAAGCGGTAGCTGAATGCCCTTCCACTTGGGCCCCTTCAATAACAGTTTGACGATAACACCAAACCCATTCTCTGCGGCCCAAGATAGTGCTGACCTCCCGTATCTGCCGTCTTGGAAGTTTAGATCAATTTTATCACCAGACTCGAGCAAAAGCTTGACCACTTTTGTGAGCCCGAAATAAGACGCGACCATGAGGGTAGTAAAGCTGATCGGGAAGTAGGTATTTGTGCTAGTCCAAAAGATCGTCAACCAAGCTGGGTAATGCGGTGAAGCTGTACTGCATAATCTGAGGATTGATTGTATTTTTGCATTATCGAGTTCGGATTCAATTTGTGACTCGTGGAGGTGAGTCGTCCAGTGTTTAGCGGAGTAGTCAAGAAATGCGTACTCTTCAGTAACGGGATCTGGGAGCGGCTCCAGCCCCACATAAAGTAGGTACTGGATGCAAATATTAGCAAGAAGTTTGTGGGAATCTTGCAGATGAAGCGAACCCCCCCATCCAGTGCTTTGATGAACAGGCTGAGAGAGATCCTCTTTCACATTCCAGACCAAGAATTCCTTCGCTGTCTGATGAATCAAGTATATCTTCGGTCCTATGATTGTTACGAAAAGGCCACAAAGATCTCGTACGTAATCGCGAAAACGGTCCTCGGGATCTTTAAGATCTTCTGGTTTAAGACCAAGGCTGCTGTAGGACTGATGACTATCTTTAAGAGCCAATGCCAGACGCATCTCGTGTAGAGTTAAAGGTCGTGCTGCAGCGACTACGATCTGCAGTAGTCTCTTTGCTTTCTCAGGATTGCAGCTTTTGGATAGAATCCTCTCGTAAGCTTTATCAAGGGTCTTCGGGAGGTGGGAAGTAACGTCAGCTATTCTATTGCTGCTCATATCCATGTCGATATCGCCTTCGATCAAGTCCAGAGTAAGGTAAACCCATATGTATGTTCTGTTTGGGATACGTTCGAGACTTTCTAGCAATAAATCCTGCTCTTTTTTTGTAAGCTTCAGCTTTTCTCCGATAGCCTTAACCCTAGCTTCGAGAAAGATTCCAATCTCTCGAGAAATCTTTTCTATCTCCTCCTCGCTCTCTCCACTTAGGTGAATAAAGGAAGACCCAGGATCCTCGAGAGATTGAAAGCCATGCCGAATTTCACGATAGGGCCGACTTGTCAAGAGAAATTTAAGATTAAAGCCTGTCTCCGCCTCCGCCTTGTATAGTTTGCGCAAGCTCTCAATTAGCTGAGATCTTTCGTTCTCCTTGCATTCATCAATTGCATCGAGAACGCAAATAATTTCGCCAGCATCATTATCCTTCGCAGCGACTAGAAGAGCTTTCCAAAGCTCGCTAAATGAATTGGCGAATCCCTCCCCAACAACTTCGAACCGTTCGATAATTCTTCTGGAGAGTAAGGTGGGTTTCGCTTCAAAAAGTTGAGATAAAATACAACAAAGAGCAGTTATAACACTTCCCTGACCCTCAAAATCGTCCTTGAAGAAGAAGTAACAGGTTGTTCTTGATTCGGTAGATGTAAGAATGGAATCAATCAAATATTTCGCGAGGACCGACTTTCCGCAACCAGGATCGGCAGATGCCCAAAGCATGCTTGATGTTCTACTCGTTCTCCAATTTTGAAAGTGAGGGTGAGCCGTAAACCATTCGCATGTCCCAGGGACTCGATCCGGATTTCGATCTTTCTGGTTTATTTCTACCGATTTATGAAGCGTGTTGAGGATCTTTAGTTCTTTTTCTCTATGGGCTGGTGGCGGCGGTCAGCTTCTGGGGTGGCGGGGGCGCTGGGGCGTGCGGCGTAGGGTTGGGTACGGATGCCTGGAGCTAGCTTTACGTACCGGCATCACCGTTATGGAAATTAACAACCCTAGTCGATAGTTTGGTTGGTATCAATGCAATGTGCGCGCATACAGTTGTGGATGGGCTCACCCGTTGTAGTGGACAGACCCGGCTTGGACCGCGATTTGACCCCCCATATTGTTGAATGTACTTTGGTTCATTGACCTTTGTAGCTGAGTGGTCCTAGTGGAACTCACACTGTGTATAGCTTTTTTCGTAGGTTCGAATATCTGTAGACGCCTGTAGACCTTACTATGTTAAGTGAAGAAAAGTAGGATGATCCCTCGTCCGGGCAATATTTGCGATACCGTGCCCTGAACGTTCGAGCCAATCACATGGCTCAGGATCCATGTTTCAACAGTTGAGCCCTACCCCGCTTTTTACTTTCAGCCTTCGGTTCATTCGAATCTGTGCAGCCTTGTCAAATTCATGTATGGAACTGGTTCATCCCTCACAAAAGATAACCATTATGGATCAAGTATCTGTCTTAAGGGTAAGTAATACCTCGCTAGTTAGATGAAGAGGCCATAATCGGTTCAGCTTTGAAGGCTACAGCATATTATCGATGCGATGTCTGACTGCTAGGAGTAATTGACCGCGACCTGACCTTGCTACCCTACAAAAAAGTACTGTACGGCGAAAGATAACAAACTTTCTGTGGTCCAATCGCTAAGGCTAAGATTTCCGCCTGTCAATGGAAGGCATCTTCTGCTAGCTCGCGGACGACCGGGGTGTTGTAACCCTGGGTCCGTCTGGGATTCAATGCAGTCTCGTGACCAGACGTTTGTTGGGCGAGACCACGGGATCAGATGTATCGACCACACAACAACAACACCAAAAGTTTCGGTTTGCACAAATGTATTTCCAAAAACGTGCTTCAGAAAAAGAAAATAGGACGGTCTAGTTGCTAAGATTTCCGCCCGTCACGTGAACACGCGTTCACCAGCTCGCGGACGACCGGGGTTCGATTCCCCGTCTGAGAGATCTTTTTTTGCACATTTTTATACTTTTTGGAACCTTTTTCGATTTGCAACCCAACACATATATTAGCTACGAAAGCGAAAGAAGGAGTATGTTCGACAAATACGAGCTACCGAACAACAAAAGTGTTCAATGAAGAACAGCCCAATTCAAATTCGGACGCAAGAATTTGTAAATTTAATCCAGAATCACAAAAGTAACATTTTGGCCCTAAAATTAATTCAAAACTAAAAACGCTATTGTTCAGAAAGCACACTTCTTATCGAACCTATTTGTTCCTTTGATTGGGGTCGCACTCCAGATGATAATCTTTTTACCAAACACAAAATTTCCTATTTACAACAATCTCAACACAAAATGAACCCACCTACAAACCGTCCCACCTGCAGACTAATCACTCTGCAAGTCAGTTACGAACCATCCAGCCTGTGAACTAGTCTATGAACGACAAAATTGTTTGCCGGAATATTGGTAATATTAGTCCCCTGTTGTTGTTAAATAGAAAGGGATTAGGACTTAATGTTTATTTGTAATTCTGCGTAGTAGATCTTAGGATTTCTGTATATCCTGCAACAAGCCTTTTTGTTCGGGAAAAGGAACCAAATTAGGGAACGGGGCGAGCTATAGGTGTGCTTTTGAGCCGCATGACGGTGTACTTTACGTACAAATATGCCCGACTGCAAGGAGGGGTTTAAGCGTACCTTGTTTCCTTACTGGTTTAAGTACTTGTTAGCCCTCCTTGTGTGGATGGAGTGTTCGACCTGGAAACTTCTAGGAATATCTGGGATTTAGATACTCGATTACCCAGTTTATTGCCTCATTGAATTAATCATCCACTAGTAGTGGTTACAACATTGTTTAAAAGATTGTGGAGCGAGGAAATACACTCTTGCATGCACATCGAATAGTAAGGGGCAGCGTAGATGGCCATTTTTATAGTCGAAGGTAAGTTTTGGAAGGACGCGTCACCCCCGATCAAGATTTGTGAACTTTTTTTCCCCTCGGCGGTTTATTGTGGTTAAGAGGTTGAAGCTTGAATGGTTTACCATTGTAGTTTGGGGTTTGTCAGAAAAGAGAGTTTTAAAATTCTGAACACGGGAATGGACCAGTTACGGCAGGCCGTTTTTAAGCCCTTAATCGGTTATTTGAAGGTAATATATTGAGTACGAAAGGGTTATTTCAGTAAATCATGCTGGGATTCTTTACGAAAACTAATGCACAGTATCCCTCGGATGGAAATATCTCCTTTCCTAATACAACAAGATAAGAATAAAAGTTGTGAGGTCAAAATCTGAAGCCTTCCCATCAAGAGGAATAGCTCCGGGTTGAAATTAAACTGATAAGCCAGCGTGAACCTCGAATTAATATGGAAGCGGGGTTATAACAGTAGATCTGTTGATGTAGAGACTTGGAAGGAATTCCGTGAAATGGTCGAGTTAAAATCTGTGGAGGAGGTTGCAACGGCAAATCGCTAGGGAACACCCGAAACTAGTAGTTAGCTAGATAGTTGATGCTCTAATTGCTCTAACCGGAATGTTTTGGATAGATGGAACTCTAGCATATAGCGCATGCTTTTATTCGTATAACGAGTCAATTGAAAGGCTTTGTGTATTGATGGTACAAGTTGAAGCATACTGTTCACTCGGTCCTATTGGTTAAATCGGCTCATATAATATAATGATATAGAAATTGCCGTTAGTGCCGACCCCGTCGACCGTCCGATAGCATATAATGTACATAATATACGTAGAAAAAAATGTTAGGGACATTAAAATCTCAGCGACCGGTAGACAACAATGGGGACTTTGCTGATGACTGCCAATCTTCGGATTTTCAGATCTTTTAGACATCGGAGAATAATCCGAATAGAATAAAATACAACCATAATAGTCCGTCTGAGGATGTCCCTTATTTAATCTCGAAGAGGGTCTTCCCGCTCTCCTCTTCTTTTTCTCCCCTTCTCCAGCCCTCTCCGCCCAAAAACGCATCCTGCTACGGATGCACCAGCGAATGGAATGGCGTGACCTTTTATGGTAGCGTTAATAGGCGGGGAGGGCTCACGCTAACTCATAATATACATACCACGGCGCAAGAGCAATGCCTGGTATACTATTATGAGCCGTCGTCGGGTTTTTCGAAGCCCACCGGAAGCGAAGAACAAACAAAGTTCTTATGAGGGACGTGTCAAGCACCCAAAGATTGCCTCATACTCCCTTTCAATGAGTACTGGTGGGCCACGGAGCGGACACACATACCGAAACACTGAAATACCTGTATTATATGACTCGAGTTTTACCTCGTGTGCGTTCTTGAGATAAAAGTAGGTGATCTTTTCTTTTATTCTCTTCATGTAGTTAGCACCGGTTTGGGGGGTTTGGGGGCTGGGAGGATGTGAAGGGAAAGGCGGAGTGATGTTGGGGAATAAATTCCGGAGAGAGTCTGCCGATCGGAAATGATCCTGTAATATAATCAATTTGTGACTGTCCTTTTGGCAACACATTGACGCGTGGTATTTTGAACACCTCAATCTGTTGATAAGGTTATGACTGTATATGGGAATTGTGGTACCTAGGGGCATTTGGTCGGGTTATAATTGTATACGCACTGTAACTCCTTCCATGGCAAGAACTACTTTCCCTACAAAAATGTTTTCCTCTAGTTAGAGTAGCCTGCTCTTAAAACCGAAAAGACATATTACGAGACCTTCATATCTGGGTTGCGTGGTAGAAGTAACTTATCGATTCACTCCAGCCCCGACCTCAGTTCACTAACTAATAGGCTTTCCGACAAAGAATATAATGGACTTTCTATTTTTTAGCGACATTTTTGTCGTCGCTAAAGTCCAAAACATTTTAGGTCTTGTAATATGTGTTATATTAAGCCAACGCCCAGGTAATGTCTATTACAGGTTACGAGACTGGTCTATTGCAAGCATTTTCATGTTCTTAAATTAACCAAAAATATTCCAGTTAGTATGGTCTTATCACAAACTAGAATAAAATACAAATTAATTATAATGTTAAGATTCTATTCTAATAAGTTATAAATTTTTAATACACAATTGTCGAGGTACTCATTATAGCAAAGGTGCTAACGTCAACTGCCAATTGGAAAAAAGCTCCCCTGGGGATAACAGGGCTAGTTGTGCTTCGATGTTGCAGTTTAGTTACTATATCTTATAGATGTTGAGCACTCTGCTTCGGGTGGCACCCTTTTCAATATCATACAACTTATATTTATCAATTATCTTAAGGTCTTCCTTTCTTATACCTCGTACCTGGGTTACGCCTCCTTCTTCTATTATATTAAAATCAACAAGTGTATTCTCTAGTCAATGAGCGGCGACTTTAGATACACAGAGCATCCTTTATAACAACTGAAGTAGAGCAGAGTTCATATTTATACGTTTTGCAGTATGGAAGATAGAGTCAGTTACTACTCTTATGGGCCTCCTATAATAATAAATATCAGGTTAGTGATTGGTGGTATCATCACGAGGGATTTCATACTGATTGGGCGACCTTGGCCCTAGGCGTTTCGGAAGATCGGCGCATAGTGAAGGCCATCTCCTCGAACTCCCTGATATGTTTCGGGTTTGCCCAAGTGGGACCTGGGTTCGCTAGTGCCTCTAATAACGGGGAGCCGATTGTGATCATTGCTTTGAATGCATCTTCGGGATACACAGCTAGAAAATATGTTTGAACGGAAGGCCAAAGAAGATCTCGCGTCTTGATGTCATCGTCGGCGAGAAGAAGCTTCCCATGCCCGAGTATCATTCCGTGTAACGTTGGTAAGACAATGACTGCCTCGTTCAAATAAGCATCGATCACATAATCAGCAAACTAGTAATAAAATACTACTTGAAGATTATAGATAATTGAAGGTGTTCATATATACATACTTCCAGCCATTTCATATCTCCTCAATTCCTTCCGCAGACTCTCAGGATTGTTGAAGTCGAGATAAAATTTGTCGTACTAACACAGGATACCTCGACGGGGAAAAGCCCAGTTCAAAGGAATATGATCCCGCCCGCGGGTAGGACTTTCCGCTCGTGGTTTATAGACTTGGGTGCACCCGGGTCGACGATGTCGAGAGTTGAGGTAGGTCTGGTAGCATGATATCAGAACCGTTACAACGAGCGTTACAACAGCAATAATATGCCAGTTATCTTCATATACGGAGCTTTTCTTCAACGCTGATGTGAAATTTGAGAGGGAAATCATTGTGTAGTGGGTTATAGGCGTTGATAGGATGGTCTCGTTTTGGAGGTGTTTTTAGATCTGTCGAAAAAGCTAAGACACTAGTCACTCTGTATTTAAACTCCCATCGGTTTAGGGTTCAGCCGTCCAACATCGACGTCTCCAAGGTGAATTTATCGCTCTCCCGCGCGATACACCTTTCATGAATTACCTAATCAAGTATCCTAAATCAATTGGTGAGAGCTTTAAGCTTTACACGCGAGTTCCCATGAGCAAATATGAGTGGATACGGATTAAATATTGGTTTTTGATTATAAGGGCAATGCAACGAATTGTTTTAAAATAAGTCGCGGACGACTGTGGTTCGATTCCCCGTCTGAGAGATCTTTTTTTCGCTTGGCCCAAGTTACCTTTTTCCACACACTTCCTTTTTGGGGGTCCATTTTTGTGCTAGCGCACAATTGTTCCACCTGCGTTTAGCGAATCATGAGATAGTTTGTAACTACCACCTCGTATAGCCCCCTCAATCTTATAAACATTCGTATGTAAAGGCGTCCGCGGTGTCCGAATAAAGTTTGTGAAACATAAACGAGAACAAATATGACTACCTGCTTCAGCACCGGTATATCGGCGCGAATCTTATCTATCACACCGGAACTTTCCTTCCCAGACTCTAAGAGCATCTAGCCGGTCTGATGAAAACCTGAGGTCAACAGAGACTATGAACGTCTGTGCTTTGATAGGTTCCGGGCGTGTGTGCTGTGAGGGGTCAGCGGTGGACTGGTCTCGTTGGGGCCGCGGTTGACTGGAAATTCTTAATTTCCGTCACGGGAGGGCCTGGTCCGGCCACTCGCTTGGATTCGGAGACCCAGCTATCACTCTGTCCAATTATCACTCTATTCTAAGCCAAGAATGAACCTAGCTGTCCTATGTACTTCCTGTTATCGCTAGGCATGCGTAAGCTTTCTAATACCTACTAGTTTTAGACCTTTGGGTGAAGGATGGGTTTAAACCCCTGCCATCCATTACACCAACACAAAGTCAATATAAGAAATATTTCCTCTGCTATTCACATATCACTACACTCAGCTCTGCTAGATCAGGTCAACAACGAACACTTCGATAAGAGCGCTATAGCGCGGGCTGAGAAAGGCGTGACCATGTCTAGAGGAAAGTCTTAGAGATGGTGGCGCCATGACTATAAAACAGTTCGGGGCTATTCGCCCCCAAAAGCTTAGTATTTTACGTGTTGTATTCCCAATTAAGACGATGGTACGGAAATGTGTCAAGAGTGGCAGGAAACATTGGGCTTCGAGTTCTGGGCCGATACCTGAAATTGATGTGCCAAAGTCAAAACTTACTCAAGCAAGTACCTAAATAGCTAAAGCCACTTAGCTGGAATCAGTGCTTGTTCCTGGCACTTCATACATTGTAATGATAAATATGGGTGATATTGACATCGTGACATGTCGACACCGCCCTCTTCGTCCGCTTATCCGCCGATTGATTGATTGCTAGATAGCTACTACCCGGCCAGATCAGCCACGAGCCATTATTTAACGCTAGAAGTTTCGAGAAGGAAAGTGATGCCGGCTTGCGCGCAAGGCGGGGTCCAAGCCATGTTAAGGGAGTGAACAGCCAAGTCACCCTGCTGAGTTCAGATAACAGATAGGCATATATAAGAGCCAAAAGCGGGGCCCCTGCCCAAGACCATTTCACTCCGAACTAGCCCTAAGAGGCCAGCAATATCTATCAATCAATTTCAAAACCCCCTAACCCATCTTTGAAATTTCGTTTAAATTTTTCAAAACAATATAGAAGGATCTTCAAGCAAAACCGTGAGTTCCGACGAACCCCGTACACACACGAAGAAAAGCAGTAGTTGAAAAGCAGTAGTTGAAAAGCATTACGGTGGGGAGTTTCATTTCCTCGGTTCCTACGGCCTCAGCATATACAAAGAGGAGGGTCGAGGGGAAGGTCGAAGAATCATGAGAGCTCTTGCGGAGAATGACTAAACTTTGGAGGAAGACAGTAAGTATATACGTAGCGTAGAGTTGAGGGGCAGCCTTTCCGGGTTTACTTTTAGCGGGATCTACGGGGCTTGAGTTATTCCCTCGGACTTTCAACATTACGTTCACTTGACTAGCAAAAAACGGACCCTACCACAGGCTTGATTGAACATATACCGTTCTAATACCCATAGCATCTAGGATTATGTTTCGATTCAATTTTGCCTGCATGATCGAAGGTTACCAGCAATGCAGATATCCAACGGTGGCAGCAATTGAAATGAGTCAATATGCCTTGCGTCTCTTTTTGGTCTTTTTGAACTAGTGCATCTGTGCATGTGCCTGATCTTTGTGGACTGCAACGTGTTTATGGTATCTGGGAGGAATAAGAGGCTTATACTGGCACGTTAGATTAATGATATTAGTTAGGTTGCAAAGCACGTAGACCCAAGACTATATGGCAATGATGATTGCGAGCTCATCGGGCAAACTGTCAAATTCTTCTAATCCTTCCATCCGAGTTTGCCCACAGGGGCCGCCACCACCCGCGGCAGACCCAATCACTCTAACCCAAAATAATACATCTAACTCCTACCCAAAAGAATTTTCAAAAAAACCAAAACACTCAATACTATTTGTACCGCCGGGCCCACTGATACCCAAATATTTTTCCAACAGTCAATCAACATCCAGACATCAGATTGCACATATTCATGTACACCCATTCATACCATGCCTTAAAACCCCATTAATCTCAGACCTTTCTAATTATAAGGCCTCTAGCTCAAAGACGCGCACCGAGTCTGAGACAAGCCACCGCCAATATTGCTTCTCACGTGACTAGAATACTGATTTCTAATCAGATATTTAAGGATGGACTCAAACGATATCTGTTCTGGGCGTGGCTTCGATAATTAGGCATTGATGAGATAGCATAGAAGGACTTCAAATCCGCCCATACCATGTTACATCCGGAAGCTCTGCTTTCTAGTGCCCTCTTTATATTTGATCGGAAGTAGTATAAGAGCGGTTTGGTCAAGGGATTGGTATAGAAGCTGAATTGGGATTGATAACTAGCTATTCGAATAATTGACAACCACGCACTTTATGTAACAAGAGGCAAAGTGAATTGTAGCCTATAGCGCTTCGATATACAAGGGGCGTTACCAGGAATGAGACCGACTATATTTGCATTATAGCTAGGTCTCCATAAATCCTTTCTCATACCGTGTTCCCATAATTCCCATGTAGATCTAAGCAAGGGCCAGTGGTGTCCTTAGTCTCGGTGGAATCTAAACTTTCGCTTATAGTATCCGCCCGCTTCGTCTACCTGGCCAACTTGTTCACCAAGCTTTTCCTTTTCCTCCGAAGTAATAGGTGTATCCTTAAGTTCCTCAATAACATCTTCATCATAGTGCTCTCCGCCGAGACCCGCTTCAAGCTCTTCATCAGTAGGTTTTTCATCTGTCGGTGGCCTAGCAGTAGGCTCAATGGGTTCTTCAACACTTGAAGCATCTTTCGTAGGGTAAACCTTTGTCTCAACAGTAACTGTTTTGATGCGAGTTTCCACAGTTGTTTCTGGTAGTGGCTTCACAACTTGGGTCACAGTGAGGACGTTATTCTTGGTGATGACAGAAACCTGAGTATGGCCGCCTTTAATAACCGTGATGACGTTGTTCTTCGTAACAGTGATAGCCTTAGGAGGAAGCACAACGGGCTTGGCAGGCTTGACGACAGGAACCGGAACTGGTTTCTTCTGAACTACCTGTTTCACGACAGGTTTGAGTTGTTGGACGGCAACGCATCCTCCAAAGGGCCCATTCCTAATACACGAAATTAGTGTCTCTTACTCTGAGATGTGACAGCAAATTATAAAACTTACACGGCAAAATTTTCACATCTGACAATGCAAATTCTGTCGGAGTCGTATTTTCCCGTGCAGTTCAAGTCGCTGGGCAAATGGACCGTCAACGAGCATGCCGACGGGCCGCCCCACGAACGTATAGAATGGGCATTACCCTGGCAGTTTGTCTCTACCTTCAAGTTCTGCGATGTCCAAGACTTCGCAGTACCCTTATAGTCAATCATGCATTTGAATGGGCCACCGCCATCCTGGTTTACCTGCCAGACTGTCATTCTTAATGATCCACCCGGGACGACCTTTGGGAGACCGCTGTTAAGATATTGGCCAGAAGCTGAGTCTTTTCTCTGTTTTTTGGCCTTTTCCTCCTTGCTCAACTTGTTAATCTCCCATGTAATGTCGATCTCCGCTCCGGCTGGAGTATCTTGTTTCACCCATGGCCATGCGGCCTTCCTCCTTGCTACATCTAGCCATTCCCCGTTCTTGTGCCTCTGTACCCAGGTAACATGGGTGTCGACAGTAACTCCGCATCCAGTAGGCTGGTAAACTTTGTTCCACTTCTCGTGGACGACTTTTCTGTCGAAAACTGGGACATCTTTCTGCCAAGGGAATAAATAACCCCCATCTCGTCTATTGTTTGAATCGTAGCCCATTCCGTGACCGGCAATATTGCCATCCCCACTCCCTCTGGCGTCAATGAAAAGAAGATGGGCGGATACGAGCTCGGATACGCCCAAGAGAGAAATCGCCACCGGAGTGAGAAGATTTGAAACGTGCATTTTGATCGATAAAGGAGAGTGTTGAATTTTGGTTCAGAGAGTGAATGAATGTAGTAACAAAGTTAAATGAGAGTGATCCAGAGGATAAGTTGAAAATGAAGCACAATAAAGCGAAAGTGAACTGTGCCTGCTAGGTAGGCCTTAAGTTGGATCGACAGAGGCTGTGATGGTGAGAGAAGTCGTCTTTCGAGACGCTGCGATAGGCCTTTTTATATCCATAATGATGGATGAAAAATCGATCCTATTCTGTTATGATATCGCGGTATAATGTTGGACTGTAACAAAAGTAGAACCCCGAATATCTTTTCGGCTTCGTAATGAGGCTCGTGGAGCCGCTTCTGAAAACCTTTGCGGGAGGTTTTAGACGAAGTTGGAATATTTCTCCCTTATACTGGTTTCCGAGTTACATGCCTATCCTAATCTGGCATGATTCTAACCACAATTTCAACATTCAAAGGCATTGCTTCCGCATGCGAACCCCAGAATATCGACAAATATTTTCCCCATTTTACTTTTGCCTCAACAAAAAAAGCATCTTCATATTTCCGGTACCGTATACCGAACCGATGGACAGCACCGCTTTTGAAAGATCAAGTTTTTTGTCAAGTACCGCATCAACGACCCTAAGAACTATAGGCCTACTACATCATCCTATAGATCTGGGTCTCTATGTGCAAGATAATCTCTAATCTAACCGATGTAATATGTTATGCTTGAGGCACATTTTAATGTAGTTTCTTGTAATATAGAATCGCCAGGCACGTCCGCAGGCTCGGTGCTATAGCAAAGTAGGGATATATGATAAAGTTACCAGAGCTTATTCGCATAAATTATACCTTGGTTGCTATATATTTGTAAATTTCCATGCACACATGCGCTAGTAAGTATCGCGGCGAAATATCCGAAATCGGGGTGTAATCGCATTGGTAGCGATCAGCCGGCATGTTGCGCCGAGCAAACAATGCTTATTGTGAATGCCATAGGCAATAGTTTCTTCCGCAGATGGTAATTCGAAAACCGAGGAGATCTGTCTGATCGAAGGGAAAATGTGGCACGACACCCATGTGACAGTAATACTATAATAGTTAGCGTTGATAGCTCGCTACCCGCTAGCTGGCTAGTTGCGTTCGGTAGTATATTGTAATTGTTCAGTTCTCCTGCATACACTAGATAATTAGTTTCCCTCTATAACTTCTAGAACCGTAATTATTTAAGCCGGTACGAGCGGCTGAACGGAGGGGTTTAACCTAAACACCGAGCTTATTTCCAGAGATATTGCAATCAGTTCAATCAATTGTGGCCGACAAATTCCTTCAAAACTAGATAGACCCAAAGATTTATCCAGCGATGATAAGTCGGAACTTCTTACATTAACATTGAGGGGCGGAGGGGAAAAAATGTTCTGCCTTGGCCCTTCGCGCCTCCTTCGGGACGTCGATATTAGCTTCGACGATGTCGGTTTATCAAGCTGATCAAGATACGGAGCTCTTCCTTTTAAGCGGCTCCTTGCATTTCAACGTACGTTTGGTTTCGCATGAATCTATATCAAAAAAAGAGCAACAAGCATCATACCCGAAACCCAATGATGACAGATATTCGACTTCGGCCTCGGCTGTCGGTTCGACGATCAATTAAACATCTAGCCAGGATCAAGTGAAGCTTAAAGCGGAGCCTGGTATTAGCTTAATTGTTGTCAACAGCGGGCGGGGGCCTCGAGGGTTATTTAGCATCACGAGGCCGTCGCCACGATGCCTTAGTCGGGCTAGTTGCGCCATCGCTATAATGCATAATGTTAATTATTGCTGTCGGCAAAAATTCCCACTGCATATCCGACATACATATCAATACCACCCGGCCAAGCTTCTTGGTCATAGCTTTTCGTGGCAGGACCACACCCTGGAGCTCGCTCAGGGGGGTTATGACTCGAGGTGGCTATATATTAATTAGGGCATATTAAGCTTAAAAGCATGCATATACGGGTCGACTGAAGCCGAGTGTTCCGAGTATGTCAATTATCAGCTATAAAGGTTAACGACTCGGTTCCAACCGAAACCACGGATCTGCAGAACCAGGGCTGGGCGCTTGACCACTCAAGCCCCCACGCTACCTACGCTAACCTGGTTAGGAATCGACAAACCATGTTTTCGTTTCCACAACCCTTTAATCCTCAGCCATTATTTTATTTTGGTCGGGTTGCGGTAGGGACACTCATAAATGGTCTCATACCCAGATTCGCAAAGGCTCTAATAACCTAGCTTGTTCAAGTCCGCCGTTAATAAGGTTATCGGCATCGACTACGTTCTTATCTGCCCAAGTCCTGAACAAAATGTTTTCCAAGATCTAGAGGTATTGTGTAGAGATCGATTGCACATCAATTCAAAAAGTTTGCGGGTATGTGCGTAGAAATATGCCCACCCGAATCACCTTATTATCGGTTGTACCCCTGACTTTCGTGAGATTTTCTGAGAGCTTGCGCGTTTAACGATCACGAGCTGTTGAAAGCCTCAAATTCGAACGTAAAAACCCAAAAATAGTATACACCAATACAAATCTGTTGGCCCGAAAACGCACAATGGTTAGCTCAAAATACGCCACAATCGATTAAATCCACACCACGGTGCCCATAATTGGTCCAACCCAATGCAAAGGGTTTAACTATAAAGTCATTACAACAAAATGGACCATGAAACAGTTCTAAAAACGGGGCAAAACAAAAATGAACTTGAGAGTGATGATCCAGCGGCTAAGATTTCCGCCTGTCACGTGAACACGCATTCACTCGCAGACGACCGTCTGGTGCCAAGACCGGACTCTTCGAGCTTGAACCATTGAACCTCCGCACAACTCCCGAAACCCCCGAAACTCCGTGCTTACGCTTATCGTTCGTGCAGTTTGCCAAGGCAGGGCATCGCACTCAACCAAGCAAGCTAAGGTCAATTGCCAGGCTTTAGTTACAGCCCAGACCCTTTCGTGGTCAGCGATCAGCCGGTTTGAAAAGAAGAAACCCAGAAAAACTGAACTTTCGAATGGTGCCTTAAGATTTGAAGTTTTGTTGGTAGTTGGGTACGCAGATATACGGTATGATCACAGAGTCTACTGGCAGGGAAAATTGGGCTTACGTTGAAAGTCTGCTCCTCTGCCAGCAACGGCTCGAGGTCGACACGTGGTCTGGCCTATTTCGTGGGCTAGGTGGCTTGCTGTGAATTGTGTCGTGTTGTGCTACGGTCTGCCATCACGTGACAAACCAACCAAGTTCTTTCTCGTGTCCCAGCAACCAGTTTGGAGAGCCTACGCTTTCCGATTAGCACGCTATGCTGTATCAAAATGCGGGCTATTCCCCTACTCTTAATCTTTGGATTTTCCCGGAAGACTAAGTGACTCTTCTAAGTCGCCACCTCTCGCGACTCAACTCCCCATCAAGGTCGGCTTGGCGAATTCAAAGTACTTATATCAGCATTGTGGCGGCTCCCCTTCAGAGAACGAAACCTCTCAGATCTTGGGCTGTGCAAATCTCCAACTAGTTATCGATAACACTATGAGCACCTCGAAGGCTACTTTTACCGCCTTACCAGCGGAGATACATACAATCATATTTTCTTTTATCGAAGCACATTATCAGCAGGCGAGAAAGATCAAACAATGGAAAAGCGATCCTCTACCTGCTGAAATCAAGCGATTGGCGTTCATAAATCAACAATGGAGGCGTCTAGTCATTGGCAGAAAATTCAAGTCTCAGCATCTTTCCCGGATCGAAGATGTGCGAAAATTGGCAAAGTTGGTTGCAAGCCATCCGGTAGTCGCCACTTCTTTACGCGATTTGACAGTTTTCGTGGCCCATTTGGACCTCCCAGAACTTTGGGGACATATCTTGGAATGGGCCAGAGAAGGAGCGAATCTCCAAAGCCTGGTGATCAAACCGTCATATGGGCAGACAAGTCAGACCCAAGTTGCGGGGACAGAAGGAGGCGGAAAGTACACTTTGCACGAGTTCGCAGATTCAGCCAACGCAGAAGCCGCATCTTGTGTCCCAATACCCATAGAGAAATTGGAGCTCAACACCAGTATCACTAATCCGGCTGAGAACTCAGATCAAGTGCTTCAGTTTGGCCACCAATCCATGGACATACTTCTGAGCAGATTGAAAAGTACGACGTCTCTGAAGCTTTATGTATGTGGTATATGTCGTTCGAGAAGATTCTTACGGACGACGTATGAAGGTATTTTCCCTCAGCAAAGCTCTCAATCACCGGTCCCTGCGTCTGCACACGAGTGACTAGCAAACGTAATATGCTAAATCCCGATTGAATACAGCTACCTGCAGATACATGGAATCTATAATCAAATTTCAGGATCAGAGCATGATGAATTTAACGACTCTTGAGCTCAGATATGACATCTTGATGTCGCGACAGCCTTACAACACATCTACTAGATCATTCTATTTAGATGAAAAGGTTGACAGCAGGGGCGATAACCTGTCAAATCTATTGCGACAACTGTCAAAAAGGCTGAAGGCTGTGTTTATACGCTATGACAGGGTCACATCGGAAATTTTCGAGCCCAAAGACGGCACTTTGTCTGATGGAGAGGCGGAAGATTGGCCACATCTGCACACATTCGATTTAACGTTCAGCGACATGGATGGTTACGGGTACAGGAGATCTGAACTTCGGTCTGACGCAGCTCAAGATGCGGAAAATGAAGAAGAAGAGGAAGAACTTGAACCCATGGACGACGATCAAGGGTACCGAGATATCCCGAAGAACGACAATGATGGCTTCGATTGGTTGAATCCGGATATAGTTGACGATAAAATCAACTATACTGATGACAGAGCTAAGCGGACAGCGACCGCTGGAGTCCGCAGCTTTTACTTGACAGCGGCAAACGCTGTTGCGAACAAGATGCCTGCGATTCAATCGTTCAAGATGTCGATGAGTAAGTCTTTCCGCGTTCGTAGTCAGTCCCAGTATAGAATCAAAGCTTACCCGAGAATACGGTCTTCAAGATCTTTCATTCGATAGCCAGGTATATATGGAGTACGCGAATCAACCACCAAATTCTAAGTTGGTGGTAATTGGGCATCAGGTCTTAGAGCCTAACGATTTACCGACAAATGAGGATGAAGAGGGTGACAATGAACTAGTGCGGATCTTCAAAGAAGGAGTAGGTGAAGATGTGAAGATCAAGTACAATCTTCCCAGGTCATTGTACTAGTCCCTTCGATTTAGTGAGCATACTCGACTCGTCAGATGTGAATTCGAATTACTTAGCAGGGTTATGTGAAGCTATAAACTATTTCCATCTATATATGTTATGGAACACTCTTCCTCTACATGATAAGAGAAAAAAAAGAACAGCTAATACACAAATTTCCAAAATCTTAATGGGCAAAAATCCACGGTTAAAGACGCGTGGGTACAAACTAGAGGTATATATATACTTTTAGCTAATAACATAAGGGACCAAACAAACGTTTAACGCCTCAATATTGTCTGTTCAGGGAACTAAGTCGGAATAGTTGGATTGAATGGTAACCATGTATTCCGGTAAGCAGTGTTTAATATATTGAGTGCCTGTCTGTTCTGGATGTCTTGCTGACTCTCGCCAGGCCGCGGGCTGCCGTATATTGGCATTAATCTTGCCAAGTGGTCGCGCAGGAACTGCTCGCCAATACGATTGAGGTCAGCGACGACCTTGTCCCTCACGTAATCATACCAGGAACTTTCCAAATCATATCCTGGATAAGGACCCAGATCAGTCTGCAAAGTGCTGTGTTAGTGATACTTTCCTAATAGATAATCGTGAACACGGGGAAAAAAAAAGTGTTGAACGTACCCTGGGAATGTAATCCTCCTCTAAGAAGCGAAGACCGACGCCCATTCTGCGGACTTGAGCCTCAAAGTTTGACCTGATGGTAGGTTCTCTGAGGTACTTGAAAACCAAGAAACATGACTTCAACACAGTCAGTTGCTCCTTGAGACTGTGACTGGTCATATATGTGTCACGCCTGACGGTTCCACCGCCCATCAACTATATTATCAGCAATTTTTAGTTAGCCATTGTCCAACAGTATCTTACGCATACCAAAAGTATACTAGTAACTTGAATTCAACTTACACTCATCTTGACTTTATTAGTAGGACTTTCTAAAATGACGAACTCCGCCAGGTTGTTGGCATGGAAATTGATGTTGTTCGGGAATACACCAAGAGCGAGAAGACCGATAGGCCTATACTGGCCATTGTGGTTTGGCTCATAGAATTTCTCTTCCAGACGGTTGCAAGCACCCGTTCTGGTGGAGTCGAAATTATTGAGTAGCGCGAAAGGTTGTCGGTTGGCACTATCGGTGACCCAGATGAAGAAAGAATTGAACTAATTCGGTGTTGTTAATATCTGCGGACGCTCAAATTCTTGGTTTGTGAAAGACTTACGTTTTGAAGCTCAAGTATATGCTCAGCTATAGACAGACGTTATCAATAATGATTAGTAAAACCCTTCTTCAAACATTGCACAGTCAATAATATCAGCTAAATGCTAACTTACTAGCCATGTGAAGATTCCTGCCCTTTCGCTCCGGAACAGTATCAGTTAACGGGTAAGTTTCTAGATAAGGAGCTTCATCACAGCCAGGCGCTCTATCGTATACTGTCATACCCCTACGTTGATGGGGCCAGGGCTCGTAATCACCAGGATTCCAAGTGAAAGCATTGCTCCTAGACACATGTATTAGTCTTGTAAAACCCCTCTTTGGAAATGTGCGAAGGGATTCATACCCTCCTGGGCAAACTTTCTGCAAAGTTCTGGAGTGGAAAGGTCCATATGGCGCGGGGGACTCCCAATTGGAGACGGCACGTTTGCTGAAGGCTCCGCGCTTCTGGGCAACCATGCCAAAATGACGCCAATACTCCTCGTCTGTCAAATTACCGCCTCTATCTTTGAAGTCCTTAATTGCTTGACCAACTTCCTGCATGAAAGCGTTCTCCCAATGGTGATCCTCCGATCTCTTTCTACGCGAAGCGTCAGATGGATCGTCTTCTCGGTCTCCATAAGCATCGGTGAAGGCATCTGCGAAATCGTCTCCAAGCGGGGTATCGCAGACAGCATTATCATCATCGCCGTCGCCACCCTCCGGACAGTTGAAGGAGTTTCCAAGGTTATAGAGGAACCCGTCAGCACGCTTAGCAAGCGAACGACGCTTAGTATGGGAATACTCCTCAATTCCCAGTAGTGATGCTTCATTTTCAGCTCCCAAGGTTGTGTTATCCCAGATATATTCACGCTTTCGCATCTTCTTGTTTGAGCCGGAGCTGAAGCTATAGCAGATCGGGGATGAAATCGTTTTCTTGTTAGTACTGAAGAGACTCAGAACCCTGGCGGATGATACGACATCCTTAAGTCCAGCACTGCCAGTGCCTTCAATTTCTCCGGAGAATTTTCCGGTAAGACCCATCTTGACACCGTTGCAGCTGGAATCGGACTGGAGGTTGACGCCTAGTTCACTGGGGAAGCGACCTTCAACGGACAGAGACGCGACTGTGGAGTCTCCACTAAGACTTCCCACCGATAGTTGGAGTTGCACATAAGGAGCAATCTTGAAAGTTAGAGTTCCGGACGTAGTTGCTCCAATCTTCTTGTTACCAATGATCTTGAACGAGCCGCCCTTGAAATCCGGGTCATCGTTCGGAACTCCGAGCTTATGATTCGGGAAAGAGTAGCCGTATTTGGAGTTCAGGCCTTGTTCCCAGTTGACGGTACTATGAGATGATCAATACTTTGTGTTCTTGGATGGTGCAAGCGATATCTTCATTATTGGTGGGGATGAACCTACGCTGATGTGGTCAAGTCACCAGATAAAGCCATTCTCGCGCCAATAACGGGCACGACCTCGAGGATTCTATTTAGCGTTAGCGATTCCGAATGATCTCTGACACGGTAATTTGCCAATTTCACCTACCCTTTGACGTTAAAAGCATCGCCAATACTAAGGTTTAACTCAGTGTCAGTATCTAATACCGCAGATCCAGGATCGTTTGGGATCTAATCTTACTTGATGTTCACGTCGACTAATATTAAAGGATTTAGAGATTAGCTCGAGGATGGCATGGATAGGGGAAGTAAATCCGATGCTTACCATCTTTGGGGAAGCCAAATGTTGTTTGATCAAACTTGAGGCGCCCGGTCAAGCTTAGGTCGAGACCCATAGTGACAGTAAGATCATGTCCAAAGAAAGCATATGACTCCTCGAAGTTGACACCACTAGAAGTGAATTTGCCCTAGAATACTTGATGTCAAAATCCGGATTGGATATGGCTGGGTATACGACAGCTGACTTACCACGAAACTGGCTCCTGCCAAGACCTTAGCAGTCCCTGTGACCTTCATGCCTGCAGATGCCTCCGCTTTGAGACTTCCACCATTGAAGGTGCAAGTTTTCTCCGCCTTGAAGAGCTTCTTCTCAATTGTGAAATCCCACTTCTTGTCAATCGTCGTGCTCGCCTCCCAGGATATAAGGAGGAGCCCCCAGAGGCGCTCCCAGTTTGCAGCTACTGTCGAATGAAATCTAGGGTGGAGAACACGAGCATCATGTTCAAGCCAATTTTCAACGGTACGCTTTTCGATAACACCTGTTTCTGGGTGGACAGAAAGCATTGACTCCCATGCATCATACATTTCGTCCACCGTGAGAATGCCTTCTGAACGTTTGCGGAATGGAGCGCCTTCCACAAACTGCTCAAAATACTTATACTGAGAACCGTAGTCCTATATTATAGCAAGGAGTTAAAGGAGACTCAGAAAGCACAAGTTGCCAGCAACTAAATAGCTATATGACTTACGATTCGAACAGAGACATCGCTTGCAGCTCTCTTGCGTCTAATGAAAGCGGTCAGCGTCATTCATGGTGGATATGGTAGAGGTAGTCCATATGAACGTACAAGTGAAAGTTGTAGTCAAAAGCAAACTCATAAACCTCAGACGTGACATCTCTTGGGAGGAGGCGACCTGGTAAAGTCTGATCCTCGGCTCTCTTGAGATGTACAGCCCTGACATAACGATTTCCTGTACACTTTTCGCATATTAGCTTCGTTGCCATTTGAAAAGTGTCACGGTTTGGCAAGACTTACATGGGGAGGCATCTTGACAAAGGTACCCTCTACACCTCCTTCAAGTTTGAAGATTCGGTTACAGTTTTCAGGATCTCCTCGGCAAACGGCCTTGGCCTTGTGAATGCCATTGTCGCCTTTACGAGGTGTGGGGCAGTCGAAAAGCTCCATATGCGACCCGTCTCGCTTGGAAAATGTGCTGACATCGTCCGCCGGTCCTGCGGAGTCACTCACATGGTTAGTCTCAAATCTAACCAGACCTGATTTTGGTATCCTAGACGAATTGAATAACATCAAGGGCATAGCTGTAATTGTTTCAGTAACACTTACCAACGACGATGACCATGGCAAACGGTCCTTCTCTCGGGTTGGGTACAGAGTTGTCATGGAGTACCAGCCCAAATGCCTAGACATATGTTGTTAATGTTATGTGTCTAAATTTGATTCTAATTCTTGAAAGAGACAGAGGGGTGCTTACCGGGTCGTAGTCAGTCGGGGGAAGAGTTGGGAAGACCATATCCAACTTGACCGGGAGGAAGTTAGAGTAACCCTTTGGTGCATTACAGCATAGCGCACGTTGCCTGCCCCATCTGCACTGGCCGCCCGCATCACCTCTTGAAGACGTTCGTAACTGAATCTGGTCTAATCTGCAGACTGGCTCTACGCAATCGGCGCCGTGTCCCGACCAGTTGCAAGTTTTCACACCCTTTTAAAATCTGATTAGCATGGAGGTAGGTTTTCCCAAGCGGTTAGGCCACAACTCACAGATTTCTTCGTACAGCAGAAAGGTTTCGAAACACCCTTCTTGCAATCATTGAATTCTTTTCCACCCTCGACGAGCACTGTTTTGTCTCCCATAGCGCTGCAGTCCGTAGCACCACAAGCACCGTAGTCGCATGCCTCCACAATCTTGGTGTTTTCCACCTCACAGCAGAATGCTCGCAATCCCCTAAAAATGAGGCACATATGTTAGGAATCCTACGCAGGTAAACTAACTTTCTTTGTCATATCATTCTGAGTTCAGGGCGACGTATTTCCTTTTTGAGTAATCGACCCAATACGGAAACAACACTTTTCCAATACATTTTGAGGCGCCATGGGGCTAGCAAGGGACGACTTACTTGAGGCAGGCATGTCCGTTATCTCCCTGGTTGTCGCTGATCATGAAAACTTCTCCGTCGTGGCATCTACCGTTACAATGGCCTTCGTTACCTCGCCAATGGCACTTGGACTTATTTGGACGACTGGCGAATGGACAGCATAAGCTTCTCTGTTTGTCACCGCCGCATCTTTTTGGGTCAAAGTCAGCATTGGGATCGTGGAGTCTATCCTTATGAGCGTAATAGATCTTGTCCGTAATCGCGAGGTAGCCAGCTGCGCAAGCGGTTCCGCAGATACCGGTAACGTAGCAGTCTCTGGGTAGCAGGTCTGATTCAGGGATATCCTGAAACTCGTTTGTGGTGAGCACATTTTGTCCGGTAACGGCCTTGATGGCGTTCCATTGTGTATCATCTTGGTCAACAGCCCAAATGAGGAGACCACTATACTCGAGAAGTTATTGGTAAGTTATACTATCTCTTGATCGATATGATTGGACTTTTCCGACTTACTTCAAGCCCCTTTTATTTCCGAAATCGACTTTCGCTTCGAAAGTAACCTTGTTATCATAACTGATCCAGTTCCCGCTACCCCAGGTAAGGTAGTTCACCTGGGCAGCTTTGTCGAGCTTCGGCTTCGCTCCACCGGCTAGTTCAAAAGAAAATGAATGTTAGTACCTTGCTGTGACGAGTTTATTGATTTTAAAGTCTACTTGTGATTAGTACTTACACGCAGAAATCAGAGATTGGATTTCTTTGTAAGATAAGATTCCGGCAGTATCGGTACATGGACCAGCATCAGCAGGTCCTTCGAAAGGACATCCAGGATCGGAGCAGCCAGAATTCTTCAATTTGAAACTTCGGCCGTAAAAGCCGAAGCCCAAGTGAATCTTATTGGACGGGACCTTGGTTCTCCAGAAGAGGTCGAGAGCCACTAGGAGCAAACTGTTAGAGCCTGGGGGAGAGATGGGACTATACGCCACAGCTTACAGTCAATTTCAGTCATATTCGTATGCCCTAAGACTTGTGCACCAATTGGATTGGTACTATCCCAGATACCGTGCAGATCGTAACTCATAACATTGATGAAGTCAACCTACAATTTAGGCGGATTAGTACAAAATTAACATCAGCTTACGAAAAACTTAAGAATCGCATTTCCTACATTAGGGTGGATTTTTTCTAGGTCGAACCATCTCAGATACCAGAAAGATGTTGGCGCAGTGAAACTAAGACCGAACTATTCAAACTTGCATCAATATAGATCTTTGGCACAGGTAATGGGCCACATAAGCTACCTTCTTAGGATGAGCCTTAAAAGCGTTATTGGTCTCCTTCATAAGAGAAACATAGTCTAAGAGACAACAAGTGAATGAGCGTTAGTAATCGTATCTTCACAATGCAATGAGAATGTGCTACAAGAGGATTGCATACTCTCAACATCGGCTTTGTGACCGCCGCGATCTGGTGCACCTGGATATTCCCTATATTACGTATATTTTAGCTGGACCGCGCTGTATTTATAGGAAACAAAGCTATGATTGACGTACCAGTCTAGATCGCAACCATCAAAACCATACTGAATCATAAATTTGATCATATTATTGATGAACTTGGTTCTCTTCGCCTGAGATGATGCCAGATCGGAGAAGACTGGCTGCCAGATTGTACCATTCTACCCAATTGAAAATTTGTCAGTGATAACTCATTCTCTGAATCTGCCTCCAAAGGCGTTCAGTGCGTTATTTTGAAGACTTACATCATTGAACGACCATCCACCAACACTGATCCAGACTTTAAGGCCTGGGTATGTGCTTTTCAGGGCGGTTGTACGAGAAAACAGTTTTGGATCGGTATTAGGCATAGGAACGATATCTAGGAAGGCGTAAGTTCAGCGACGCCGCTATCAGGAGGAGAAGCTATATTTTCGAGCGCATACCATAGCTATCCGGTGTGACAAAAGCGAAGGCAAAGTTCAGATGGGTCATTCCCGAAGCTGGGACTTCTTCTGGCTGCATTCTGCTACACGTCTTCGAAGTGGCTGCCCAAGATTCGTAGTATCCGATAACATTCTTCCTTACATTGCCACCACCAGAAGGGCGGTTGACCTTTCCGCAGTTGCTTTGGCATTTGTCATCGCAGAACTCAGTAGTAGTACCGCAGAAACCGTGCTGACCTATATGGTTGTTAGCAAGTAATTAGGTATACCATAGGATCAAAATCGAGCGTGCGGGCTATACAGCCCTAGCCGCCGTCGACTGAGTATCAGACGCTACTTACTACAGCATACGTTCAATGGGCATGTTTTGCCTGCTGGTTCGGCATACTGCCCGCACTCGGCTTTAGCGTCGCAATTGGAGCTACAGCCTGTACCACAACTCTCAGGGCCATAGCCGCACCATCCACTGGAATTGAGACAATCAGCATTCTCATATTCGTACGTACAACTACCCCTCAATCGTGGGTGCTCGATGTCCCACTTACGAAGGACCACAACAGGCTCCGTTATGGCATGGTCTGCCTGGACCGCAGGTATAGTCTTGACGCTTGTTCAGACCAGCGTGTACTTTAGCGTTCGATGGATTTTGCGAGATAGCATTGGCGTGCTCAGGATCGGTTATTTCGTAGCGTTTGGCGTGGTGTCGGTGACGATACTGTTGAGGTCCAGTCGCGCGGGCATCGACGACTCCAGAGAGCGCTACGACGACCGCTAAGCTTCGTAGAAACAGAGATCTCATGGTTAATGCGAGCTACAATGGCATCAGAATGCCATGTAAACTGCGAAAAACTACGTCTATGCTTGAAATTTACAGAATGTAAGAGAAGATAGACATCGCTGGATTCATGAAAGAGAAATTTGAAAGAATGCTCTTGCGGTATCAGAAATAAGGATAAGCTAGCTCAGGGCTGTCGGTAGTTGGTTCTCTCCTAGACAAGATAGTATAGCGAACGAGGATACGGAAGGATATACTACCATATCGCGGAGATTCCCTTACGATCGAGAGCTCGCCTAGAATCATATCTGCCAGTACTAGTAGTACACTCGCGGCCGAGATACCGAGTCTCGCTGACTGGGGTTTTAGGAAGTCTGTGCAGGGGTAGCTTGTCAAATCAATAAGACCCTGCTGCATATCTAATTTCCGCCGAAAGTCTTCTAAGACCGATGTTTCGTGCAAGGGTTGACCGGGTTTAGTTACTAGGTAGCCATGTTGATATCGGCCGGGTGCTTGGAACTTTTCACATGCCGGAGCTTCGCAGCCAGTCGCGCTACCTTTTTAGCCTCAGACCACCACGTGGAGGTTGAAGGTCAGAACAGCATCGATCGCTACACGCCGGTAAGATTCGGAGCTGGGTTTTGGAAGAGGCAAATCCAGGGATCCGGATTCTGCAGAATTCCCTGATTAGACCTGCCTTTTCGCTTCGGGAGGACAGGTTTCCCTGCTGACCTTTCGCTATCTGACGCGATGTTGAAAATTCTTACCTCTTCCATGACCATACAATCGTCAGATATGATATTGATATATTAGAAATAATATACAATTGCAATGTCGCGAACCTTGTGTTCGGGGTTCGGCTCGGTAATGAGTTCAATGATCGCCAGAACCTCGTGACAGGCCTTGTATTCCTTCAGCTTGCCATCCACAGTCTACTCATAAAAGCCTCATATGCTTTTGTGTGTCAGAATGAGATTTAAGTCAAAAGGCATGTCAGATTTGATTGGAAGTGATAAAGCGTCAGTTTAAAATCCCAGCTTGTTGCTGGCTCGAACAATCTACGTGATACCTTGGCGCTTATCTTGGCGCAATATGTGTGCGGGAAGCAATTACCGGAGAGAGCTCGAGAGAACATCAACCCATCGACTGCGCGATGTAGTTGAAATCCGTCATTCTGCAGATTGAGACGGGTGGAACCTTGCTAGGCCGGGTAGCGCCTTACCCGAAGCCCCTAAATCGTGCCTGTCGGAACTTGAGTTCTGCACTAACAATGACGCGGAAGTGGCGTATTTTTTAGATTTGTGTTGAGAGAGCAGGCTGATACCCAGAAAACACAAAGATACTTTATACGTCAGAATGTGTATCCCAGGACAGTACCATGGCCAAATACTCACAGTTTAGGAATTTCCTGGGGACCAGCTTTTACCTGATTATTGGAATGCAATGGCTAAAATGTATAAACACAATCGGAGGTAAATAACTACATCCTCCTATAGACCTACTGCTCAATGGGACGATTTTGCCCTTCAATTTTGCTTGATCAAGCTTAATACAATAAACAATGCGCCCGAGCCGATACCTTTTGACATGATACTAAGCTGATCGGCTACAGGGTGGATGCGCATTCATCAAGAGGGGCACCTGCATATTCCCGCCCCCGTAGAATGCCCAACAGGCCTGCAGGATGGACAGGCCCCGTAAAATTTCGGCAGTTGAGAGAAACCCTAAACGAAACTTGTACACCTACTCCGCGTACAATGGACTTGACCAATTTCAGAATTAAACGAATTTGAGAAACGCCCTGTCTTCCGGTTATATGTCGATTGCTGCCTATCCTGCAGTGAAAACTCTTCCTCTCGGGGAAAAGGGGAGGGCGAGGCGGGCCCCAATCTTACTAGCTAGACGAATATGGGCGTGCAGATCCGCTTTCGCATCCCGCCGATAACTTTATTTCGACCAAACTAAAGAACCTGGTGAGCTAGGTTCAAGGATTTTTCCTTGTGCCTTCGGAGCCGTTGGAATATTGCTAGGTTCAGGAGCCAGGGTACCATGTAGGTACATACCTGCCGCAATAATGAAGTTCGGCATCAAGAGCCGGCCTTCTCGAAATGTCGCCGATGCCACCCGAAGGCGGAAGCTGCTTTAACGAGTTGCCATGACTTAGTCCCCAATAAGAAAACTGGACAAGGAAAGCTAAAGCGATCAATCGAATCTTACATCAGCCTGCAGCTGCAGCGCGATTAAGATCTGACGAAACCTTCGAAATTTCGGCACAGAGGGGTGTTTATACCCATACCCTGGCCAAGTTATTCAACATTCTCGTGGTTGGCATGGCTGTGGGCGCACTAGTATCGCGAGAATCGACTGCTCTGCCCTCTTCCACATATTAAATTATCCCGATAACCGTAATTACGTAAGAAGAGTTTCCTGTCAATGTGGGAGCTCTCTTAACCCAATCAACGTCTTCAGGCTTCGAATTATGCTTCGGCACTCCATTCCTGGACTTAACTCTATCAGCGGGTGGGAACAATCTTACAGAGAGAAACAACTCGCTCCTTTGTATCTCCAAACGCGGAACCGGCACATCTGTGTTCAACCCATCCTTTCCATCCTCTTTAGGTCCCCTACATACAAACTTAGAGTATCTTAGCTCGTCATATCCACTGGATCAAAGATATCAGCCACCCCAATGATATGCTGATTCTCGAGCATCTATCATCTTCAATCACTACCTCCTCACTATTGTCTTCGAACTTCTAGAGGTAGAAAACATGAGGTCAACAACCCTTCTAGGGCTTCTTTGCGCTAGCAAAGTCGTATTGGCGCAAGTCAACTTATACTGGGAAGATTTCACGGAGAAAGGTGCTAGCAGCGCATGCAATAATGCGCTTCTTGCGGCGATATCTTCTTGTCCAGATGAACTTGCTAGCGAACCTAACTCGCGAGAATTCGAGGAATCCGTCCTGACATCTCTATGTTCGACTGCCTGCGGCAACAGCTTGAGCGCCTATGCCAATAACGTACAATCAGCCTGTGGAAGCTGGGTTTATATCGATGGAGTTACGAATCTTGCGTATTCGGCTGTATCGCTAGCCAATTACTATGTCTACGGAAGGACTTTGAATTGTCTAAAGGATTCGTACGTTATCACTTGACCCCCATACCAAATGAACATATCTTCAATTGTCAGGATTCTAGAAAGGAATGAATTGGTTACTGATAATCCGTCTTCATTAACAGGCAGGGTAGTTGGTGCGCCAAATCTACTACTGAAACTACACCTGCTCCAACTGGAGTCGCCGCACTGTGTAAAGAATGTATGTTGAGGCTTCAGGGTACATAAAACAGTATCCGAGGTTTTCGAGCTAATATCTGGTTCTCCATATAGGTCTTCTGAAAAATCAGCAAGCCATTCTTAACTCCGAATTCGGCTACGAGGACTCTTTAAACGCAGACTTCTCAGCCATCAAGTCCAGTTGCTCTGTCACTGGATATCAAATCACTACACCAACCCCTGTAATACTCAATAGCACAACTACGCATCCTGTCGTCACTCCAACATGTCTAGGAACCACGATCCCGATCCCTTCTGGCGCAAATTGTACCGACATATCCGCGCAAAATCGTATTAGCACTCTCAACCTACTACAGGCAAACAGCCTCGGAGAGGGCTGTGGCGATTTCCCTACCTCTGGCAGTTTATGCTTACCTGATATTGGGCGGTGCGATGTCTACCGGGTCAAAGCGAACGATACCTGTAACAGTGTTGCCTACAGCTTGAACCAGGGTGTTACCGCGGTTATGCTCCAAAGCTGGAACCCTGGTATTGATCACTGGTGCCGTAACTTCGATGGAGGCTATTTTGTTGGTCAAGATATCTGTGTGAGGTAACTATTGTGATCCTAAAATAATTTCCTCGCCCCCACTCGCGTTTCGAGAATTGGTGACTGACCCAATAATATCTACAGCAATCCATATGGTACATTTACGATTCCACAAGTAACCGATCCGGGAACCTCGCAAATATCTACTGCTTCTACTGTTGTGTAAGCAGCAACCCTCCCAGAACTTAGTGCCGTATTCATATTTCGCCCGTGAATTGACTCCAATCGTTTTCAAGGCCTATTCCAACGAGTTTAGCACCAGATGTCAACACCCGATGCGGACGATACTACCAGGTTGCGCTAGGAGACAATTGTAATCTCGTCGTCCAGAGGAACGGCATTTCCATGGAGGACTTCATTTTCTTGAACCCGATGATCAACTCGAATTGCACGAATCTCTGGGCAGGTTATAACTATTGTATCCTACCAGTCGGAACCAGTAAGTACACAAACTAGGCCTGCATATGAAAATTATAGCATAGGAAGTTTCTAGCCAAGGCGCTTACGATATGTAGTCACAACATATAGCGGACACCCCCTGAGTATTGAGACGAATACAGCCCCACCAACCACATTCGACTGGAATTCGTTAGCAACGACTACTGAGGGTCCAGTAGCGACCGAGACTCCAATGCCATTGGCTAACGGAACCCGTCTTGACTGCGCATACTACTTCGGTAGCAGTGAGTACTCAAAGAGCTGTGCAGATGCAGCAGCACAGTACGGAGTCAAGCAGGAGGATATTGAACAGTGGAATGAAGCATTGACACCTGGTGAAAATTGTGCTTTCACTATTGGTTATCAGTATTGCGTTTCAATTGGAGATCTGGGTATGGTCATACTTTTCTGGCAAGCTGATTATCAAACTTGTGATGAAAAATACTTATTGTCGATTACTTGCTCTAGCGCCACCCGAGAAAGAAGAAGAAGGAGCCTACCCGGCACCGGGCCCCGTTCAGGACGGTGTTGTTTCCCCTTGTTACCAGTGGGCGATAAATGGTAAGTTCATATGAAAAGCACGAATCTGGTCCAGGGTGCGGGATCTAACATCGCAAAATCAGTCAACGATACTTGCGTCAACTTTGTAAACAAGAAGGGCATATCCCTAGCCCACTTTAAGGAATGGAACCCAGCAGTCGGTTCTGATTGCCAGAACCTCTGGAAGGACACTTGGTATTGCGTATGGGGTCCAGACTACGATGGTAAAGACGCCTGGCCACAGACTGGTGAACTCGTCACCACCTTGGTCCCGACACCTACATCGACTACCTCTAGGTCGACGACCACGACCCCGAATATCCCCGGTCCAACACGGGAAGGAACTGCAGCAAACTGCAACAAATGGGCTTTATCCAGTAAGAATAGTCAAACCCGCCCGTTTCCTACTAACTTTTATCCTGTATCACTAACATAGTTTGATATCTTCAGACACTTCATGCGCGAACATCCTCTCGCAGAATGGTATCACAATCGCACAGTTCTATGCCTGGAATCCTACTGTGGGCTCGGACTGTACTGGCATGTGGCCTGACTATGCTTACTGTGTGGGTGTCTCCGGAACATCGACAACTACTACTTCCCGAACAACTACGACGACATCAAGAGTTACGACCACGAGCTCCGGCGCTATTCCTGGTCCTACCAGAGAGGGAACCATCTCTACCTGTAATAAGTGGCGACTATCCGGTAAGTTTTCACTATGTCTCTTCTGCCAACCCTTCATGCTCCTTTAATGGAGAATGTTTTCGTATTACATATTACTAACTTGTAGCCCCCTAATGCAAAAGACACAAGCTGCGCCAATATCCTGTCTCAAGAAGGCATAACCATTGCTCAATTCTACGCATGGAACCCCACTGTCAATTCAGACTGTACAGGCATGTGGCCCGATTACGCTTATTGCGTCGGCGTCTCTGGTGGAACTACAACTACCAGCAGGGTGACTACGACAAGCTCAGCGGTTATACCCGGTCCAACTCGTGAGGGTACTGCGACAAACTGCATTCGATGGAAACTTGCTAGTAAGTGTATTTTCTCTTAACCCTCGGTATCCTAAAGGGTTTATTTTGCAGTAGTAAGTGGCATATGATTAGATACTGACTTCGTGACTTTCCTTCTTGCAGCGAACATATCTTGCGCAGATATTCTTACAGAGGCTGGAATCACCATTGCTCAGTTTTACGCATGGAATCCTTCTGTGGGTTCGGATTGTAGAAACATGTGGCCAGATTACGCCTATTGCACACTTGTGGGATAAAGAGATACGTGACGATATAGTGATTGTAACATGAACTAGAAATTTTAATATCTGGTATTAGCTATTTGCACACAAAACATACATGCTAAATGCAAGATTATAAAAAGTCCAGCTTGCAACTTCTAATCTATAAAACAAATAAGAGCTCAGCCTGACTATTACGACTTTCTGCCTTGGATAAGTTGTGTTGATCCGGCGATGAATTAGGTTTCTCGACTACTGCTACATACTACGGCAGACTACCCAACAAAGAATTCGGTATTTGAATTACATCCGATCTTTGGCGCGCACATTTGCAGATGCAGTGTTAGCAGGTCACTGGTTGTTTAAATACATTGACTTTGAAGTTTGATGAACTCCTAGCAATTTAATCCGAATTGCATCCAGTTGCCGTAAAATTGAGATTAATATAAAATTGTGATATTTCAACCATAGCGTGGTTATCAGGTAGAGGGGAAGTTCAGAAGACGTGAGTTCCGTATCTCAGCGGCCCCATGAGCTGCTCTGGTCGTCGGCCTCGATATCAATGTTGGGCTGGGGGTTTTTCGAAAGTTTCCCATTCGCATTGATCTATGATATACATATGTATGTTGACATGAGCCACTCCCACTATCATGTCGAGATTAATGGGTCGGTGACATTGGTACAGCTGTTGACTGCTTGAACGACAACTATAGCATTAATGTCAGGACTATATTCAGCATTGAAGCGTAACTATAACTGGAACTTTGGGGTTGGGGCTATAATGAAATATATCGTGAGTATGTATTTCTGCGAAAGACGAAGGAATTTTTCGGGTCCAATATAAAGGGCCAGGACCGGCTTGGCAGTCCGTCGACCCATGTCTCGCCTTGCGTTGCGTTTGATACGACGTTCTGATTGGCTGTAGCAGAACCAAATCACGTGATGGCTTAGATAAAGTAAAGTTGAAGCTGGCTAACATAGCTGGAAAACAGTTGAGGTTATGCAGGCACGGGCTGAGAGAGAGATTACTTCGCGCAATCGACCGAGAAGCATTGTCGTATCGTATCTTCAAGTGACAATGACCGACTGAAACGAGGGTTCCTGATGGCCTGCGACTCACCCCACAGTCAAATTTGGGGTACTGCGGCTGAAAAAAATGTGTTGGTGTCAAGGTCACCTGTGAGCGCAGTTCAGCCACACTCGTACTAGCCACAGTAGCCACTATAATATTTCATAATAACTACTAGAAGAATTACATGGCTCCACGCCAGTCTGTCTGGCTGTGCAGCTTGCAAGTCAGAGGTAGCTATAGAGCAGTTTCAGTCGGGTTTCCATGCTGCGGACCAAAGTGGAGCACCTCCAGTTCTCAGCCATAGATTTCCAAGATGTGTTGTCGTTCGCTTCGCCATCGTCTGCGAAAATTAATCCGCTACAACATGCATGGAATGATAGGAAAAAATAACACCGAAGATGATGGTAAGAGGGGTAAGGATGGATACGGTTTCATAGCTTAGCCGACTAAGTTATTAAGGTATTAAGAATTTGAATTCTATGTAAACGGTGAAAACCAGTGGGCTGGTTCCGTTCCAATCAGATGGTAGTCTTTTTCCAGCTGAACGGGATTCGAATCGAATACTAGGTCCAACTGAAGCCGCAGTGTTCCTGCGAAAAGATTTCGGTTTTTGACCGGAAAGATGAGGAGGCCTACGAGTGAGAAAGGTATAACTGGCGCCGTACCTGCAAGTTATTAATACATCTACGAGAAACAACAAGAGGGCAAATGTGGGTCAAATTCTTGTTGACGTAGATTCTGGCTGTGATACGAAGCCCATGTCAACGCTCAGCCCGGCTTTATTTTCGGCTAATTAGAACAGGGTGGACCAATCATGGGCGCTGTGACCCGAGGGATAGGCTGGGCGCAAGCCGTGCCGCGCGCCTGCAGGGTGGGATTGACCTTTCCAGTAAGCCAAAGCCAGTGGAGGTCCGTTCCACGAAAAGTTTGCTGTACGATCGAAGGAGGAACATTGGCACCCTGATCTTATCACTGTGCATCAACAATAGACATTGTTCCTAGGTTTCCAAAGCCAAGATGATTGTATAACGCTCGGTCCTATAGCTTGCCGTATAGAGGTATTTAGATGTACCAAAAGAGGAATTGTGGATATCGGTCTTATCACTTCATGAGAATTTTGAGGTTCAAGAACGGTGGGGCGTAGCACGGGCTTGTCACAATGACGGATAAAACCCCGGATCGGTAGTATAATAATCAGGGAGCCCCCATTGTTTTCTGCTTTCTGAAGTTGTGTAACGGTCGAATACATCTCTCCGGGCTCTTCAATATGAGGTCTTCCATCCTCGCTGTAGCGTACTTTTTCGCCTCTGTTTCCGCCGCCGGAAGCAATGAATCTTTAGTATGCACGGATCCGCCAATGCCAATATGGATGGGTTTTGGGGATGCAGCTCTTGGGTCGTTTAAGGATGCTCGGCCGGAGCCTACCGGTTATGGACTCAGGGTGACCCTGGAAGGAGAGGCGTTTGCTCCTCGTATAGAGTACGTTTGCTCATCACTCTCATTTGCCTGAAAGGTATAATTGTTTTGTGGTTCGTGAATTCGTTGCTGATACAATTTTGTGGGCTACCGCGAGAACAGGTTAGTGGGATCCCCTGGCATTGACATGAGGGTTTCGCAGGTCGCAAGAAATTGCACTGAGCTCACGCCCATACCGACGGACTGCAAACTAGATTCTTCTTACCACCCTTCTACAGGGGTGTTGTCTGGGGGCGTCTACAGCGAACTATACTCTGGTGGTAAGCTCAACTACCCTGTCACTGCAGACAATCGGGATGCATTGGGCAGCGGAACTTTAGAGCTTGCAAGTACGATTCTCGACAACTTTACGTTTCAATATAATAGAGACCAGATGTCGGAGTCGTCAAGGGGTCTAGCAACTCTGGTGTCTTCATACATCAATTTGGGCCCCAATTCTGGCCTTTTGCGTAGGCTCGTTACCAACGGATTGATCGCGTCTAGGTCATGGTCATTCTTTGCCGGATTGCTGGGCACTGGCGACGAGCTCCACATGATAGATCTCGGAGGACTCATTCTTGGAGGGTATCATACCACGCCACTCAATGGTCGACAGTTCAAACAGTTTCCCCTGCCGGAGCCACAAGACAATTCCTGTCTGTTTCCCATAGAGATATCCGGAGTGAAATGGTTCGGACAAGAAGCTATCGACTCCAGCGTATCCAATAGACAGCCTTTCACAGCGTGTATCAATCCAGGAAGCAATCGCTTCGAGTTCCCGATTCAAATTTGGGAAACCCTTGAAGATTTTAGTTCGGGTGCAGGGCTTCAAAGCACAAAGAATATCTCGCAGAATCTGAAGCCTGTAAATCCAATCCTTCCGGTAGATCAGCAAGGGCTAGTAATTGATGATTACCAGTGGCAAGTAGAAAACTCGATTCCAAACAGACTAAGGTACGCTGAAACCAAAACTGCAAGCCCTATCCGACGGAATTAGTTCCAAACCTAAGTATAATCGGTGATTACTAACTTATTTTAAAAATCGGTTTTGATCTAGCACTGAAAACCTTACCATGACGATACGAGTGGCAAATGGTCCAGACATTGTTATTCCGCATACCCAGATCTTCCAACGAAGGCGCAGGATATCCAAGAAAGGTTATATCGAGGTAGACCAAGGGCCGGCCTCGAGCTCAGGTTCGGGTTTAGACCGTAGAACCGCTATTATTACGTATCCCGATCAAAGCACAGGCATGAAACCGACCTTCGGACTACCATTTCTATCTGCTTCATACTTCTCGGTAAACTACGACACTGGAACCTTCGGATTAGCGCCAATTACTGGGGTAATGGGCGGTGATTTCTCGCTTGTGCCGTTCCTACCGCCAGCATGCTCCCCGGTGCCGGAGAGCAAACCGGTACCTCGAGCCATCGAGGCCAAGATCGTAGCCCCAGTTGTCGCTGTATCCGTGCTTGTTGTCGTTTGCATGGTGATAGCGATTTATCGAACTCAGAAAACATACAAACTTTCATTCTCCGCGCCTTTTATCCGCAAAGTTACACCTGAGAAGCAAACACCAGAAATGGATGCGACGGAGCCCTTTGAGCATGAAGTCGAGGGCAAACCTATTTACGAATTACCGAGTGATCGCGAGTCTGTTTGATTTCCAAGTCTGTACGGCAGCGAATTGGGGTTTGGTTGTTTGTTAGACACAAGGGAGGATGACGCTCTGGTGTGAGTGTCCTGCTCTTTTGTGATTGTGGCTTACGGCGCATGGGGAGGTTTACTTTGTAACGTTTTACGGGAGTACTGCTGTAATTACTAGACAAAAGCTCGAGCTTTATATATAATTTTCAGGTGCTATGACTATGACCAATTAACGCACGCGGTTTCCGAAGGAGTATTTTTTCTATAACCCTGAGTTCTGGTTAGTAGAAGAAGCCTATTTCCCCCGTTTAACGTTTTCAACCCTTTGCCAAGCAAAAAAAAGAGTAGATCAAACAAGGGACAAATCTATTTAGTCAAGACGATGAAATTGAAATATCAGGAGCTTGATAAATGTGATACTGCTTTGGAATGCCCAATATATGAATATTTGCCCTCTGATTACACTTTGGGAGTCTAAATAATTATAAGAGTGCACGCTAAGTCCACCTATACTCTACTAATACGTTCAGAATTCGATTCATGGCCGCAAATTCCCTATCTACTTATTTTACCCTCAAAGTGCTTCGACTCGCGACAACTTGGACCAGAGCGGTCAGACTTGCCGCCCCAGTAATCATAAAAGTCGGCACATCCGACTGAAAGTATTTCAAAAACCAGCTTCTCAACTCCATCGTCTGCAGCGAATCGATCCCGTAGGCCTGTACTGGCTTACTCTGATCGATGTCCTGCGGATCCGCACCGGTAATAGTGGATGCGATCCTCTCAAGGAATGTTGCTAGGACGACTTCAACAGCCTCTTTATCATCCTTCGCTGTAGCAAATCGAGCCGTCACGCTCTTCCCCGCTGATACGCTTGATGTTTCGGATTTTGTGAGACGGCGGAGGTTCTGGAACATAGGGTTTCGCCCCCAACCCGTTCCGAAGGGGTCGAGTTCTGGGTCTATGTGGAGTAAGCCGAGGCCTAACATCATAACCGCTTGATCGGGTTGTACGGCAGGTACATCGGGAGCAAGATAATAGTCTAGTAGAGTGTGAAACTCCGACCGCTGCACCGGGACGGCTGAATTTAGAGCGAGCATCATCTGCTTTTGGTCTTGGTGTTCTGCTAGATATCCATCGTCATTCATGAGGCCTAATTGCAAGGACATGGCCTTTAGACCATGTGCTACGCGGTACTGAGCTAATGCATCCATATACGTGTTCGCGGCAGCGTAATTCCCTTGGGTTCTAGCGCCGGTGAGGCCCTGGAAGGAGGATAGAAATAGAAAAAAGTCCAGGTCCTTGGGGAGGAGGCAGTGAAGATTCCAACTACCAGCGACCTTGGAGGCGATCGTTGAAGTCCAATCTGAGTGAGTCATATTGGCAAATACAGAGCTCTACGAGAAACAGTCAGAATATAAACCATATGCCATTTGAGAGCAGGAAAGAAGATGGCCTTGAATCCAGGCGTTCGATGCAGAGCAGAGAGTATGGGGAGGTCAGAGACCTGGGTTCGGGGCTAAAAAGAAGGAAAACTCACCCTGAGAACCATACTCGCTTGAATACAACCCTTGATAGGCGGGATAGCTCCTGTCAGAGAATTTATGGTTACCTCCAGAGCTTTGCGATCGGAGATGTCACATGCTGGGGTGAAGCAGGCCACCCCTTGGACTTGTAGCTCTATTATTAGCTTGAAGGCTTCTGCCGTGCGTGGACCAGACCGAGAAAGCAAAATGAGATTCTTTGCTCCTCTTGCTGCCATCCAACGAGCCATTTCACGACCAAGTCCTCCCAGGCCACCAACAATTACATAAGAGGCGTCTGGGCTAAACGATGATCTTTGCTTGGGTTTTAATATTGTCTGTTATCACTTTTTAGGATTGAATGTATATGGCCGTTTTCCGGGGGGATTATTCTCACCTGTACTTCGTCCATCGGCTCCATATTAACCACAATTTTTCCCGTCGATTTTCCAGCCTGCATTAGACGAAAAGCCTCAACGAGGTTCGAAATGTTATACGTGTGAATGGAGTGTACGGTATGGAAGACACCCGCTTCGAACTTTTCAAGAACTTCATCGATCAATTTTGTAACCTTCTTAGGCCTCTGCAGAAACATATGGCCCAGATCAATAGCACTAAAGGAGCAGTTTTTCTCGAATTGCCCCATTGGAAGTGCGCTCTGCGCCTGGATATCCTTCTTGCCAATTTCGATAAACCGGCCGAAAGGTGCAATGCAATCCCAGGAGCTAAATAACATCTTCCCTGCAAGTGAGTTGAAAACTACGTCCACACCTTGGTTACAGGTTAGGCGCATCACCTCTTTGGCAAATGTAGAATCTCGACTGTTGAAGATGTGGCTTGGCGGGATACCATACTTGGAGGTTAGCATCTCACGTTTATCTTGGGTACCAACAGTGGCAAAGACAGTAGCCCCAAGATACTTGGCAATTTGTATCGCAGCCTGACCGGTACCGCCCGCAGCAGAGTGGATCAACACCGTTTCTCCGGAAGATAGCTGAGCGACGTATCGCAACGAATGCCACGCAGTAGCAAAATTTATGGGTATGGAAGCAGCCTCTGTAAAGGATATGCTATTATCTCCTTTACCATCGGGGATTCGAGAAAAACTGCTGCCGTGATTCCGATAAAATGTCCTATAGGCGTCTTGAGCGAATCCACAGACCCGGTCCCCAGGTTTCAGGCCATGCCCTTCGGTATCCTGGCCGATACGGGTAACAACGCCAGCAAGTTCTTGGCCGATGCTGTTTTCATTTAGAGCACCTAGAGCGATCAAACAATCTTTGAAGTTCAAGCCGGTAGATTTGACTTCCACCTCAACATCGTTATCCTGAAGCTCCAAATCGTAGGTTTCGTCCTCGACAAAATGTATCGTATCTAACACACCTGGTGAGCCTACAGTTATCCTCATAGGTGTCTTAATATCCCACGGTGCAGGTGCAGGGATGGGGTCTGGTCGGGCTAGTTGCAATAATTGTGTTAGTTTGGGAAGTTCAATTAGCCTGAGGAATTCAATATCTCCGTTTGACTCCCGATAAGTCTGCGGGGTGTTCAGACTATCCGTTGATGAGAGGAGGATATGGGCGACTTTAGAAATGGCTTGGACGCGGCCAGGTACATCTGCACTACCAGTTTTAAGCGCCGCGAAGTTGGATAGAGCTTGTTCTTCCCTGACGACTCTAGAAAGACCATCGATCAGATGCTGGGAACTAAAATTCTCTGATAGAACATCGGATGTCTGAATCCAAAGGATATCTTGTCTTCCACTTAATGCCTTCTGTACCATAATTAGTTCGTCTTCATTAAGTTCAAGTAAGACGGATGGCCTATCGACATCCCAGAGAATGATTTTGAGATCGGCAGTTGAGCTATCGAGTCTTTCGGTATCCATAGAACTAACTATTCCACACCTCGTAGATTTTTCCTCTTCTAACCTTGATTGCAGAACATCGGCAAGCTCCTGAACCTCTGCCGAAGGATTATGGACGTGTATCTCGACAAAGCGGGGTTTTGTATTGCCAACAATTGCCCCAACGATGGCGTTAGAGCCATCAGTCGAATCGGGTATGAAAGTTTCCCAGCTCTGTGTCCAACAAATCTGAAGGTTTGCCGGAGCCGCTACTTCCCCGGCAGTGCTACCTCCACCCGAAACTCTTATCATCTCAAGCCCTGAACATAATATTCTTGTATTGTTCTCCACGTCGACGACAGCTACAGATCCTTTGATTCCACGGTATGTATAAGAGTCTGTCCAGGCGGTGGCAGATAAAATGCCAGCCTTGCGGTTCAACCCGGTGCTTGAAATCCAGAGTTTCTTCAACCCGATAGGTGCTAGCGTCGGCCAGGAACTAGTAGTTTCTCGCATAGCAGTAAAAAACGATAACTGCGGCAGGGCATCCAGAGTTGCTGGGTGAATAATCTGTGCCGATTCGAGTGCCCCGGCACGAGGATCGTCCTCTTGGGGGTTTTGTTGTCTGTATGCGTCTATTAGACAGTGGGTTCGTCTCGGTACAGACCACTCAAGGTTCCTAATTCTTTGAAAACCTGGCCCGAACGCGTACCCTGCTTGAAGAAGGGTGTCGTAAAATTCAGATATTGGCATCTCGTGACGCACTGGGCCGACAACGGACTTGGGCGGTTCGTCGTCGTGACCCTCATTCTTAAATTCCGCCCGAATAGAGCCCTCGCAATTCTTTTTCCAGCGTCCGGATTCGTGGGAAATAATGGTAAATTCGAACCAAGAATCGGGTGCCAGAGGGCCGTCTCCAACTGGCCGCATTTGGGTCATGGTTTCTAAAGATGCTGGTGGTATAGGGATTTGCATTGATATAGGGAACTTAACATCCTTAAGATGGAAACCTGTGGGTATAGCTTCATGAAGTTCCCGAACGTATTGGTTGAGTCCTTCAATCGCCATAGTTATCATACCTGCGCCAGGATAGATAACTGAGTTTCCAATCTGCGTAGCCGGCCTAATTAGCAACCCAGTAGCTCATACTTATATGATGCGAAACGAAAAACTTACCATGTGGTCCTCGATCCAATCAGACTTGGAGCGGCTTAAGTAGTTCCGCCAGCAGGCAAGATGTGGATGGCTATCCGGGGTAGGGGTGCCCAAAATCTCATTAGGTTTGAAAAGTCGAGATCTCTCGGATTTACTTCGTCGAGGCTCTTTCCAGTAGGAGCGTGTATGTAAAAACGGATACGATGGTAGGTCAACAATTGGGGCAAGTTGAGGGCCAGTGCAATTGACATAGGATACATCAAAGTTGAATCCGGAACATTTCAGACTGCCTACTGCTTGGAGGAAAGAGTTCGAGCCAGGTGTACCGCGAACTAGAACGGAATCGTATTCGATGTCTTGGACAGATTTAAATGTCTTGATTGCGTCTCGAAGCAAGGTTTTTAAGGCACTGTGGGGCCCAATTTCCAATATATTTGTGACGATTATGGCTTTCCGATGTCGTGAATCGAGTTTTGTAGTCCTATTTTTTGCAGGTAGAGCCAATCGGTCGAGTGCAAGGGTACTCTTCAGAAAATTTACTGGAGAACACATATTTGTTACCCAGTAGTCTAACTCTTGAAGACGTGCGCTTGAAACTTCCTCTCCATCCAGATAGGAGATCATTGGTATCAAGCTCTTTTCATGGCGTGGCTCCAGAGATCCGGCTCTTGCGAAGTACTCTTTGGCGACATTTGTCATGTGCGGCGAATGGTATGCGCATGAGACCTTAAGCTTGCGCACAAATACGTTCGGATCTTGAGCCTCGAGCGCTGCTTTCAACGCTTCGATATGGTCAACGCCACCGGCGATAGTGACGTTTGTAGGACTATTAATGCATGCTATATGGAGGTCGTTATACCCTTTAGTCGAGAGGTCGTCGATAATAGGAAGGATCTCCGTCTCTCCAAGGCCAACGACCATCATAGTACCGTTGCTACTTTGGTCCTTCGAGGCCGCGGCTCCCCCCATGCCTCTGAAATAGGCAATTTTCATCGCACTTTTATGGGAAAGTGCACCTTTGCAGTAGCTGCCAGGGCCAGTCAGATTAGTTCGTTCCTATCCTTTCCAATATCTGCAAATTCAGGTAATTAAAGACTTACGCAGCAGCTACTTCGCCTGAAGAATGTCCGAAGACAACCGCTGGTTTCAAACCGATATGTTCTAGGAGGTCAACAATCGCAATTTGAAGGGCAGTACTTCCCGGCTGGCTGATATCGGGGTCATTCATCCGAGAAGTTGAGGCCTCCTTAAATATTTCCTCTGGAGTTTTAGGTTAGCATTGCATGCCTTACTCCCTAGAATCTGAGGTTTTGGGCTATTACCTTCTAGATTCCATGGGCATCCGAGGTCGGTAAGATATTGCGAAGATTGGCGAATACTCAGTGCGAAAATATCGTACTTCATGAGATCCATACCCATCTGCGCGTATTGAGCGCCTTGACCCGTGAAAACGAAAGCAAGAGATGGCTTTGCGAATGAACGTTTGGATACGGATAGCACGCTGTTAACAGAGGTTAAAGCTTCCAAAGAATCAATAACAGCATATGATATCCAGTCAAAGGTATTACGCTTATTTAAGGTGTACGCAAGGCGTTGGCACATATCCACGCCAACCTTGGAATTTTGAACCGATGTCTTTAAATATTCGCTATATAGATCAGCCATACGTTTAGTCCCCTCACGGTCAGCCGCAGATAAAGTTATAAGTTGTGGTCTAAACATCGTGGCTGGTGCTTCGAGTTTTGTGTTGAGCTCATCACTGGTGATTTCGGATTGAGTGTTCTGACTATCAGTGGCAGGGCTTGATGTCTCGTATCCTGGGTCATCGTTACTAAGAGCGGCTGTTTCACTTGTGATTGGCGGAGTGGCAATAGTATTGTGAATCCCTTCAAGCCCATATTCGATAAGACAATTATAGGCATCGTCCATCACGATATGTGCATTGGATCCCCCAAAGCCGAAGGAATTGACCGACGCCCTGCGTAATCCTTGACTAGGCCATGGAGTAGATTTGACGGGGAACTAGATCTAAACTTTAGCTGTAATTCAAATATGCTATTTTGACATGCTAAGGGAAACCCCGACGCCTACCTTAAGTCGATAATATTCATGATCAATAGCAGAGTTTAGTTCTTTGAGATCCGCAATTGGTGGTATTATACCCCTTTCGAGGACAAGAATCGTTTTAATAACGCCTGCGATTCCACTAGCAGCTTCCATATGCCCAAAGTTTGATTTCAGTGCTCCACTAGATTTGCAAGCACAAGTTAGCAGGTAACGAAGGCATGGAATCACAATGCACGCATGTTCGGATATAGCTTAGGCTCGTAAGGCTATCCCAGGGTGCTTCACTTACATATAAATAGGGTCGTCAACACTACGAACGTCACGAAATGCGACCCCAATCGCATGCGATTCAATCGGATCTCCAACCACCGTCCCTGTCCCATGAGCTTCGCAAAACCGCGTTGGTTCCATCGACAAGCCAGCTCTCTCATAGGTTTCTCTGATCAGAGTGAGCTGCGATTCTCCATTTGGTTGAGTTATACCTGGGGTATGGCCATCCGAATTACTTCCGCTTGAGCGAACCACGGCGCGAATAGTATTATTATGTCGAACCGCATCCGACAAACGTTTCATAAGAATTACTCCAAATCCTTCCGCGCGAGCGTATCCATTTCCTCGAGCGTCGAAACTATGGCATCTATAATCCGGGGATAGAAATCCCATGTTTCCTAGGTACGTATGGAAATCTGGCGAATGAATAAGACCAGATCCGGCAACGAGCGCCTAGACGAAGGATTAATATCGTAAACTTAATCAACCAATTAACCTCGTAGGTTTTCCTCGAAACCAGATTTTAAACCTTTGGGTACACCTCATAGGAGATTCGGTCCGGAACCGCACTCACCATGTCTGTCTTTCCAGTCGATAGCAGTTGACATGCGATGTCCATTGCAACCAGGCTGCTTGAGCAGGCCGTTTTAACTGTCAAACTCGGCCCCTTAAAGTTAAAGAACCAGCTCAGTCGATTCGCCAAGATACTATCTTCCGTGCCGGTACTTGTGTACTTAGCGGCAGACTCAATCTCCCTCGAGTTTAAGAGCATATAATCGGTAGTTAGGGCGCCGACATGCACCGAAGTTCGACTTCCGCTGACCTCCTTTAGGTTGATACCACCATTTTCTAGTGCATGATAAGATGTTTCGAGTAGTATTCGTTGTTGAGGGTCCATCGCCATCGCCTCCTCGGCTGTTATTGAGAAAAATGGAGCATCGAATGCAGCGATGTCACCACCAATATGGTAGCCCTTGGGTTTCTGGTCCTATTTACTATTAGTGAGCTCACTACTAAGCAATATATTTGCACCCTTGAAACTCGATTGCCCCAGAAAATATGAATTTGAAGACGGTGTTGATAGCTGGTAAGGTTGTGACACCGGAATACCCGAGTCCCAAACTCTAGCAGGCACGCGTTTATAGTGTAAACAATGTCAGCCAAAGATCATAGACCTTAGGCTGAACGGAAACCATAAGTATTTTTCAGAATAGCTTCTATTAAAAACTTACAGTACTTCCGGCAGCCCGTATATTTCTAAAATTTGCCACGTTAAATCTATTCTCTGGCACATCACCTAGGGCAACTTCGCCCTTCATTAGTATCTCCCACAGAGAATCTGGGTCTTCGACCCCAGAGGGGAACTTAAACGAAAAGCCGATAATTGCGAGTGGTTCTACGGCCGAAGTTGGCTTCTGATAACTTTCTGGAGCCATTTTTGTTGGTTATGGTGTAATTCTAGCCAATTGAATGTAGCTTATAACTTCGTTTAATTAGCAAAGAGAAACTTCTGGGGGATATGTGGGATATGTGTACCTTCTCTAGAAAAGGTATGCTTTGTGGTGGTCTGTCAGTTTGCATTTACAGCTACGATATATATGTCTCCATTCCAGTCAAGTGGGTATCTCTTCACTCTTTCCGATAATATTAATTTACAGACTATCCACCGTTACGTGGATGCTATCCTTTTGGCATTTGGAAACGAAGGGTTTAAACGTTGAGATGCACTAATGTTAACAGATTACCGTTGGGATATGGAATGCGGTATATTTAGGTAATCCATAAATTTATGCCTGTGATAAGATGAATATATAGATAAGGCATAGCTATTTCTGCTTTTTTTTAAAGCTGGGAACGTAAGTTGTCTAGACCTAGTCTCGAAGCTCCAGGCTCACGTTTACTGCGTTGTTAGTGGGGAGCTCCTTATCTACATATATTCTTAACGTATTTAGTAATCGTGCTTTCAACCCCCTTGCATACGGTAAAAGCAATTCGAGTTTCAAAGTATTAGAAGACCTGGGTACGAGACTACTAAAAGACTAGAATTGCGTACTATGAAATTGAGGATAAATGACCCCAAACTCAGCTCCAGAGTGCTGTAATGCCAAAATATTCATTTGCAACTGAATCTATCGGTACAATATTGATAGGTCCGGCCTTATAAAGTGTAGAACTCAAAGGGGGGGGGTTTTTTTTCATCAAAGATGGCTAAAGTACACCAGATCTCCTCTGTAGACATATACTCTCCAAGAAGACACTATTTACGTCTAAATACTTCCTCAAAAGGAATCTCAAACGTTTGCAAGGGGCGTTATGCAGCCCTCGTTCTTGGCTAGACCTTAATCTGGACTGTCCAGCCGCTAGCCGACTGGATGTTCTGTGGCTTGCGCCACCAATTCTCTCGCCGCAATTTTAAAGTTTCATCAGCGATCCTGTTTTCTTATTTTGAAAGTCATAGCGTCGGCCCGGTGGCTCATCTCGTAACCTCCGATAGCGAGCGGCACATATCGGATTTACGCCACATTCATACCGCTCTTATTTCGCAACGCCGGATCTTCGTTTCGGCTGTAGTATTATCGATGTTACTGACTCATAATCGAAGGCTATAACTATAGAACCTTGGCGTGTTCAGGAATAATCCTTTGAGGATATACTCCAAGCCCTTTGGAAGTATTCGCGTTTTATACTCTTTCGGGTTCGAAGCGGGATCAATAGGGTTTTGCTAAGTCGGTGCAAACCAAACCTTGATTAATGTAAAGTACTGACATTCGGTAAGTTGAGGCTAGCACTAAAAGCTAGCTATGGAGCTGGCTACCGCCCGATGGCGTTAGCAGCCCTTAACAAAGGGAAGGCCTGGTATGCTGCTAGACTGTATTATTTGAAACTTTATGGATGGCATAGTCTAGAATATTGATGGCGTCTAATTCAAAGAGTTGTGGGTTGCTGCGTATCAAATGAACTCTCTATCGATGGGTCAATGATAGCTAGCTACGCCAGAGTGGCCGGTTCTTTAACCTACATTCCGTCGCGTTTAATCAAGCGGGTGTATTCGGGAATTGCGATAGCTGCTCGGAAAGAAACTAGGGCATTAACATGTTCACTATTCAAGCTTAGGAGGTGTTGCGAAGTCACGAGCTGAAGGTCCGTTCATACATGTATCATTATACATGAGGCCATCAGCCAAACTAACTCCACAGGGTTGCTTTTTTGGGGGATTTTCTTTATATTTTAGGAACCAGATTGAAACCTTGTCATGCAAAGTCGAGGGTCTCTTTCAAGCAGCAATGGTCTGTGCATCCTGGAGAGCGCGCCGGATCGTTCTCAGGGCCCCTCGCAGGGTTTCGGGGGATCTTGTGCCAGGCACAGTGTGGCCCTCGTTATGAACGTAACCGTGCCGTAAGTGAGGGGTACAAAGTTGTTCTAAGACGCCACTCATTGATGGGCCTAGCTCGTCATTGAGAGCCCAGATATGAGCTGTCGGGATATGTATTTGTGAGAGGTTGTACTCTCGATTAAGCAAGACCGTCTGGTTCCTGTGCAGGGCATCCCAGCTCAAAGGTCCACCCCCCGCGAGAAACACAGCTAATTTGAACGGACTCCGCCACCCTGTTCTTTCAGTCCCTCTACCTAGAAGAAGGGTCGAAGATAGAGCACCGCCATGTGAAAACCCCATCACGGCATCGAAGGGACCTTCCTCTTCAATATAGTTTTCTAGCTGAAAAAGCGCCTTTAACATACTCTCAGCACTAAAGGGATCGTAGTATGCAAAATATTCATCGTCATCCGAGAACAGATCTCCAAGTTCTACCGGCCCGGTCAAGTAGTCAGCTCAAGTTCTTCTTGTCCTTGGATAATGGAAGACGGAATTGCACCTTTAGCTTTAGGCCATGGCAGAGTACCATCGACGAATTCATATTCATGTTCTTCGCCTAGTTCTGCACGGATTGCCGCTGACAGTTCGTAAAGTTTGTCAGTGTGAGTTGTTAAAGTCACTTCTTTTCTCGACGAAAATTGCTTCCTCACCCGTCTGGGTTTCAAAAACCTGGGATATATCAAGGTCAGCAAAATTCTGTTTCTATTTACCAGGCTACGGTGACGCTGCTCTTTACCTTGCTATTAGTTCCAAGCCCATGGAGGCACAGAAATCGCATTTTTTAACCTGAGCTTTACAATCTGAACCTCAAATTTTGAGCACGAGCAGGTGAACTGTAGTGTAGGTTGACGACGTTCGTAACATTATAACCTGAGGTTGCATATTTATTTCCATGATAGGAGCGATTGCAATCTCAAAAGAAATTCACATAGTGTCCTTGGGAGTCCCCACTTTGAATTCAACGAACACGCTAACTTTGCGAAGCGAGCCGGAACGGTGGATCTGGTTATATCTAAATGAGATGCCCCAGCCGGGGGGCGTCTTGATAATAAGCGTCCATGGACAAAGTTCCCAAAGAAAGCAAGAAAGCGATACAGAGCTCTCAGAATCGAAATATTTATCAGCAGAGGATTCGATCCGGGAGCCTTCGGATTCGGAGATTCCGTCCGCGTTATCTTAGTAGCGCGTGTAGCAAATGCACAACGCACAAATTTAGACTCTGGTGGTCGAACATACATTAGGGTAGGCAAATAACCCCCCAACTATCGGATAGATCCTATCGAACTCGCGATCGGCGCTGGTAGTTACGCTACGAAGCAACAGAAGGCTCAAACGTAGGGGTCTTCTATGACGAAATTGCAAAAGCTTTCTGGGTATCGGACATTTGATGTGGTGCCCAATGCAATGGATCCATTGAATTCAGAAGTACTGGGGGTCTACTTATTCATTATCACCGCGTCCCCTATCAAATACTTTAGCAATCTATTTGTTTGATTTCAGAAAGTGGCGAGAAATGTATTTAGAGAATATGGGATGCTACCACCTAATCCTTAAATTTGAGGTCTGGCCAGCCGGGCGTCAATGCAAAAACAACGCCTGGACTTCAGGCTATTGGAAAGGGTGTTATTCACAACGAACACATACAAATTTACATCTTCATATCCCATGTTTAACTCTACATTTAGCTGTGTAAACTGGTATACATACATAAAATCCGGTATCATAACATCAAAACCGCTGATTTTTGAGCCCATTGCCATAATCCATGAACTGTGCAAGATAATAGACAATATATTTCCCCCGGTTGGCATGGAGCAACCAAAGGTTGGTGTTGTGTTTCGAACTAGGAACTTAGAAGTCAAAAACGTGTTGTGGTTTGGAACTACGAAGAAATACGTTGCGGAGACGCGGGACGAATTCGTGCTGGAGGATATAACAACCTCTGGGTGTTTTAGTTGGAGGGATATCTAGCGGTTTTATTATACAGGTAATATATGATATGCGGGTCAGCTCTGGTGCTTGCCCACCACGCATCCACAGCTATACAGCAGCGCTCAGAACTTCGAAGCTATAGCTATTGATGTCTATCATAGATGGTGGAGGGAGAAAGCAATGGAAGATGTAGAAATTGCGATATTTATAACGCGTTCTGGTGGGGTCGAAACCTCAAATTATATAGGAGTACGATATCAATTCGGACTCTCGAATTTACATCAACCTCACTTCATGCTCAAACAATCAAAAAGTCGATATTCCCGACTCATTAGTTAAGACCAAACGTTGAAGCATGAGAGCAAGATACTTCCATCAGGTGAAGATGATAAATTCATCTGAAATGTGTTGGTCAATTTGGTCTCGCCCTAGCCTCGAATCCATCATTAAGCACATGAGTTTTCAGATTTCCAAACTTTTTTTACATTGCCTAAGAATGCAAAGTACCATCAGCTGGCTATGAAGATTATTCTTTCCCCTCTTTGTCCTTTTGACCTTCTAGCTTTTTGATAGTGCCAGTCAACATTTCCATCTCAGCTGAGAATGCCTCTTCTGTCGGAGCTAACCCGAACAGTAAAGGATGCAGTAGCCCTCTCACCGTTTCACTTTTGGGTTCCAGCTTATCACCCAATAACCACAACGCATCCTTCCCATCTTTAATCCTTTGTGATAGACTCCTAGAAACAGTCCCTCCAGCCAATCCTTGTTTTTTGGTCGAATACAGTGCAGCGGGATGCGCAATTGCGAATTTGATATTATCTGAAGGTGAGATCAAGACTGCGCATGGATTGGCAGCAACCATGGTACTCAAAGTAGTGCTCGTCACGAGCTCTAATGTAACCATCTGACCCCCATCTTTGTAGTTGTACTCCTCTGTGCCCGCTTTTGCCTCGCCAAGACTTCTTGTACGTTCCGTAAGGTGGAGGCAACTACCACTCATATTGGCAGCTTTGAGTTTGTCGCTAAAGGCACCAGCCCCTGCCTGGCTGGTACAGATGTCGATATCTGGGGTCTCCCGACCTGTCATTCCGTACAGCTCCATGGCGTAACCACCAACTAGGACAAAGGGCTCCTTGATATCGGCGGCAATTCTCGCGAAATCGACGAGTGCTTTGACTTTTAAAGTATCTAGTTGGTTCCCAGGAATTGTGATAGTCAATGGTGCGGTATCAAGATTAACGGCCTGGCCAGTATCTTTCACCTTGCCGAGGTCAAGTTTGAATCCCATTTTGCTCATCGTTTTCGTTGATTTCGACCCTTTGATAGCCGCTATTCTAGAGAGCGTTCCGAATCTTAATACCGGTGCGTACTACGACGGCAGATATTTCTGGCCGGTTATTATCAAAGTAAAGGAAAGCTTGAAGGCCGATATCGATCGCTGTCACCGCAGTTAAAATGGAAGTGATAGGTGAGGACGTAGAATAATTTTGATATGGTTGGTAGATAGGCATCCCGGGGTATCTGGGTAGTTTCGGCCTGGAACGGTGTCAGTTTATATTCATCCGGATGGAGGATTATGATAGATAAATGCTAAGGCAGCATTGGCACAATATCTTCGTGCTCCATATGCGTGGCAGATCCACCAATAACGGCTTCCCTGTGCGACACGATCCTAGCGATCCTTGTTAACCAACACTGCGGCTGAACATTCGAATCGGATTAGGACTAGGTCATTATCTTTGCACGATATGTCGATATGAACTGCATACGTTGTCTACTCCTGAATGCGGATGGAACACGTAACCCTAACCACGAAAGCGGCGTCTTGATGAAATTATTAATGTGATTGGGCCTGCCTCCGAGGGATCTTCATCCTGTGAGCCGCCATGTCGGGGCTTTCGACAATAGAGATATCTTATGCTTGTCCTAAACCACCATTTTAACAATAGAATGTTAGCCCGTAGAAGTGTATGCGGATTATTAAGAAGGAGGGTAGGACGGGCAGTATGGAAGTATATTGATACACGAACACGGAAGTCTGCCACACAGGGTTGACAATTGTGGAAGGTTCCGTCTCCCAAAACGTGTAGAAAATTTGCTTATGCATGTATGATATTAAAATATTTGATACCCTATCTATTGAACGTCCCGTCTGTAGGGGAGGTTAGAACTAAAGGTGGGGGTATTCTGAACACCCACACTGGTTTCGAACTCCAGCTTCTAGTGGATTTGAAAGGGGACTGCGTTACGTATTACTATAATTGAAGATTAGACCTGTGAGTCGCGAGCTACATCAACGCGATGGAGCCGGAGTTGAGATTGCCTTAGGCTCGATTCTGTACATTATTATTATTAAATTCGAGTTAAAAATTTATACTAACTTTCGAAACTCCTATACTCAGTCTATGTTAGCGCTTCTAGAGGCCGCCATGCATCCCTACTTGGCCAATCCTTTGCCACTTCCTTTTGTTGATGATAATATGCCTTTTTTCTTAACTAATTGCAACCGCACCAGGGAACATGAGCAGTAGCCCTCCAATCATTATCGCCAAAACGCTAAGAAGCATTCGCCATTGTACCAGGGACTCAAGCGTAATGCCCACCTCGTCCTTTATACCTTTATGCTCCTCGCATCTTGTTGGCATGCTCCGTCCGACAGCTTCATAAAAGAACCTTGATACCTCAAACTCATGCTGCCGTCCTGAGGCAGTACAGGCCACACTCACAATCGAGGAGCTGATCTGCGGGTAGCAGTCATCGCACCAATATAGGTCCCCCAATTCCGGCATCCTCTTCGCCGTGCCTGGGGATACAATGGTATGGCATAGAGCGTTGGAACAAATCCCAACACCGGCCACCTTGGGCCAGGAGTCTCGAAAAGTGTTGTTGGATGCAGTACTCTTGAGCTCCAGTTTGGCACAGATGTCATTGCAAACATGACTGGCGAAGAAGAATTTGAATCCGTCTTGGTGGAGATTTGTTCCAGCCAACTTGAACCGCTCTGTGTCGAGGGTGTGGATGGTTGGGTCCGAGAGTCGGCTGCCCACCCCTTGAAGGTCGCAAACGAGAAGTGCACCACGCGATCGCTCGAAACTAAAGTGCGAGTACGCTTGCGCAGCTTCATTACGTTGGTTACTGTGGTCGCTATTGACGTAGCCGCAGTAATTGTTATACTTAACGTAAGCCCCATCAGCGTACAGTTCAAGAGCCAGGCATTCCTCTCTCTCATTCGGGGCTCCTGGCTTGCTCTTCAAGCACGCCAATGTGACAAAGTCGATTTGGGATACATCCTCCGAGAAGATGTTAAATTCCACCGCGAGGGCTTTGCACAGAGACTGAAGACGCATGTTCTCCATGATGTATGCGAAGTTTTCATTTACGCCACCACGTTTGTATGACTTCAACAACATCTGGTTCTTCGACGCCGCTGTTTTCGCGTATGAAGCCAAGCTCCCCATGTCTTTATCTTGCGCGAAAGGTTTCGAGCGCATGGCGATAGTCAGCTCTTTGGCATTGATAATAATATCCTCATCATTTGTCAGCATTTTTTCGAGCGTGACGGAATCCACGGGTAAAATCTCCGTTGAATGATACACCGCCGTCAGCGTATGATCAAACCATTGCGGCGAATCCCACTGCGGTGGTTCTGTCTCTAGCTCGACGTCTTCATCCTCCTGGCCGTCAGAATTTTGTTTCTTCCGGGTAACCGGCGCCAACAGGCGGAGCGCAGCACGAGGAGCTGACCTCTTAACGACTTTAATGACTAAATGCTGAAGAGCGCTAAATGTTGTCCCCAATTCGGCCTCCTCAAAGAGCAACCACGCTTTCGGGTTCTTTCCGTCCGAAAGTTGGTCGCGATATTTATTAGCCGGGTGCAACACGCAATCGGCAAAAGCAGCGGCGTAATGCTTCCCAAATTCCAGCACCATTCTATCCGTACTGTCATTCGTTCTCAACAGTGCGTAACTAACGTTCATGCCTACCATCTGTCTCAACAGCGGTTCATGAGTTAATCCGTGCGGTTCGCTTCCGGGGTTGGGATAATGGTCGCTAGAGTCGCCTAGGTCATGGAGATTTCTCCCGTGCGGTGGCGCATCAGTTATATGTATAACGCACCTCGTCTCCTGTTTCCAATCCGCGTTGAGAGCTTGCTTGATACCACCGAGTACATCTTCTGGTGCATCGTTCCCACCACTTGCGGAAAGTGTTGTAAGGAACTTGTGCACAACATCGGCGGAAGATGTGAAATCGAGGAATTGTATATTCGGTGAGTCTTTGTGGTCTTTGTAGCCTACTACGGCCACGCGGAGCTCGACCTCGTTATTGAAAGCTGAGGTAATGGATGTCACGATGGATTTTATTTGTTCCTTCGCGGCGTTGATCTGGCCTCCCATGGAACCCGTGGTGTCGATAAGGAAGAGGAGGTCGGTGGAGTAAGCTTCTTTGAAAAACCCTGCGGTGCGACGCTTACCCGCGGGCGGGGAAGATGGGGTGCCGCAGGGAGGCATATTGCAAAGATTATATCAGAATGCGAATTAAGGCAAAGAAGCTATGTATGTTATGTGAGGATTCCGTTGGTAGAATATGTGATATCTGAGTAGGTGAGTGTAGCTTTGTGGCGGAAACATCGGATTACATGCATACTCTTTTGCGAACACCAAGAATAATTTGAAACTTTTATAACCACGCCTGCTGAGGTACGAGGAAGAAGATACTAGATCCTTAGCAGACAGCTCTGGGCTCTGAAATTCAGTTGGCCAACAGCCTGACACGGTACGGTTAGAGGATCGTTTGAACAAAGAAAATCCTTGCATATCGACAGCTCATATACTGCGCGTCGTTGTAAAGTGACGTGGCGAGCGCTGGCAGAGATTACACTCGCCCTAAGTTTTCTAGATCTATTCTGGGATTCTTTTTCTTTTTAATTGTATCCACGCTTACGTCTGAGGTGTGTGGGAAGATCTTAGATCAATATCAAATTCTGTGTTGTAGGTGTTGAATATAACAGCCCTTTGTGCAAGCCGAAGTGTGGAGATACCCCCGCTCTCGCTGCAATGTCCAGACGTCCATGTATGAAATTTCCTGATCAAGCTTAGTTCGAGAACTTATCAGTATCCCTTCGAGGATACGCCAGACGCAGCTAAGTAGTGAAAGTCCCCATCTCGGATAGTACTTGCTGATCAACTCTAATTTTAGGACGTATTAGTATCCTGCAGAGGATATGCAACTGCAGGAATCAGCATGTGAGTTGACAGCAGAGCTATTTTGCTCAACAATTAATGATCATAAATAATAATGAATTTGGTCGGATGCACTCAAGTCTTTGTGCTGCATCGCAGTTTTTATTACGCAATTTTTGGTTGGATATCCAGAGCTGTATATGTTTTTCGTTCGGCAAACCGGGATACCTGATATACCGTCTATACTGGTCGCACAATAGGTTCCGAGTAAATGTGCATCCACGCATTACCTCGAGGTTTTAAGCCTGATAGAATGTTAGGGAAAGATGTTACACTCAAGATTGACAGCCAAAACCTACCCCTCTTCAAAAATAATTGATTCGGTCTCCTTACTCTTCACTCAAATACTCAATCTAGTACTATGAACACCGAAGATCTTGCGAGAGCCCTCGCCGCCGCTGGGTCGGTTAAGCTTCCGGGTGACGAGACGGGAGGGATCAAACTGCTCCACGTGAGCGGCGGTAACCTTGTTTAGAAGCTATGAGTGGACAATAGGGCCAAATGCGAGACACCGATTGCTTTAAACGCAGGGGAGGGCACCCCGGCCTCATACCTGCTTGGAGTTGAAGGAAGAATATATGCCCAACCTCTTTCTCGCAAGAAGCTTCTCGAAATTAGACTGACCGGGTGCTTAGGTAAAGCATCGCGTTGTCTTCATCGACGAGTCCAATGCCGTTCACTGCTACGTCTGTGAGGAAGAGATCGAGGAGTAGGACAGTGCCGGGCTCAGCGAAAAGTGGAACATACCCACGAGCTAAAACAGCAAACTGAGCGCTAACGTTGTGATTATCTACCAAGACACGGCCAGCCGCCTGGCAGGCATCGTGAGCGTAGGCGAGGGCAGCTGGGAGGCATTTGCAATATTTGGGCCTCTTGAAGCCGACCCTGTCGTGTTGCCTTGAGGTTGGCAGAAAGAATGGGAGCGTCCGTTCCTGGCTCTCGATTCTCAGACGGCAACTGGCGAGTGAGGTACTCTGGGCTGGGGCGACGGTGGGTTTGCCTGGTCACAGACACAGAGCTCCAGCGCTCTGCTGAGTGGTATCTAATTTCGTGGGTCGAACCGCTAAGATTTCCGCCCGACAATCAAAGATCGCCTCTCCCAGAGCTCGCGGACGACTCAGGTTTCATTCCTCCTCTAAGAGAATCGCCCTTTTTTGGTCTGTTGGTTATTTGCCGGCTTTTTTGGTACCCCCTGTAACCCATCCCAAGGCAGCCGGCAGCCCTTTGTAGTTAGCATAGCTTCAAAACTCCCGATCGAAACCCCCGATCCCCCGATCCTCCGAACCCCCGATCCTGGGCACCTCGGCTTGGGTTACCTGTTCGCCAAGGCAGGGCATCACTCTCGAAGTTAACAAGCGGGACGGGTTTAATTGGCTGCAGCTACGGTACAGGCTCTGTCGAGGTTTTGGGTACGTCATGATCAGGTAGCCCACGGCCGAAGGAGGAAACATGGACCTGATGATTGACTGGGGCACGCGATGATTGCCACATAAAGTTTGTCATTTTATGCAAATTGAACCTATCCGGGGGCCAACGAGCGCTTCAAACCCTGAATCACCAGTCGAATAGTAGATGTCTTGTATGGCCGGCGTGTGTGGGCGCGGCACCTAAGAACACACTTCGGCGCCGTAGCTTGGCTACTGAAAAGCCTTTTTATTGAAGTTCAAGTGTTAACCAACGACAAGCCCGCCACACATATTCCCGACACCGCGTGCATGTGTACCCGTTACTAAATTCTAATCTTTCACACCCAGCAATCATTTTTGTCGTTATTTGGGATGGTACAGTACTTTCCCTCGCAGTAATACCAGGAAATAGCAGCTCCGGGTGTCGTCGTAAAGTGATTTGTAGATGCTTGATGAGAGGCATGACGCTTCGTACCGGCAGCGAACCATACTCGCCAATGCACGAAGAGATGGCGGGTGTATTAGAACAATATATCGTAGACTAGCCCTCGGCCCTGGCAAGAATTAAGACTATGTACAGGTCCCGTAAACCAGCCTCCACCAAGTGAAAGCATATTAATTTATTGACGATGTCCTTCGCGGAAACATTCCACTATATTAACATTTTTAAGGTTGATAAATCACGATAACATGCCTTCGATAACAGCTGCAGGTCTAATTCAATATTACTGGTGTAAGGTTAGCTGTTAGCAACCACAACGTTCGATCAGGCGCTGGGGGGAAGAATTAACCGCTCGTAATCGATGGGCAAGGAGAAGGTCGATAACTACNAAAAAAAAAAAAAAAAATCGAAAAAAAAAAAAAAAAGGAAAATCAACCAACGACTGAAAGAATGAAATCAAAATCGGGTGGAGGTATAATTGAAGTATGTGTAAGGTAACAAGAAAGAGGAGCGGGGCCGTGACAAAAATGCTAGGGTTGGTGCAAGTAGCATTCATAATTGTTTCCGCGATAAATCGCATACCTGCGGAAAACGCCGAATAGCGTAACTTATGCTTCTCATCTTAGTATTCATCAAATGGTTCAAGAGAATCTACATTTACCGGGGGCTTGAGCGGGGCTCGTCCAAGGTGCGGGGACGACGTGGATTTGGACTCTTCGGAGAGCAGATTCCTCCCCAAAGTCTTTTGCAAATGCTTGGTCAGCGGTAAGAAAAGCATATCCCTCGCCATAGGTTGCGCAGGGGAGTAATAGATCCATTCTGCTATGCCTTAGAACTACTGCCCACCCTAAACACAATTTTATCAGAAAAACACTGTTGATACAAGAAATTTGTGCCACAACCGTATGCCGTACCTGTATTCATTGCCGACTCTGACTTCCTTAACCCCCACGACTCCATTAGCCTTCTTTACCCCAGTCTCAGTTCTGAGGTACGCGTCCCGCAGAATTCCGCACACTAGTGTAACCCAATCCCCTCCTTCATACGGGCCCTCGGTACTTTAACACCCCTCTTTCTAAGCTTCTGTAGAACGCCACTGCTGTCAGCTTCCGATTTCGGAAAGACCGGGCTGGAAAAATACTCGAGAACCGAATCGTCAAGGACAACCACGCTGGTTTTTCGGTGGAGAATGCTCTCTGGCCAATGGCCCGGGGAAGCTCCCCTTACGAGTGGGTCGATGAATTGAGTATCTAGGATAGCTTTCCCGAGTTTCTGGAAACCAGAGCGCCGGGCTTAGCCGGTAGGACTAGCAAATATGACAGGGGTCGTTTCTTCAGATTTGCTTCGGAGGTTGAAAAGGCTTCCTGCTTGTAGTGAAGCAACCGGTGGCGGGCCGGAGACCCGTTGGCGTACGACGGAGTTCCAGAACAACATCATAGCGTGGCGGGTCATGAAATATATACTAGATGATACCGGTAGTCATTAGCTCCAAACACTGGCCATGCAAATATGGGCCCCGAAAGCCGATAATTGGATTACTCACTGTCGGAATTCAGAGTCTATGGACTATTGAAAGCCGCCGATGTTGTGGGGGTTAAGACACTAATACCAGAAGTACCCTGATACCCTCAAGTACTCGCTTTACACAATCGACTATCTTCATCATCCCAAATTATTTATGCATTGAATATGTAGTACATGCAACATATGTACAAATTTATCGCATATATCGACTGCGTTGACCAAGGGATACTATCAGGGTGGTTACAGGGATCTGCATACTACAGATAGTGCGAACGATCGAACGTCGTTAGCTCCTCAACGCTACTATTGCCAGTGACATGGCGCATCGGAGCTAGATAAACCGGAAAATGGTCAGACCCATGGCCGTGTTGCCATGGTACGTTGGAATAAACCTGTTATAATTGTTTGGCTGCTGAGGATATCTAAAACGCGTTGCTAAGTAGCTGTCAGCAGACGATACAGCCTTGGCTTCCATTCACGTCGCCTGAGGGTGCTAACGACGACCACCTAGGTTTAACCCCAGCGACTACTATTAGGGCTATGAGTATCAAGAAGCCAGACGACAGACCAAGCTCAGATCAACGGCATGATATCGATGCATTCTCGTACCCTTGCAGCTCTCCGGAGCATTCCTAATGTCAGGGTACTGAAATCTTCATATCCCCACTTTAACTACGCGGATCGGATCCCCGGGACAATCCTTACTAGGCTTACTTCCCTAAAGTCATCTAAGGTCGCTTGTACAATTATATCCGAGCTAAGGAAAGCCAATATTGGTGTGACCGAGCCTGGTCGCCGGGAAATTGAGTCAGTCTACGCCTCAGCACCAGCGGCAATTCTTCAGGATTCGAGAGACCTACTAGATCACTAGAAAGAAGGAAAACACATCGGACTTCCTGAAAATAGTAGTTTTTGGCACGTCGATGAGCGTATTTGGAGATGCGATGAAATCCGTTCTATGGTTCTGGATTATAAGATGTTCAAGATTTGGGAAGCTCTCTATACCCGGTCCAACGTATTCAGAAAACTTATTGACCAAGACGAAGAATTATTGAAGATGGAAGACTGGAGACCGATAAGACCGGAATGCCTGCAAGACCGGGTTTATGGACTTGGATACAAGGCTTGTTTCCTGATGGGGTATTTGACAAACGCGATGTTGACAATCTGCCGGAGCCGTATCGACTCTGCGATATATTTCCTAAGAGCAAGACTGCAACTTGTGTCACTGACCAGCTTTAGCAAACCGGGCTACAATGGCATAGTTTATTGCGCCGGGGCTAGGTCACGCTATCATGGTATTGTCTCTTCTAGCTCTCTTCACTCACCTCCGCCACTATCATTCTGAGCTACAAGTCCATCACCATCAGTACCGTTACCCCCCAAACCAGTATAGCAAATGGTACAGACAAGTACCAATTTACGCCGTTATATAGATAATCAATATCAATGGACGGGCTTTATTCTTGTTGACTTAAATCTATACTCACTCTCCTTCCCACCATTTCTATAACCCCCAGATCCCCCACAACTAAAAGTCACTAAAGTTACGAAATCACGGGGGGTTTAACACGACAGATTACAGAGTTACCTCTTCTTCATTCCTCAAATCGCTTCTCTTCGTTCTTCCCTCACCATCATTCTACTAGAAGTTGCTCGCGTGTAATATCAAAGTTGTCTCTACTTCCCTCTCTTCACTAATCATCCTTATTGTATCAGGTTATAAGCCCAGCATTAGACAGTATTATTACTTTCGGGCCGCTATAGCAACTATTATGAACGACCGTCAAGCATATATTGCTGGTGTAGACGTAATCTACGTGCGAGGGTTAGGTTATACCGGTGTATTAGTATACGCGTAAGCTTCAATTTATCCTAATGTATACATACCATACGTATACGTAACGCGTACGAGTGCCATTTTGGTACTATGCTCGCGCCTACGCCTGCGCCTGCCACATTCTCTCTATAAATGCCTCTATAATATCCAAATCCTCCGTAACTAGATATCACCGGGCCCATAGAGACACGAAAGGGCATCAGGGCAGATCATAATATTGTCTTTTCTTCCTCCTCCTCCTTTCGCTCATTATTTTTGCTCTATCAGAAACAAACGAGACTATGATTGATGCAATGAATGCAACGAAAGAAGTTGATATACCAGACATAACTAGTCTGGCCTTAAGAACATCGTTAGACGGGTTTGGATTCCTAAGGGGTATACCAGTATCACAAAAGAATTATAATGGGAGAACGGCAAGGTGAATTAAAAGAAGCTTTGTAAGGGCGACAGGATCACAAGGTTTGGTAGTGACACTGCTTTCTAACATGCATCCTCACGATATTCTCGCTTACCGTATGAGGAGGGAACGAAGATTGTTCCTCCACAAACTTCACGATTATGGCACTCTACCCCAATTCCAAAATTTCGAGTACGAAGTATTGATATGAAAGATTCACAATGTACTGTGATCCATCATGGACGCAACGAGCAGCAGGGCCCTGAGGCGTGGCCGCAAGACAACCCCCGGGTCCGTATAACGGATTTAAGCCTCCATACCTCTGCTAGCTAGAATTAAGCTTGATGCGAGGTATTTACGGCCTAGGCTGATAGGAAGGGGTCTGAAGTAGCCCCAAGATCAGGAACCAAGGGTGCTTTGTATATTTATTAACGATCATTTCTAAGGTTCTTGGCCTCAACAATAGAGTGACTTCACGGCTTTCTTCAAAGCCACATCAAATGGAAACTGGATGGCGCGAAATCAGTTCTTCGGGGCGCAAAGCACCACCAAGCCGTATTTTCTAGTCATCCGCAAGGCATGAAGATCCGATTTTATTCTTTGCAGTCTTCTAGCCCGCATAGAATAATGTGTACAAATGCTAGACCCCATACTGACGGTGGAATGTCAGCCAAATTCGCAGGCAGGTTCCCCACCAGATTGACTTTACTAGGTGCTTATTCGCTTTATTCCACGAGCCAGCCCGCTGACCAAGCCAACTAGGCGAGCTGAAGATCGGCGAAGTCTTTGTCCTTAAATATGCAACAGAATTGCTCTATCTATAGCAAAGTATTAGGCCGCTCCACGAACTAATAGAATAGGCTGATTCCAGGATAAAATGATAAAGCCAGACATTTTTAAATTACAGCAGGTAAGTTATTGCAAATATAATATCTCTTTTTGTGTGCGGTGGGTTATTGGCTCTGTAGAATGAATGGGATAGTCTGCATTTTAGTCTTTATGGAAATATTAAAATGTGTGTATTTTTGACTTTCGTGTTGGGTGGTATTGGTGTTGTTGTTTCAGTTTTGCTTGGATTCTTGCTTCTCCCGCGTGCCGGTTAGCGTTTCGCCACAGCGTGTCAGGTGGATCCATTGTCGACGTCACTAATTTGGATTTGCCGCCGGAGGGAAGTATATAAGTAGATGCAATGAGCAATTGGTGGTGGGTGGGGAGGTGGAGAAGATTTTTGCTATGGTGAAAATTATCTTGCAGATGCCCCCTTCTCCGCCAGCAGCCTGACAATGCCTTCATGCCCTTTCTTTGCCGCGGCCCATAGCGGTGTGTGACCGTCGATGTCCTCAACTTCCAGGTCTGCCCCCTTCTCCGCCAGCAGCCTGACAATGCCTTCGTGCCCGCTCCATACCGCGGCCCATAGCGGTGTGTCACCGTCGATATCCTTAGCTTCCAGGTCTGCCCCCTTCTCCACCAGCAGCCTGACAATGCCTTCATACCCGTTCTCTGCTGCGGCCCATAACGGTGTGCGACCGCCGATATCCCTAGTTTCCAGGTCTGCCCTCTTCTCCACCAGCAGCCTGGCAACGCCTTCATACCCGTTCTGTACCGCGATCGATAGCGGTGTGTCACCGTCGATGTCCTTAACTTCCAGGTCTGCCCCCTTCTCCGCCAGCAGCCTGGCAATGCCTTCATACCCGTTCTCTACCGCGATCGATAGCGGTGTGCGACCGCCGATATCCCTAGTTTCCAGGTCTGCCCTCTTCTCCGCCAGCAGCCTGACAACGCCTTCGTGCCCGTTCTGTGCCGCGGCCCATAGCGGTGTTCGACCGTGGCTGTCCTTAGCTTCCAGGTCTGCCCTCTTCTCCACCAGCAGCCTGACAACGCCTTCGTGCCCGTTCTGTGCCGCGACCCATAGCGGTGTTCGACCGTGGCTGTCCTTAGCTTCCAGGTCTGCCCCCTTCTCCGCCAATAGGTTTTCCATCACTAGCGTTAATCCCCAATATGCTGCAACATGAGACCCTAGCATCCGGCCCGGAAAATCTCCGCTTCCAAACCACCATCCCGCGCCCACAAACATAGCTTGAACGCAAGCCGATCGCAAATTATCCTCCAGAAGAAGATTTAGTACTAGTGAAGTAGTCTCAACTTGTCTCGTGCACCAGACGGCTTCGGGTTTTGCGCTGAGTTCACAGGAATGCTCATTGTCGGTCGAAGATTCTCGAACGTGGTAGCCCCAGTTTTTTGCAGCATAAGCATATAGAGCATTTGATCGCAGTCTCTCCTTGAACTCTCTGTTGCTCAGACTTGGCCCCGACTTGAAACTGTTGTACGATAGATAAATGATGCATATTTTTGCGATATCGCTATGGGAGTTGGGGAACCAGAGCCGTTGATTTCGTTCAAAATATTCTTGCGCTGTATAATGGATTAATCTGACGATGTTGCTCTCTTCGTCGATTGTGACTAGCCCATTACACACAGAGACTAGATCTTCAATCTCCGAAATATTTTCTTGGTCGAGTTCGGGCTCATCAGGCTCCGCCGCAATCGCATGCTGCAGCTCCGCCTTAGTGAGAGGTCTTGTCGCACAAGTTATCCACGATAAAACTTGAAAAGCTATATCCGTTGATGCTCCGTCATCGTTTTCCTTGATCCTCTCCATAATAGTTCGATATGTGCTATCATATGCGCTATTGGATGTCCTTCTGGCCGTGGCGAACCCGTCTAAAGCTTTTGTTATCGCCTTTGGTGTCATTGCATTTTTGATCGCCTCAAAATGCAGATGTGCAAGGAGGAACCTGCATCGGTGTTTGTTTAGCGGATAATCCAAGTGAAAAAGGGGTTGAGCTTGACGACGTACATCCCTTGAACTACCTTTGAAATCATATCTTTGATCATCTCTTTATTCTTTTTGACTACTTTTGTCCCCAGTTGCGATATTTGGCCTTCTAAATACTCTCTTACGTCTTCATCAGACGCACGTATATCACATTCTACGCTGATTCCCTTAAACTTCTCTCTGATTTCGGGAATATGCCGCGAAGTTGCGAAGATATTTATATTACGGTTCCGATGTACTTTGAACAACTCTTCAAGGAATGCTGAACGCTCTCGATATTCATCGAGTGCGTCGACGACGATGAAGACCCTAGAGTAGGCGGCAACAACAGCATGGAGGGTTTTGACAATGTCTGTACGAGGCGGCCGGCTACCTTTGCACTGATGGTATAGTTCCTTTACACATTTCGGTAACGATGTCTGAGTACGTGCCAGTTGTTTCAGCAGATTCAATAATAAATCGTCTATCCGCAGGTGCGCGCTTCCTTTGAAGTTGAAATAGATGTATGCGATGCCAATAGTTGGATTGTAGGAGTAGCGGTCGGTCAGATTGTCGATAACAGCTGATGTGAGAATCGTTTTGCCCGCGCCGGGAATGCCCGGGCAAAACAATATTTCTCTCGCTGCGTTTAGCCAACTCTGGTATTGGGGGGAGTTTAGCAGCCATTCGCCGGTTCCTGGCTGCCGTCTATTGAGGATATCGTTATGTTGAGAGCTATCGTCAATTGGCGTGATCCAGTCAAGAACCTTACGGTCTTCTTCTCCGGCCAGATTATATCTAAGTGTTGTGATTTCGTCGATGACTATGGGTTTTTAGAAGTCCGTAACCTTGTTTATAGACGGAATCATGCCTGAGGTATTCCTGAGGTACTCACCTTTGTTAAAATCTTCTTTTCCAATTTTTATCTCGTTTGCGGTACTTAATTGCACACACTGCAGAAATTCCTTTGCACAGGCAGCAGCTACGGCGGCGGCATATTCTTGCCAATCATCATTCTTTTCTGAGTCGGCATAGTCACAGACGCCTCGTATAACGACGGCTGGAAACCCCACCAACCCCGCAGCTTCCATTTCGATACATAATACTTGACCCTTGAGGCGTTGATTTATAGTATCACGCACTATCGCGTCCTTGACAACCTGGTTCCCAGATGCGATCAAGCCGTAATGAACTCGAATGTCTTCGGGGTTTCCGATTGATGCATACTGCGATGTTAAATGCGGATAGTTGGCCTTTAGGTCGTTCAGATACCGTGGTATCTTAGTTCCATGCATCTCGTAGTCAGTCCGTAACTTTGACATCGCAGATGATAATTCCGCAGGTGGGTAGTAACGTCTGTCAATGAGCTCAAAGGTGCCGTCCTTGTTTGATTTGCCAAAGTCCCACTGAGTCCACTCGGTGCTGATGACGACGTCGCCTAGTTTAACTTTTGATGGAATTCCAGCCCCAATACCGACCATAAGGCCGATTTTAACGGACGGGAAAGTGCTAAGCATCTGAGCCGCGGCTCTTGCTGTTTGATTCGTGCCATAGCATTTTAGAGGTAAACACGTTATAACGACGTTATGCGGGCCAATCGATCCGAGAGTATAGGTGTTCGCATCGTTCAGTGATTTAGTGAAATCTGGATGCTTCTCATCCAGCATTGATATTGCCGCCGTTTGCTCTTTCGGTAACGCGCAGATCCACCCTACAGTATAATCCTCGTGACTTTTGGGGCGTGCAGACATCGCAAAGTTCGGAGTAGCGATCGGGTTTGATATTCCCTAAATATGAATCCTGGTTGTCGAATTTGATAGATCCTTTGGTCGGCCGGAATATTGTATTACAGTAAACCTTCATTAGAACTTAACTGACGATGAAGACCTCGGAAGGGATATCCATCAGGCACGGAAGGAAGTGTGTTAAAGGTATACGTATCAGCACCAGCGAGCGCGAGCTAGGAATAGAGTAGAGTATCTAGAGAGGAGGGGTAGGAAATAATTGCTACGCAAGCGGGGTTTGGGGTTATAGGGAAGGCTTGAACTTTTGCCTTGCTGCAACACTGTCTGCGAAATGCTTGATGTGTTGTCCATACATATGCCATATGAAGGATCTCACAGATAACCAATCACCTCTCAAGGGTACCCCCTGGGCCCTGCAGTGCAGATGTATTTTTTTGGTTGGGCCCGGGGCCTTAAAAGCCTTTAGGACCAGAAGAGCCTAGAAGAGTCCGGCCTATACAGCGATCAGAAGCCGCAGGAACAAGCCGAAGACCCTCCTAGTCCCCCTCTTACCCATCCTCCCATTTCTTCCTTGATCTTCATCGCCATCAGCGCTCTCGATCTCGAGAGCTATTAGAGCCGTATCAACTAGCGCTAGCCTCATTTTAATCTAGAGACGAGGTCTAGTCTTCACCTAAACTATGCAGACTGAAGATTACATGTACCCGAACAAAGCTGGGGGCTCCGTCCGTCGCAAGGATTCAGGCCCGTTTGAAGCCTTATATTTCATCCCAATACTGGCTAGTGGGGCCTTCGCGACATCAGAATCCGATTATCTATCCCAGTCAAGGGGACGTGTTATTTGCTAGCCACCACTCATACAAGATAGAAGGATGCTTTAGGTCGTTATAAGCATTTGCAGCCGGGCTTCTGTGTCCATATAATATTTTACAATCTAACTGAAGACACAAAGCACACGCGGTTGAAAACTGAGGATAAAAGCACTAAATTATAATGAAAAATAACGTCTCATTGGTGCTAGAGTGGATAGTGATCCAGTGTTCTCTAAACTGTTTCATTAATAGCTATAGACAGAAAGCTGACATTTTCTTGGGCCGAACGACTTTTACGATAGAATTCCAATGTTCTCCTTTAAGAAAGCTACGATATCATCGATTTCATCCGGTACTTTGTACCAATGTCCGAAATCTGCGCATGCCTTCCATGTTACATCCATAGACAAAACAAGAAGGGCATCTCTAGTTTGCTTTCCCAATAAGACACTGACTTTTTCATCCTCCTCTCCATGGCCTAAAAAGGCTGGTGTTTTTAGAGGGGGCAGATTATCGGCCGCGGAATCGATGAGGGGGAAATCTATGTTTTCTCTGAGAAAATTCAAGGCCTCGATTGCTTTCGATTGTTTCTGTGGCCCATCTGCGGAGTTCATAGCGCCGGCTTTCGTCTTTTCGCTCCGACCGACACCTGCTAGATCCTCCTCCTCATCGTTGTCATCATCTTCATCGTCGTCGTCATCGGTTTCATCTTCCTCATCTTCTTGTTCTTCGTTACTTTCTTCTTCGCTAGTTTCGTTTTCATCGCCTAGTTCCTTTTCGTCCTCCTCATCGTGCTCCCCATTGTCGAAGTCGCCAATTCCAACACCGTGAGTATTAATATTAAATACTTCCTCATCAGAGTTGTCTTCCTGAAATTTTACCTCTTGCTTCCGTTCTTGAAGGTTCTCGTTGACGTATTTTAAAAATGGAAACCAACCACTCATACCGATATACGCTCCCAACTTCTCATCAAATGTGAGCAGAGCATACACCGATGCAGCGCAGCCTTGACTCAACCCTCCAAGAATGATATTACCAAAAGGTATCCCACTCGAGACCTCATCTCGAATAATTTGATGTACAACTTCAGTCGTTTCTCTCAGTCCGTCGACTTGTAGGTGTTCCCGCGTGCTAGGGTCTTCTAGTGAATAGTTGTCGAACCATTGATTGATAGGGGTTCGTTTGAGAATAGTTGACCGTCGTTTTTTAGCCGTGGGAAATATAAACTTCATGGAGGGGAAGATCTCCCTCATTGTGTTACCATTCGAGGCTTGAGACGCTAAAAGAGCTTCTCCGAATTTAGGTCCGTTACTACCGCGGCCATGCAAAAGGATGCAGGAGTGCGTATGACGCGATAACGCGTCTACGACGAACGGTTCCGGGTAGTCATGTTTCATTTTGTGAAACGTCGGACTATAGAGACGAAACCCAGTATATTAAAAGGACGCCTGAGTAAGAAAATGGTCCGCAGTACAGAGCGCGTGTAATTATGAGTGCGGAGAAGGAAAGCGTTGTAGTCGTGTTGCAGTTGAATTCACAAACCAAATGGGGATTATCCATGAAACAACAGATACAAACGTTGTACGGGCTAATATGCGAATACCAGTAGGGCACCATGGTTCGGCTTAAGAGACAATTGTTTCACGAAATTATTAAAGTATTGAGGGCAAAAACCAGAGGATCGATAATCCTCATCGAGGAATTTGAAATTAAGCAAGACATAAATGTTCTGACGTGGGTTACAATTCATCCTTGTATCCTCCTGTTTCCTGGGAATTGGTCGCTTCGCTCTTAACAGAGTTCTTCTGATTGGTAATCCGATCCGCGACACTCTGCCAGAAGCTATACTTGGTGTATGTAGTCTCTGTGTCTGCTTGTTAGTTGACCGTAAAGTATTGCTGTGGGTTGGCTGTAGGGTCGGGGACCCACTTATCAAACAATGGTACCTTGACCAATGGTACCTGAACCATCATAACCCCGTCTTGAAGTGTGTCAGTATCCTTAGGGATCGGCCAGTCTGTGACTCCTGGGCTTCTATATGTGCCCGGGGAGGAATTGACTGCATGTGATACAAAATATTGCTGGAATATCCCTGCTGCGGTCATAATCTTTTTCTCAGACCATTTATTGTCGACCATTATGGATCCAAGTATGCTCCATATACCAGGATCAAGATTCCTTAACACTTTACCCAACTTTATCTCCTCATAAGCAAAGGTAAGGAGGAGATCAGCTCCGTGTTTTGCACCAGCAGCCTCTGGCCAACGATAGTTCAACATATAGCATCGGCCTCTGTAAGCTTCGTACATAGCCCGGACATTAGACACAAACATCGAGTCTTGAACGATTTGGGTGTAACAACCGAGCCAGTTCGAACCCGATTGGCATACTCCGTCAGTCGGAGACCCTTTAAAGTATACGCTAGACTGCTCGATGTATTCCAAAACCCAATCGGGGAAACTGAGGCGTATTAAATTTGTGAAGTCAGCCTTGTTGTGGATTGGCAGGCCCTGAGTAAAGATAGCGGCTTCTATAGCCACATGAGATGATATGACCGAGTCGAGTTTGTCCCAGTAGTGTCCCGCTATCACATACACTATTAGTAAAGCCTGCTTTTGCGAGGAAGGGTGTGGATAATGGTATAGGGTACCTTTTCCAAGAGCGTATACTGGTAACTCCTTAATCACTTTGCCGTCAACTGCTGGCCCGAAAGGGAACAATCCATTTTTATGATCACTACACGCCATTGCATTGTTCGCTTTTATAATATTTTCTATGGAGGCGTTTTGTAAGGACGTGATGTTACTGTCTGAGCACCCAACCAGCTCCGCGAACTTCAGGTACTCTTCGTTCAGCCCGCCCGAGCGTTCCCATTTCCACTCGTATGTTGGGCTTTGAACAATGGCCTTGTTGAATAGCGGATTTCGCACAGTTCCATCATCATTTCTCGCAATTAGATGATGTAAAATAGAACCGCCGCCAGCCGATTCACCCCACGCGCTGACGTTGCCGGGGTCACCATTGAGTTGTTGTATATATTTTTGCACAAACTCTAAGACAAGTCTTTGGTCCGTAAGGCCCGCGTTAGGGGTGCCATGTGCTTCCATGTAAGAGCCGGCTAACCAGCCAAGGGCTCCGAGTCGATAGTTTCCAGCGACGAATATCATGCCATTTCCATGAAGGGCAGCACTGCGAATAGCTCCGACGCCCCCCGTACAGCATGCCTTGAGTTTTCGGATTGTACTTTGAACCAAAAATATACGCGCCACCATAGAACCATATAATGACTGGCAGAGGCGCCGTGTAAGATGTCAGGTTTGAAGGAACGTATATATCTAGGAACAAGCAATCTTCTTTCTGATGAACTGAGTCTCGAGCGAGCTCGAGTGCAAAGTATGAACTCGCCTTGCAAGCAGCTTTTTTGAGCTCATTCAAAGGGACCGCTATACAGTCCGCGGGATTGTCATTGCTGGTATCGAAGTTCTTGTCTGGAGATTCCGCTGCCATAAAACGACGCGGACCGGTCGGGGGAAGGCCGAAACGGACGTTGCGATAGACTTTTACCTATATGAGCCCGCTGTCAGAATCATGCGTCTTAAAAATAGTGCGAAACTCTCAGCCGGAGAAGCTACTTGCATCTGTAATTTTTTCGATCGCTGTAGGGCTATATATTCCCCAGTCTAACTCGAGATTTGGAAGGCCGCTACATAGGACGGTGCCAGCGAAAAAAATAGAAGTCAAAAGAGGTATTTCGAGATACTTGACCAGTCGCATCGTTGCGAAGGAGAAAACGTTCTCCGAAATTCAACGAATACAGAATATAAATACAAAGACGTCAGATGGTAGATGCAGTACTGCACAAATCGTATTAGCGTTTTGTGTGTATATAAGCAGACTTCTCTGGAGACCTGGCAAATATTGGGGAATAAATAGTCGGACTTCCATAGACCCAGATTCCATTCTTCTGACCCTAACATGGAAAACAGAGCCAACCCCTCACTTAGGAAGAGGAAACAGAGCTGAGCTTCAGTGGCACCAGGTGAGAGATATGTTTGCATATCAGAGTATCTTGTCGTCTAGAACCTCAATATTATTCGCTCGAGGGCAAGCCCATTTATGCGTGGCGCTGTGGTGGGAGCGCTAGCGTATTCCGAAGTGCGAACCCAGTAGCGTCTTGGCATTCAGACGGGGACACCCCAATCCCGCAGCCGAATGCCGAAAGCCTCACTCCGAGGACGAGTGGTGACACATCGAAATAGACTCCCTGTCCATCACTGAAATCGATCTGACGGGTAAAGCTACCTGTACCTTCGAGATATCCTAGAGATCCAACGTAGTAATTACTCGACAAGTGAATGGGAATGTAGCAGTCTTCAGAAGTAGAACTGGGGTGCCTTCCAACCAACACACACCATTAACGGCCATTGTAGGCATGCAATGCGCGCACAGGGAACTTAATGGTCTGATGTGGGCTGAAACGCACGTTCACTGCTATACGTGAATCACCACGACTTTGTATTACGTATCGTATGAGGATATCAGTTCCGAGTGCGATGGGGCGCTGGACTTGTTTCAACCCTTTTTGACGCTCAAGAATGCTGGCGAGATGGGGGTACACAATTGCAACAGCATCAACACAAAGTCCTAACTATATTCCGTCGATTTGGTAGCTCGACACGAACAGTTCTAAAGGTGTAGCGTAGATCCAGCTGATGGTGTAATCGTCCTTGGGGTCGACTCCCGCCTGGCGAAGGAAACTTCACCCCTCTGACCGTGTTGTGCATTGGCAGGGCTGTTTCCGTTTTTGGATGATTCCCATTTAGGAATTGGCCTCGAGAGGAGCTGATGCCCCCGAACTAACAATCCTTTTAACTATATCATGGATTTTCATACAAATTGTAGGTCCCTTGAACGTAGCTGGTCGCGTCGACTCGTCAGTTCATCAGGTCGACCGACCCGACTTCCTAACGGCCTGATTCTCGTTGAAAATGCAAAGCTTGCATACATGATCCGAGGCCTCATTCGCTACTATTTCCGCCTGGGAGCTCCATCGGTACCGGTGGATTTGTGTTGATTAAATACTTAGTAACTAACTTTTCTAGCGGTTTTAATCGGCCGAGACTCCGACGAATTAAATTTGTGAAACGGTGTGACGTTTACTGTCGGTGCTGTGCCCAAACCTCCGAAAATGACCTCGCTACAGGCTGCCTTCACCGAAGTGAGGAACCACAAGTATGTTAATAAGATATGTTTTTGGAAAGTGCACAAATAAAGTGCGACCACCCCCCCCCTCCGGGTTTCCTCTACTGCTAAGCCTTAAGCTAAAGGTCGATTTAGAACTGCTTTTGATTTTAGTCTAAGAAAATGACATTGGCGGCCACAGCGGCAGTTATAAGCCTGCACAATGTGCAACAGTACTATAAACAGGACATTCATTTCGCACTTAAAGTTATTAAAGCAATAAATCTTAAAATCAAATTTAAATCCCGTGAATGAGACTCCACCAACAATATGGCTAAAAGCAAATAAATTGCTAAGGGAAGTTGAACAACTCGCTCTAACGTTCTTTCTACTAAGAAATATCACCGCACCAGGCGTCAAATTCGCAGGGCAAACAAACCATGATGCTATACAAGCTTATGAGGAACCCGCTCTTCATAGCTCTTCTACCTTCCCGCCGTTCCTTCATTCAACAAAGTATGCTACAAGCCCTCGCCATTTGAAGAAACATCCGCCGCAATCTCAGCACTTGTTATAAAGTCTAGCCCGTTAGAGTCACACTCGGTGTACTCTGCTATGGGCCCTTCAGGCTGCACATTCGCCTCTTGTTGCTCCTCACTCGTCTGTTCAATGTCGTAATGTACCGATGTCGATGTCGAAGGATTTCTGCTTGACCCTCTGAATGTCCAAGCCTTGCTACCCTTGCTCTCTGAGGTTATCTTTACGCTTACAGATTTTTCAGGGAGCGGGCAGAATGTGTCGTTTGCGTAGATGGTGCCTAGTCGTGGGCCGATGAACGTTGTGTCGGTGGTGACCACAGGGGACTGCTGGCGATACTGATGGGGCTTGGCAGTCGAGGATATCCTAGATTCAGTTTCCGTCACGTTTCCCATGGCAATATTATTTTCGGAACTGTATCCGTTAGTGGCGCGAGTTGTCTCCGAGTTTCCTTGGTGGTCTCTATTGGTGATTGCGTGGAGGACTAGGGCACTAAAGAGGACTAGGTCATCGCGTCAATATACAAGCAAGATCGGGATAAATGAGTCCGTCTGTAAGTAAACTCACTGTCGGCACTGCAAAGCAGCAAGCAAATCCATCCTGATTCGCCATTCAATAACAACAAAGTCATCACGTTGCTTAATTAAGGTGCTGTTAGCTTCCATCACCGAATATTATAGAAATATATATCGACATACGTGACGCTAGATGCCAACGTTGCACAAGATCCACAGAAAGTTTTAAGGGCCATACGGCGTAACGCTTGATGGGATTGCTGTGCTGGCCCTCGTGAGATCTCTGAAGAAAATTTCAATCAGAATATGAAACGAGGTGGCCGTCTCGAGGACTCACTTATGATAGGTATCAAGAATAATGTCGTCAGATATACCTATATGTACTGTTAACTTCTTATTGATAGAATCAAAGAGTGGTTTGTTTTCCAGTGTTACATTGACGACCACATCAAAGGTAACAAGAGGTATCAAGGCGAGCCTCTTCGCGCCAATATGGCAGACGCCATTATCGAGATACGAAACTCGGCTTAGGTATTGCGTTAGCGTATCGTGCTGAAAGGTTTCTTATGGGGGAAAAATCCCGTACTAAGCCACTGCTAAGAAAAAGACAACTATGAACGGGACTAGTTGCGCCAGTTAGTTCAATATTCGCCGCCTAAGTTCGATATTGGGCTTCTCACTCAGCATCCCAATACTGTTGAAAAGATAGAGCTTATCCTTGCGTCGTGGCAACCATGCACCATTGACTAGTCTCTGAAGAAGCCAAGTTAGCTTCTACCAAAATTCTATCTGTTATCACTTCCCAGGAAAAGCCTGCATACCACTTTCTCGACAAGCAGCAGGTATATGAACTACAAACTCTAGCTGGTCAGCTCCGATGGATCCTAAGTCTCCTGGATTCCGAAATGCAACCTACGGCCTAAAATCGAATCTTATTAGAAGCATAACATTGCCAGCCTTAATTTGGAGCAACTCACTTTGGTAGTTATATAGAACACGATGCACATTAAGGTCGCAGCAGCGCAATGTGATGAACTTTTATTGATATTGAGTCCTAGGCTGATAAGCCCCACTGAAAAGATGAACAAGAGCGAATCCACGTAAATGAAGAGGATACCTGTGAACGATATTAGCTGTTAACTGCAATGAAGACCTCCGAGAAAGACTTACACCAACGAACAACTGTCAATTTCCTCCAAGAGCCAATTATCATCACACGCTGAGCTGCTCCCGCAAACACACGTTAGTAAAACGCACTACTATATCGGCTTATATCTTTGGTAGTCATAGCTTACTCAAACAGACTGCAAGCACAGCGATCGTGACCATTATCAGCACAGCAGTCACTGGTTTCCCGGCGGGAGGGTAAGGTGCGCCTGCCACAACATGTGTAACATCGGAAGAGGACATTGTATCTCAAAATCTCTCCCGAAGATGGTGGATCTGGGGCAGGCGCAGCCGTTGGTGAGGCAATATGGCCTGAGCGAAGTCGTGGTTTGTGATTTTGTTTGACGGGTACATGGGGTGACAGGTATTTGGCGACGGACGAGAGGGCAGGAAAGCTTCATGGTAGGCGTAATTATAAGAGTGACTGAGGAGGACACTTGGAAGCCATTTCAATAGATGCACCATAGCTAGGACCAAAGGAATGTTAGTGGTTTTTTCCCTTCAAACTTAGCTGTGGGGCAAAATCTTGATCAATTGACGGGATCTTCCGTAACCGAGGGCGGCTAGAAGATATTCAATAATAGCTAGTCGCATGATGTCCTTTTTACTGATATAACGGTTGGGATCCAAGACACAAAGTAGAACTAAGATATTTTCGCAAGTTTGTGCATCTGATAACTTTGAGAGACCGCCGGGCGGTTGGCTTGCTTGAGCTCTTAAGTTAAGGCTTTGAGAATGCCACTGCTGAGCTATTGTGGATATCGAGCAGCGGGGATCAATAAGTATTTACAGATGTTTCCAATGGTACCTCGAAAGTAGTCTCGAAAGACTCCCGAACACACAAATAGCAATACCCGGATGGTTTTTCCGGTCCGCCCTAGTTAGGCCTTTGGCCGCATTGTTATCAATATGTGTGAATATCTATATTAACACGTGGATTGGTATCAACGGTACCCGCTCCGTGCAAATAGATTCTCCATTAATTTTCTTGAGCATCTCCTCCCTCCTGGTTTTTAATTTGGTATCGAAATTGTGCGCTGATACTACTCGGTACTGTCGTTCTGCGGAGTCCCTTGCTGTCATCCGCTAATCTTGTTCTAGAATCCTACTAGCACCCGAAAACGCCAAAAGCTTATTTTTAGCCGATGTCTTAGATTTGTCAGCATTATTCCTGTTTAGTCGTGCAAAAAGAAACGGGTGGAGTACCTCGTATACCAGCAGGGCGCCGGTGGACATAAGATATTCCAAAGTACCGAATTGTATCCCGGACGGTGCTCTTTGATAAAAAGCCGAGTACTCCAGCGTATGCACAGATTTAAAGACTATTGTAGGAAAGCCGTGGCCGAAATTTGACAAGCTTGACCGATATCAGAGTAGAAAAGAGCGGCCATCGATGTTCCAAACACTAGCGGCTTCACAGCTGTTTATCAGCTGGCGGGTAGTTATTCTGACTGATAACTCATAACAAGGTAGATATGTTGGCTGTTAAATTTTAAGCTTGATGAATACTCAAATGCGGCTTCTTAAATTACGATTCAACATTACATTTATGAAAATTTTGTCACCGCTACTACTTCGGTGACATTACAGCCTAATTGCAATACTACTATTTAAAGAAGAACGTGTACAGATCAACGAGTATGTCCCTCGAACTTTCTCTTTCTCTTTTAGTTTTGGATTGTGGCTTTCCCCCCCTAATCGAATTTCTTATCCACCTAGCTAGAATCTCTCGGAGCTGTTTGCCCCATAATTGTATGAATTAGGCCTGCCTTATTCTAAAGAAGCGCCTTTGGTTACCGGGGCCCTACTTTCGCTTTCATCGTTATTGACTTAGTATCTCTTTGGCGGCCACTAGGAGGGCGACCCTGAGCGCGAGTGAGGTGATTTAGAGCGGTGTCGCGACCCCGAACGAGAACGCGACTTGAAGTTGTGAGGTGACTCTGGGCGTGGCTCGGGCTTATGGCCTTTGGCTTGATATGGGTTATACCCGCTTGGAGATCGAGAACGAGACTTAGAGTCATGACCTTGAGACTCAGAGCGGTGAGGTGATGGCTCGGGATGATAGCCCTTGACCGTATGTGCCTCTAATGGCTCATATAGATCAGGAGAGCGACGACTGAGTGATCGTCCGCGGGGTTGTCCTCGACCGCCGCGTCCCCGACCTCGACCACCATATCCCCGACCTCGACCACCATATCCCCGACCACCGCGTCCTCGCCCACGTCCTCGGCCGGGTGGGTCACCGTAGTGCGATTCCAGCCGCCAGTATGTTGGTAGCTGAGGGGCTGGAGCCGGAGTCGGAGTCGGAGTCGGAGTCGGAGTCGGATTTGGGGCCGGATTATACCCGGCGACTGCATTGGGCTGCGCAATGGGTGCGGGCTCGGGGGCAGCGACGGGGACAGCAGCCGCACCAGTAATAACACCCAAGGAGGCAGTAGCGACGACGACTTTGCGAAGCATCTTAAATAACTATATCCTAATTCATTAAGCCGATTAGATAACCATCATCAACATCAAAAGCCAATATGCGACTATAAATTACTTAGCTATGATAGCTTGAAAACTATTCGATGTATAACTTATAATGGGTGCTGTAGGTGACAAAAAAGAAACGAATCATAAACGAATATGAATACATTGTCATTTATTTATCCTTTAATTTCTCGAAGCTCGCGTTGACAGTATTCATAAGCTGATTAAGCGTATCAATAATCTTTTCGTCCAATACGAATGTTTTCACCCAACTTATTTTGTCTTTCGTACTAGCACTAATAGATATTGAGTAGAAACTGTTGAGGTAGGATTAAGTCAGAACGAGATCGGAATACCCCGTGTATATAAGTTGCATTCACCTTTAAAAAGCAACAACCATCTTGATGTAATAAGATATAAATATCTAGCTAAATTCACTAAACGAAATAGGTTGATAGATCTGCTCTTGATCCTTTTCTAATATATCTCACCGTTGAAGCGAATTTGAATGCAGTCTTACACGAGATTTTCGATTGAACTTATTTTACTCTAAAATGAAGGTATACGTATACAAAACGTGGGAATCATGAGCTGCCTTTAACAATTCATTCTCCGCCGTTAACTAGTTGCGGCTAGTCATCCATCTAGAAATGTTGGGGACGATACGAAGCCAAGCGAAAATGCCGACTCCCTGCGGTTTTACCGATCACGTCATCAGGCCGTAAATATTAGTCAGGATGCATGTATGTTTGTGTCCTAGGGTTTGAGAAAGCTTTCTGGATGGTTATAGAAGGCGGCTCGCTTGTTTTGAGTTGAATTCGGAACAAGGATGTCGGCCTTTGCAATTGATGAGGGTTGAAAAACTTAGGCTTAGTTTCATACCATGTACACCTCTATCAGCGAGATATCTGGTGGCCCGTATTCGCTTTTGCCTGTTTGCTTTTGCGATATCATTAAACGAGATGTGGCATAGCTCCGTTAGCAGGAGACTATATCACTTCTACGGACAGCAAAGTCAAAGGGGATTGGACGATAGTCTCAACACAATAGACTTGCGGAGGAGATCAATAGACGTATGTACGGGGCCACATTTCGCGCTTCACAATTATTTAAAAATGAATTTTTTTTTTTTTTTTTGGTGACTGGTAGATCGTTGCCCGACGACTAGACCCTAGCAAAAATCAAGGGTGGCTTGGTACCATGGTAACAAGAATTCCACCTAAAACTCCAATTAACGAAAACCCACTGACCATCATGCAATCGAAAATTTCACAGTGCTAGTGGTACCCCCGGTTCAACCTCAGTCAGGGCATATACCCAACGCATTATAATGCATTACGTTCTTTGAGCAACGCAATTACTCAAAGCCTATATATAGTTAGAACTTGATTTTGAACAATATTGAGTGAGACAATGTATAATTATCGTCCCTAAGTGTTTATTACCCACTATGCGATTCCGATTGTGGCTTGTCGATGAACCTATTTGTGGATTGCCCCTACATGCGTGAGCATCATTAGGTGAGTTCTATAAGTGGAGCCTGTTTAATAAATCCTCGCCGTGCATTTTTAGGCCGTGGCGGCCGGCGGCTATACGCGTATACGAAAGCTTCGCGCGACGTATGCGTGCAAGGTAAAGGCCCTATTCCATATATAAGATAGTAAAGCGTGTGATCGGCGGCGCCGCAAGTAGTGGTTTTATCGGTCCATATAACAGAGGAATGTAGGTCCTTCGCCCATTCTCTTATCCTTTTCCTAGGTAAAATTACCAAGTCCACCCGTCGTTTATATATGTACTAATTATGGTGCTGAATTATGCATATTATAGAGGTGAGGGCGAGCGAATGATGCCTAGGCCTCTACAGGCTGATGGGATTATTAGCTCGTTGGGTGCAGACCTAACCCTCTACAGAATTTTCAGCGCGGCGCTGATACTCGCCGCAGGCGTCGCAAGTACTACTAGACATCCTCATGTGGGTCCCATTGGCCCCATTATTCCGCAATATGCGTTTGCTAATTCGAAGCTAAGGCGTTTGTTCCTCTCCGGGTGTGGTTTTCATGCGATTCATTTAGGGTGTCCGCGTCCGACTTGTCCTTCTGTATACAGTGTCCTCTTCCCGAATTCGGTTTATAGTACGCCTACTAACGTCTTATGAATAATGTTTAGTTGCATGGCCACCACGCTACCTACGCGTAGATCCTGGTAATTTACTACATTATTCTGCGACCGCGGTACTAGTGTAGCAGGGCATATACGAGCTTGAAAGGTAGGTTATGATCACTGAGCTTCCTATTCACGATTATAATGTTCCTTATGTTTCGGTAACCTTTCACCTTACTCTCTAGTAGGTGGTCGCTGGCCTATGGCCTGTTACTGAATCCTTCCAGATTCTGCATAGAGTATAGCGACTGTCTTGGATCGCAGGGCCGCTATTTCACACAAAAATGCTCCGTAGAAGCGTGCTCAACTGCTCTTCTTCAGATTCACACATTCTAGGTCGATATTCGCCCATATTTTTGATCGCAGGCCTGCCGGCAGTATCTCAGTATTGAGCCATCCAAAGATATGGTGCTTTTTGATTGACACAGGGACTTTTTATATGCTTAATGAACTAGCTAGCTAGCTGGCGTCGGGGCTAGAGAAGCACGGGGACATATTCGCCTAGACACAGGCCGCGGATACTGACCTGCAAGCCCGGGGAACATTGCGAATATTTGTTGGGCATTGAGTGCGGGCATGGGGTGGTTATCCTATAGGTCATCGGTGGGTGCCCATGAAATTTTCTATGTGATTTTGGCAGGCTTATAGCAAGGTGTCTCCGATCGTGTCACTGGTCCAGAATGCACTGGAACCTTTTCTTTCTCAGAATACTAGCTCATTCTTGTGTCTGGCGCTTAGGTCTGCGCAGGTTGCATGGCAAGCACGCTGGCTGAACCTTCCATCACGGCTGACATAGTGACCACAGGGAGGTCACTTGGGGTACGCACTAGGGGTACGAGTAATCGCCGCTACGCTAGTAGTCTCATTACCTGTGCTCACTAGGGTAGCCATGGATAGGCTATGTGGGTCACTACGTGCGTTCATAAAACCCAGCCGCAGGGCCAGGTGTACCTGCGCGACTAGGAAATAGCGCTGCCATGGCCTGATTTCCGGTAACCGTTCTCTTGCCGCGATGTGGTCTAATGGCAGCTGGGGTGGAATAATCATATGTCAACCTAAACCAACACTCTTATATCAGAGGCGGCATGTACTATATTACTGGGTTTTAGTGAGTTCCGGAACTTGGTACGCCACAACCACAAAATCGTAACAAATATACTTTTATAGTTATTTATATAATTATTAACGTAACATGTCAGATGAAATGGAATCGGTATTAGTGTTAGACCAAACCTCAGCGCCGCGCTGGGTTCTGACAGGCACGCTATTAAGGTTTGTTCGGTAAGCTACGTAAGGGAGGGAGCAAGATAAAAGAAATGATCGAGTATCTACTTCAGCGCCTCAGAAAGACATATGCTGGCATGGTGCAGCGCCCCTATCTCGCAACAGCTCAACAATCGAGAGGCACCAGTTTTTCGACGCCGCCTCCAGCGCATTGCAGTATTCTCCACCTTCCGCGTTAATATCAGCACCCTCGTCTAACAACAGTTTAACAGTTTCGTAACGACCCCTGGCCGATGCTGCCTGAAGTGCAGTGCCATATCTTCCACCTTTTGCATTAATGTCAGCACCTTTGGCCAGCAATAATTCGATAATCTCGGTGCAATTGTTTTTTGATGCTGCTGCTTGGAGGGCGCTACCATAGTATCCGCCCGAAGCATTGACGTTAGCGCCTTTATTTAGCAGTAATTTAACTATTTCAATATAGTTATTTGTTGGTGCTGCCTGAAGCGCATTGCCATATTCTCCACTTTTTGCATTAACATCAGCGCCTTTTGCCAACAGCAACTCGACGATGTCGAAGGTATCGCCGTCGGTGTGCCCGGACCTGTACAGTGCCAATACTGCGTGAAGTGCAGTGCCATAGTTTCCACCTTCAGCATTAACATCGGCGCCTTTGGCTACTAACAGCTTGGCAGTATCGTAGTGCCCGTTGTACAATGCCGCCTGAAGTGCATTACCACCTTTAGTGTTAACGTCAGCACCTTTATCAAGCAGTAATCTAACGATGCCGATACGACCCTTCATCGATGCCGCCCGAAGCGCACCACTATCCTTGGCGATGGCGCCTCTATCTAGTAGTAGGTTAACGATGTCGACATGACCATTTTCTGATGCCGCCTCAAGCGCGATACCATCCTCGTCGTTGGCGCCTTCATTTAGCAGTAGGTTGACGATATTGACATGACCAACTCTTGATGCCGCCTGAAGCGCACTAGAGTATTTCAAGCTACCGGTAATTTTAGCGTTAGCGTCAGCGCCTTTAGCTAACAGTAGTTTGACGACCTCGGTGTAACCGTAGATTGATGCATTACACACTGCATTATTAGCTTCCTCATTTTCAGCATTAATATCGGCGCCGTTAGCCAACAGCAATTCGACAATCTTAACGCTACCACACCGCGATGCTAACTGAAGTACATTATTATGGTCTCTATCTCTAGCATCAATATCAGCGCCTTTGCTCAGCAATAATTCAACAATGTTGATATTATTGGAATTTATTGCACTATGAAGTGCACTATCAGCACTTCCACCTTTGGCATCGATGTCGGCACCTCTATCCAGTAATAGTGTAACTATCTCAACGTTATTGACGCCATTATTATGCGATGCCGCCCGAAGCGCAGTACCGTGGACCCCATCTGAAGCGTTGACATCGGCACCGTTACGTAGCAATAGTTTAACCATTTCATATTTGCCGCTGGCCGACGCCGCCTGGAGCGAATTACCGTAGTATCCGCCGTTAGCGTTGACGTCAGCACCTTTGCTTAGTAGATATGCCACCGTGTCAGTTAGGCCTCCGAGTGATGCGTAGTACACCGCCGAAATCTCTTTCTGTTCCCAGGATCCGATGTCCCAAGGTCTATCCGGGGGTCGGAGGTTGTAGCATCTTCCATACAGGCCGCTGTCGTCGCAGAAAAACCTTCTGATGAAACCTTGCAGGGTTTGGTCTGTGTTTTCAACTGCTTCAGCGAAGGTCATCCAATATCTCGCGCAGTACTCCACCCAGGGAAAGGACTTGAGCTCCTTGGCCGAAAGGTCGATGTCCAAATGCAATAAATACGCAAGGCAAACTTTCGCCATTGACGCTTTAGCATTGACGTCCTGAAAGATTTCTCGAAAGCTTGGCTCGATGTCGTCATTAGACGGGACTGATGTTAGATATTCCTTGACGGATAAATGCGCTAGCTGAAGCACTACAGATTTTTTCCGACCTCCCACTATGGGAACCACAACCACCAAGCTGGAGCAGTAACACGATATCTCGCTATGATCGGGCATTCTGTTTTTTGGATCAAAGTATGGGCTCGCCTCCGTTTCTACCGCTATTGCGTCAATAACCTCCTCGACTCTTAATGGTCTTTCAGAGTATGTCAAAAACTGAAGAATTCTGATGGCTGTCTGTTGATATTCTTTAGGGATGCCACGTAGGATTCTTGCATATGTTTCGTGCAAAGTCTTTGGAAGGGACCCCAAAACGTTACGGAGGTTGCGGTAGTCCGGGCATTTTTCCAAGACGTCGAGCTGGCATGCGGCCCACCTAAACCTGTTAAATCTTAGCATATATATGATAAAACAGACTGATTGTGCCAACAACGAGGCCATGGCGACACGTCCGAAGGGTCTTCCAAGACTACTGAGAGTGCAGTCTAGTCTCGTATGCAGTCTCGTCACCAAACTTCCGAGGGTGGTCTCGTTGCATCCAAATAGCACAGATTTAGAAACTTACATTCCATTTGCCTTTTGTCCAACCACACTCTCAATTTCGTCTTGGACGTCAGAGCGCGATTTCCACCTCTTAAAGCCGCCGTTCTTCTCTCTAACCCTCGAACGAACGTATGCGTAGATATCATCAGAGATGAGACTGCTTTGGATGGGTAGTAGACAATGAGGATGAGCAAACTTCGCTATTTTGGATTCAATATCACTTTCTCGTCGACTTGTCGCTATGAGGTGGACTGTCCTGTGTTCCGAGTGCACGAGAATATTTTCCATCCACGGTAGTAGTTGTTTCCTTTCTTCCATGCTACACTCGTCAAGCGCGTCTATAACAAGCCAGATTTCCTTGGCTTGTTCTACCATGCGTAAGAAAGTGTCGCAAAGCGATTGGCACTTTGGTTGTTGACTCCCATTATTGCAAGAGGAGAAAAGGGAGTCCAATTCCGTCGAGGTTTCTGTACATTGGTAGTAAAGCTGGCTGATAAGGGCGCGGATCATTTTCTCAAAGACTTGCTTGTTGTCATCATTAAAGTCGAAGTAAAAATAGAGAAGAGCTCGAGGTTGATGAGACGAGAGATTTTCAATAATAGCGGAGCTAAGAACCGTCTTACCGCACCCGGGAATGCCGTGGAGCCATAAAAAAGAATTTCGTTCTGTTTTCCATTCCTTAAAAGTGTCACCTTTTAGAAACCAGTCGCCTGAGCCTTTGTGACGTTGTTGGAGAGCTCTGTTGTAATTTGTTGAGACGTCGGAAGGCGATAACCAACGGTTTATTTCTGCTTGCCTCTGCCTAGATCTAAGATGCTTGACACTCTCACTCGTGTCTTGAACATTGGTACGTATTTCGTTTACACTTCCCTCGACTTGAAATTTGTTAGTAGGGCAACTTCTATAGTCTACAGGAGGGTAACTAACCGGCGGAGAGAATCTCAGCGATCTTTTTCTCACCTTCCACTTTATGAGGAGGGATTTGGCAGAGCAGATCTTTTGCGTATGCGGCTGCTGTCATTGCCGCGTATCCTTGCCATTCTTTGTTCTTATGAGAATCCGAGTAGTCGCATATACCACGAACAACCAAACACGGAAGGTGGTTCATTAGCCCTGCTGCCTCCATTTCAAAGCACAGGACGCCCTTTGCAGCAAGTCTATCTCGGACAGTAGCATCCTTCATCAGCTGATTGGCGGAAGCAATTAAACCATAGTGAATTGCGGGATTATCCTCGTCTTCATTCCGTTTTGTCCGTAGTATTAATTTTGATGGTTCATTGCCGCAAACAGTGGCACAGTCTGTCTCGTCCTCCAAAGGATGGATTACTTCAGACCGATATAGCCTATCAGTGCTATCGTCTGGCCGCTTATATAATCGTCGCAGTCGTGGCCTTTTCTCGAGAATACTGTCTATATCCCGTTCAAACTGATGGCCCTCTATCGTGTACTTGGTTTCGAGTCCAGCCATGGCAGTTAGCAGAAGCGGCGATGGTTGATTCAAGAATCCTGTTGGTTGAAACTCCTGGCCTTGTATTGTTTTGCCGAAATCGTATTGGAACACACGGCCATTCCCACTGGTACCGCGAGGAGCACTGACGACTACATCGCCAAGACGAATATCGTGCTTTCTGCTTGGTGCACCGCCACCGACCCCAATCATAAGACTAATTCTAATATTAGGGAAGCTACGCAGCATATCCTTTAAAACGGCGGTCGCAGATGATATGCCGTACTCGCCGATCGGCAAGATAGCGATGACCACATTGTGTTTCTTAATCCTACCCAATGTGTAGGAGTTATTGCCGTTGGTAGATGCGTATATAAATCCCTCATCATGCTTTTCATCCAAGAAGCACTGTGCGGCAACATGTTCTCTTCCTATGGCGCAGATCCAGCCAACGGTGTAGTCCGCAGGATTGTGCACCCTCGCGGGATCCGACTCCCTCGAGCGACCCATGCCTTCGGCCCCCTTCTTTCGGTTCTCTGGAAACAAAGTCTTCGTTGCTGTCGCGCGCCGATACCTCGTTTTCTATCCTACGTATTTAGATCATTGGTGTTGAGTGTCGATTCAAATTGGAGAACAGAACTTTCCGAGAGAAAATCTGTTGTCGTCAATCCTTATGCATAGTCCAGAAGTTGACAGCCTCGCAACAAAAAGAGGGGTAACGCATTAATAACCACTCGTGTGAAGCGCCACCTAGCGCTGCCACCCTGGTTTATTCCCTCGTTCTCCTAATCTTCCCCCGGGTTACGTCTTTCAACCCCATTTTAGCGGGCGTTTCATAAAGATAGCCTAGGCTGGTTTACGAGACCAGCCTCGTCTATGTTTTCGTTGTTTTTGAGGTAAAGACGAGGTGAGGTGTTGGCAAAGGTTCTCATATAGGTAAATTACAGTTCAGTCTGGCTCTAGACAAGTTAAAGTGTGTTTTTTAACGAAGTTTCAACAGCATAATGAACTCAGGACAGAAACATAGTTGACTGGTGGTGCTATCAGAATGACACGGAACCATCCGTGCATTTATTGTTGTTGGAAAATAGCATACCAGCCATGCTCATACGCCACAGTAAGGTCAGCCAGGTAACTGCACGCCAGCTGACTAAGCGTCTACCCAAATGTGTGGAGAAAGCCACAAAGTCAACGCAAAAGCTCAGAATTCCATGACAAGCCGCACAGGCCTCCCTTAGTGCTTTTAAACCTGTAACTTGTCATGAATTTGTACACAGACCACTCTCTACCTAAAGAGGCGCCTACATCACGTTTAAAATGAACAAATTCAGACTTTTACAGGAGAAAATAGCGAGGAAACTTAGCACTGGCAAGCTAGGTGGCATTGGGAACTAAGAAGTATACTCATTACTCCATGGAGGCCATCCAGGGCCTAACTGCTGCTTAAAAGAGCCGACACCCTTTTTATCCTATTTGCGGTCTCGATTACCTTGTCCACGAGGATTACCGAGCCTCTTAGGTCAGCTCTTCGGTTCCAAGTGGCTTCATCAATAAATGTCTTAGCATCATTACGAAAATTGAGCCACCAGCACTCCTCAAGATAATCACCAACGATCCGACTTGCTGTCCCTACTGCAGCATGTTGTGTCGTTCACTGCCGATGGTGAAATCAGGGATAGCCTCTGCCAATTGCTCCATTATTAGTTGCAAGTATTGGGCATCTGACGACATTATCGGTGCTCCCTCAAACATCAGTGAGGTTCCTAAGATACACCCTATGGGAATCAAGTTTTGCGGATTCTCGAGCATCTGTCCGGCGTGGGTAATACGTTACGATAGTGGCACTCCAAAGGACCGTTGTAGAAACCCATTGGAAAGCGGACTAGTGCCTATCTCCTGTCGTCTCGCCCTAGCTGCCGAAGTGGGCTATGCGTATTCAATGAGATTCTAGCTAGCCAGCTGGAAATGAGACTCTTCTTCGTGCATGTTATCGACCGTAGATACAAGTGTTTCCAGTTTCTGTCAAATGATCCGGAAGCTATTTGAAATGCCTTGTTGTCATCAACTGTTGCATTGTTCGTAGGTTGAAAGAAGTGAGGTTGCTCGCTCTCGAGGATGTTGGACAGTGGTTGTTCAGTTTGTGGAGGTTGGTTTACGAGACCAGGTGGCGGCACCTATTTCAATGGTTGGCCAAACTCTTTGCCACAACACATACATTTTGCTGTGGGTTTCTGTTTTCCACTATACTCACAATACCACACCACAACACGGTCTCTGGGATACGGAAAACACACCTTCTGTGTGTGTCGACGAACACTTTCATACTAGTATTTACCCATTCAAACAGCGTTGATAAAACTTGGCACTAGATGATGTAGATCTTCGCAACTTCTTTGAATACACCATTGCGACACCTATAGATAACATGTGAAGAGGCCTACCTTTAGCCTTTTGACGCTGAGATATCAAACTGGGTATTTTATGTATTAAATCACTGCGGTCGGCACCTATGGATGCTTTGCCACTGAAGTAAATAATAAGTTTTAGGCTTAAAATAGATTCTAGCCTTAGTAAGTAGAGCTAATAATGTTTTCATATTACAACAGGTGTAGGCTACCCAAATAAATTTCTTGATTCCATGAATAATATTTGGAGGTTTCTATCTCGCTGGATGGACGAGATGAACCCCTAAATCCCGTCGGCAAAATAAGCTTCATTTTTTTTTTCCCCGATCCTACTAGGATCTGTGTGTATGCTTTCCCTTGACGTGTTTCTAATTAGAGACTGCACAGTGCAGACTGCTTAGGATGTTTTCACGCAGGAAGGTCCACCAGCTGGTGATCTGCACGCACATGTTTATTAGATAATCGAATTCACGAACGATTGCTTGAGGACGGGACAAACCGTGCTAGGTTCGCTTGTGACATGGTTAAGAACCTTGAAAAGGCTGAAATATGACATGCAGCAAAGCGCAAACATTTCAATCTCCAACAATGAAAAGGCTGAGATGTTCAGGATCGACAACAAACGAGCTGCTTCTCAACACAGTCCAGGATATTAGACTTGGTATTTATACATCGTGTACCATGCATTCCGATGTGACAGCTTTGACAATATGTGGTGCGGATCGCAGACGGCCCATATTTTTGCTTGGCTTCCCAACACTTCCAGATGTGGTAATAAGCTTGATTGGGTCAACAACAAGGAAAGAACTGTCACACGACACCCAAGCCAAACGGATACTTCCTTTTACATTCTCCAGAGCTTCAAATTTACTCAACTGATCGAGTGGGAGATTCAGCCCAGGGCGTATCAAAATTTATTCCGATAGGCATACATATGAACAGACATGCTGGAGGGTTATGCATATATGAAGGATGTGCTGATATTTTCCTGTTACAGTGAAGCTAGGTAGACTACCAATGCATCAATTATGGAAGGCGAAGCATAAATAGACGCCAATATCCCATCCAGATTCGATATTCTTTTCTCTCTCACTATCATTAGCACTGATATCTATCTCTGGACAAACAAAAACCTCGAGCATTTTACTCAAATACTCTAGTATTTGCACACTCTCTTTTGAAATATCAGATTCGGGTTCGATCGCAATAAATAAGTCGGCTATTCAAGATGCTTCGCAAGGTTACCGTTCTCACAGCCTCTTTGGGTGCCATTTCAGGCGTGACTGCCATACCTGTTGCTGGCCCCGAACCCGCCCCGAAAGCCGAGGCAGTTGCTGCGGCGGACTACGGGTATCATGGCCCTCCTCCACCAACCCACTGGGTGCCAAAGTCGTACCGCCCGAAGTCGCCTGGCCGACACCCAAAGGGATACAAATCATACCAGATCAAGAAACGGGAGCCGGAGCCGGAGCCGGAGCCGGAACCAGGGAGTAAGGAGCAGCGCGGACGCTCCCGCTCCCGCTCCCGATCACGCTCCCGATCACGCTCACACTCACACTCACGCTCGCGCTCGCGCTCCCCAGACCACCACCACGCACCGGGACTAAAGGAATACAAACCTTATCAAATCAAGAAGCGCGGACCGGGACCAAAGCCAGAACCAGAGCGAATCGAGCGTCGCGGACGCTCTAAATCGCGCTCCCGATCACGCTCCCGCTCCAAATCCCGCTCCAAATCCCGCTCCAAATCCCGCTCCAAGTCGCGTTCCAAGTCGCGCTCCCGATCCCGCTCCCGCTCCCGCTCCCCAGACCACCATGCGCCGGCACCAAAGGAATACAAACCATATCAGATCAAGAAGCGCGGACCAGAACCAAAGCCAGAGCCAGAGCGAATCGAGCGTCGCGGACGCTCTAAATCGCGCTCCCGATCACGCTCCCGCTCCAAATCCCGCTCCAAGTCGCGCTCCAAATCACGCTCACGCTCACGCCACCATTCACCGTCACCGAAAGGATACGGATCATACAACTAAATCAAATGCTATAAGTATGAAAAGAAGAGCAATACTAATATGAAAACGAGGAGCACTTCTGACTAAGAGAGTACTATCTAGAGCCATATAAGCCGAAGACGATACGACTACTAAGCGGTTCTGTGAGGTAGCCTTCCTCTACTACCTAGGCAGATATGGAGTACGATTAGGAAAATGTAGTGTGATTGGTATCTACGGAAGGATGTTTTTTTTTTT
>JAJTTV010000014.1:2830-415681 GCA_036971225.1 Arthrobotrys sinensis | reverse complement strand
AAAAAAAAAAAAAAAAAAAAATGCAAGTGCAAGTGCAAGTACCCAACTAAGTAGTACTTACTATATACACCTACGAAATAACGTAACGTAAGGAACTGGGGGAAAAAAGAGCGAGGGGAAAGGAAGATGTGATCTAAGTATTAGCAGATGGAAGTGGCCAAAAGAGGGATAGACGGCATTGGCGGTGAGTAACAGCCGGGGCAAAAAGCTTGGTTTTTTCTCTTTTCAAGGGAGAAAATACATATGACTTGCTATTAATCATACAAACAATGACAAAGCAAAGCAAAATTTACTTCTAGAAGACTACATATATAATAAGTATACCTGGGTATAGTCCGGTAGACGTAATTGAAAAGTTCATCACCGGATGTTAATGGGATGGAATGGAATGGAGGCTGACTAAGTATTAAATGAAAGAAAAGTCCGGGAGAACAGCCGGGCTGAATACATGACGTCGAAGTACTCGAACTGTCCGGCCGAACAAAAAACATATCTCCGTGGATCCAGATAATCTAATCTAATCTACGATTTCCATCTGATCTAATCAGGTATAATCTAATCGGATCTAATCAATCTGATCGATCTGGATGGTGGCTAGTGACGGGGGTATATGTATGCTTCCGCCGTTTAGAGCCGGCATTTTTAATTGTAAAGAACTGCCATTGGTGTTTCACCTGACTATAAGATATCTCACTCGAGTATAGTCTATTATTATTATTGTTATGTCGCTGGCATCCTCCGTCGAACTCGCAACTTCAGCCTCCTCTCAACAAGACAATGTACAATATATAAACATCATATGGAATGTATATGTATATGTACAGTAACAATCTCCGATGACGGCCTTTTTCTTATCTCTCATACCCATCATATGATAGATATAGATAGATAGATATATATACAGTTAGATGGTCCGCTTATCTAGGGGACGGGCGTTTTGGAGGCTTCGGCTGGGCGAGTCCAAAATACCGCACGACCAGACGGATTGGAATCTCTTGTTCCTGCGTCGCTCGCCTTTTTTCATGCCGTCGTACCGGTACTTGCTAGTGTCAGTCAGTCAGTCTCATCCGTCCCAGTCTGGCCCTGTGGAGCATGCGCATGCTCGAGCACAGGGGGGCGGATCAGATATATACGGTATGGTATGCCGCTGTTTGGAGGAATTTTGTGACTCGATTGAGCTGAAATTGCCCATCAATTACTTTCTTTATTCGTTCTATGGCTCGCTATCACCTGTGATATTTATATTTTTAACAGACTACTTACTTTGAGTACTCCTGAAGTGTTATTAATATATAACTTGCTACTTTTCGCTATATTTATCAGTAAGCAGTAAGCATTTCATTTCATAGAATATTATCAATCACTGTTTTGGTGAAGCATCGCATCTTCAGTCAGTCAGTTTGTAGCTGGAAGTCATGTGCACGGGCCCGGGCTTCGAGCCGTTCTTCCTCAATCCCTCTCCCTCTTCTTCTTCTTCAACATCAACATCAACCTCATCTTATACTTCAACTTCAACTTCAACCTCGCCATCAACAGCATCATCATCATCATTGTTATCTTCACGGATAGATAGCCCGAGTAACAGGCAGCGCCGGCTATTCACGCCCAAGTCGGCCAAGTCCAGTCATAGCCATGGTCCCGTACATGTCCTCTCCCATTCGCTGTCATGCGACACTAGCGACGACGATGATAACAGCGGCAGCACCTTAACATCCCCTTCTTCTTCCTCTCCTCCATCTTCTCTCCCATCATCATCAACATCGATACCAATTCCTTCTACTCGAATTCACACTCGCCATCGCCCTCTCTACGTCTCTCATGATACCCGCGACTTTTCCTCTGCATCGTCCGTACGCTCGGACGATATGACAGCTAGCCTGATGCCTTCCTCGTCGCTACCGCTACCCTTCAGCTCCAAATGGTCCTCGCCGCCCAGTCGCTCCTCCACTCCTCTCCACCGCTCCGGTGAGTATTCCCTCATACTACACCTCCCCAATACCAATATGTACCTGTCGAATATATACCTCAATCAATTGAGGCTGTCAAGATCGGATGAAGCGGTCGGAGGATTGATAACGCCATCCCTCGCCCTTCTTTCCCCATTCGTACCCAGTTCGCCTGATTGGTCGAACTCATCCAACACCATCTCTTAAAGCTTCCCTCCCACCAATGTACCTACCTTTCCCATGCACACACCCCAAATGCATTGTTCGCTCGATTGTTCCTCGGATTCAGGTACAAAGAAAAAATGTGGGACCACTCAGATCTGGTTTTGCTAAACTCTAGTCCGGCAGCTTCGACATCCGTAGCCATAGTCGATGCAAATGATCAGACCCCACTCCACCGCGTCCACTGTGGCGGCAGCGTCCTCGCCATCGCCGTGTCGTCCGACCACATCTATGCCGGCACACAGGGCGGCGAGATCATGGTACGCAGCTCTTGGCATTCCCAATTGCTCCATTCCCAATTACTAATCCATACCGATGCATGTAGGTCTTCTCGCTCGACACATACGACCACGTACGCGACCTGAAAGGCCATTCCGGCTGCATTCTCGCTCTAGTCCTCTCCCAAGACGAAAGCCTGCTCCTCAGCAGCGCCGGCGACGCAATTATCAATGTATATACCCATTTTCTCTTCTTCTACAACTAATTTATATGCTGATGGAATTGGCAGATCTGGCGAACGAAAACCTTCGAGAACGTCCACCGCATATACTCCACCTTCGATATCGGCGACATCTTCTGCGTCGCTTACAGTTCAAAACTCTCCTCCCTCTACCTCGGCGCCCAGAACACCTCCATCCAATGGTACGACTTTCGGTCAACCGAGAAAACTCCTCGAGCTTCCTTAAAATCCCACCCTTCCAGACGTTCCCACCGATTCTTCGACTCCCTCGGTCCCGGTGGATCTGCCTCCCCGCAGCCACCCGTCGACTCCTCCGACGTTCTCGAATCATGCCATGAATCCCAGTTGGTCGAAATCGATCCCTTAAATATCGTCCAATACGCCCACTTCGGATACGTCTACTGCATGCTCCTCCTAAAATCTTTTACAAAAGAAGGCGAGGAAATTCTGGTATCAGGTGGTGGCGACGGGTCCATAAAAATATGGGAAATCGACTCGGCGACATCGGCTATCAAGGCTGAGAAGTCGAAGTCGCTATCTTCGGGCGACTCCGGTGTGCTTTGCATGGCTACGAGGGATCAATTCCTATACTGTGGTCTGACGGACGGCGAGATTAGTATTTGGGACCTAGACAGCCAGACATTGATAAGGAGTATCAGAGGGCATCAGGATGACGTCTTGACCATGACGGTCAGGGACAATTGTATTTGGAGTGGGAGCGCTAGTGGTTACGTTAGGGTAAGCTCCCTCATCATACTGGTCTTCTTGAGCTTTCTAACAACGTGCAGAAATGGAGTCAACGCTTCGAGCTGCTCGGACGGTGGAAGGCGCATGACGGCCTCATCCTTGCATCTGATCTCAAATCGGTCAAGGGTAGGGATCTTTATCTATCCGGCGGCAACGACGACTGCATTGCCGTCTGGGATGTCTCCTGCCACGAAGACGACTTCCCTTCCGCTTATAAAACCACCGAAGGTGAGCGCTCGATAACCCCAATATCAAAAAAAATTCGTGCTAATTTTATAGATGAACTGCTATCGACCCTCCGAAAGCTGGTTAGCTACCGCACCGTCGCCAATGACCCCAAGTTCAGCGAAGACTGTCGCCAAGGCGCCTCCCTCCTTAAGTCCATCTTTCGCCAGTTCGGCGCCCAATCCTTCCTGATACCCACCGATAACCGCAACCCCATCGTATTTGCCCGCTTCACACCCCCGGAATCCCCCGGCACCGAATCTGATAGACAAACCATCCTCTTCTACGGCCACTATGACGTCATATCCGCTGGCGAGGAAACCCCGAACAACCAATGGATCACAGAGCCCTTCGAGATGACTGGCATGAACTCGTACCTCTACGGCCGTGGTGTATCGGACAATAAGGGTCCTGTTCTAGCGGCCATGTTCGCCGCCGGTGAGCTCGCTCAGAACAACCAGCTAACGAGTAACATTGTCTTCCTCATCGAAGGTGAGGAAGAAGCTGGTAGTCGCGGCTTTAAGGAAGCGGTAAAGAAGTACAAAGACTTCATTGGCCCTGTTGATTGGATACTCCTCGCGAACAGCTACTGGCTGGACGACGAAGCCCCCTGCGTAACATATGGCTTAAGAGGTGTTGTCCATGCCAGCGTTGAAATCCAATCCGACAGACCCGACCTCCATAGTGGCGTTGACGGTAGCCGGGAGAGCAGAGAGCCAGTAATCGACATCGTTAATCTCCTTGCCAAACTCACTAGCGATGGCGGTAAAATCATGATTCCGGGTTTCCACGAACCCGTTCGCGCTATCACTCCCGCAGAAGAGGCGATGTATACCGAAATCGAAAATGAATTCTCAACACGCCTGTTCAGAGGGTCGATACCCTCACACCGGTTAAGGGAGCATCTGATGTCGCGGTGGCGGTATCCATCGCTCACGATTCATAGGGTCAACGTATCCGGTCCCACCAACGCCACCATCATCCCCCGCTCCGCATCAGCAGCCATATCCCTCCGCATTGTCCCCGACCAAAAACTATCCACCGTCTGCGAAAACCTAACATCTTTCCTCCACGACCAATTCTCAACATTTTCCTCGCCAAATCAATTAAAAATCAGCATCGACCACGTATCGGAATGGTGGCTTGGCGATCCCGTAAATAAAGCGTTTAGAACGCTTGCGAGAGTGGTAGAGGAGGTTTGGGAGAAGAAACCGTTGTTTATTAGGGAAGGGGGAAGTATTCCTGCTGTTAGGTTTTTGGAAATGGAGTTTGGAGCTGCGGCGGCGCATTTGCCGTGTGGGCAGGCTAGTGATGCGGCGCATTTGGATAATGAACGGATGAGGGTTGCGAATTTGTATAAGGTATGTTCTTTCCCCGCCTTTTTTTTTTTTTTTTTTTACTATGAGGTTTCTTTTGAGGGTAGAACGCTAATAGGTTTTGGGTTTTGTATAGAGCAAGAGTATTATGAAGAAGGTGTTTAGGGAATTACCGTTGGATGATGAGGTTGTTGGTGTTTAAGGGATATTTTTTGGCGGAGAAGTTTGCAATGGATTATTTGTAATATATGGCATCGCAGATAGAATTGTTTGTTTGGTTATTTTTAAGTTGTACATTTTTTTGATGATGATGGGCGATGAATTCATGGTATAGAAGACAGGGATAATGAATTTAATCTTATGAGAGATTCTAAGTGGTAGTTTTATTGGTGAACGTGCGAGTGAGATTTTGTCTTGTAGACGTTTAGACTGGCGTAGAGGAGGCAAGATATTTCGTGTGACATATGTATAGCAGGAGTACACGGTGAAAGCGCCTAGGTTATGATGTAAACCGATACATATCAACTATATTTCTACACCCTTTCCCCAATACATGCACTTGTAGTAACTTGCGTCTAGGCTTGAGGCTACCATATACCCCGCCCTCCCGAATGTCCCCTAAAAAAAAGCCACCCCGAATCACCCTGGGCATAAATCTTCGAGAAAGAGTTTAAATCCTGAAAAAAAAAAAAAAAAAAACACAGCCGGGGTTTCACGAGGCTAGGTTGTGATTTGATTTGATCAATTGATTACTAAAAAAAAATCTTAAAATCAGGTTATATAATCTGGGCACATTGCAGATTGGTGAACTGGCGGCTTGTATTAATGTGATAATGAAGAAAGGTTTTGAAAGAGGGGGGGGTAATTAGGGTATGGATGACGCACAAAAAAAACAAAGGAAAGTAGGACACGGGGGAGCTTAAGACTGTGTATTTGGGATATACGTAGCCTGTTGTATTTTGTGGGTACTCTATGTTGGAGGCGCTGGTTCTCAGCGAGGCCTAGTTTACGGGACCGCGGGGTAGGTTGTTAGAAATGCGTGTAGGACGCGATATCGATACGGAAGCAAGAGAAATGGGGTTTGTGGTGAGAGAATGGTCTTTCCCGTGAGGGTTGGTTGTGCGAAGCTGGCTTTTAGTTCATGGTGCCTAAGTTACACGTTAACGGAGGAGGCTGAATGTGGTCTTGTACCTAGACGCTACGAAGGGAGGATCGTGTTGGATGCATGTTCTGGAATATATAGTGTAACCTCGAAATGCTATAGCCTAGTATTCTAGCCAAGTTGGTAAACTGGCCTGAGGATCTTTTAATTTGGTAGTTACTAAGCTAACTTCATAGTGAGGTCAATGAGAAGGTGGCATTCTGGTTTGCGAGTCAAGTATATCATATGTGGCGCCGTTTTCTTTTTGTTTTATTATATTATGACCCCTTTGGGCCACCATGGACCCTTTGAGCCTCTATTATATAGCTTTTCCGACGGGATATATACACGATACTAGTAGTACATTAGCGGCTGTCGAAATTATAAAGGCATAATGGTGTTATTCGTTGATCAATGTAGAAGCCCGGATTTAAGAGATATTATTTTTCTTCTTCATCTTCTTATACCGGATGTTACCCGCACGCTCCGGCCAATCCTTCCGTTTCATCGAGTTTACTGAAGCCTCCGTGGGAACCTCCCCATCACTAGGAATCGTCGTCTTTGAAAGAAGTAGCTTTACATAAGCAGCGGCTGTAGCAGCAGCATACTCTTGCCAGATATCATTCTTTTCAGAATCACAGTAATCGCAGATTCCTCGGATGACGAGGAAATTTCCGGCGTTCATAACGCCTGCGGCTTCCATTTCGAAGCAGAGCACGCTGAATTTGGCGCTTAGTCGGTCTCTTACTTGGGCGTTTTTCATGACCTGGTTGCCGGAGGCGATTAAACCGTAGTGGATTTTTGGGTGGGGTTCGGGGTATAGAATTGGTGGAGGACAGTTGCATTGCAGCCTTGTTCCATCATGTAGGCTGTGGATGCATTTAGCCCTGAAGAGCGGATCCTGTTCCTGGCCCGGATATCTATATTCCGGCCGTCTTTGTATTACCTCCCTCAGATACGGTTCCAACGGATTGATAGGAACATCAGGATCACTCGTCAAATTACTTATCGCGGTCAAAATAAACTGCGGCGGCCTCTGTAATGACCCGGAATGCTCAAACCCATCGTTATCAAACGTCTTACCCAGGTCATATTGTATAACTCCCGGATAATTCTGCGCAGGGTGGCTAACAACCACATCACCCAATCTTACGTTCCTAGAAGGAACCCCGCCGCCGATTCCTACTAATAGGCAGATTTTTAGCTGTGGGAAACTTCGGCGCATGTGGGAGTAGACGCTTGCAGCAGCGGTGGTGCCGTATTCTCCTGAGGGGAGACAGGCGGCGACGACGTTGTGAGGGGAGATGTGGCCGAGGGCGTAATGGTTGATGTCCCCGCGTAAGGAAGTTAGACATGCTGGGGTGTGCTTGTGGTCGAAGAGGGCGCGGACTGCTAGGAGTTCTTTTGGTAGAGCGCAGACTATTCCGACTTTGTAGTCATCGCAGGTGAAGCTTGAAGACGATGTGGAAATCGGGTTTGAGCTGAAGGTTGAGTTTGACATGAATGTTGAACCCGGTGTGATGGTTGGCTTGACAGTTGAATTTGACATGAAAATCGAGCTTGGCCTAAGTGTCGGGTCTGGTATGAAGGCCGTATTTGATGTAAAGCTCGGGGTTAAGCTTGATCCGACCCCACTGTCGCGGGATTGAATATCAGATTCTTCAGACGAAGATGCATGCTCGCTGTCTTCCAGATCTTCTGAACTTTTCAAAAGTCTTCTGAGTTTTCTGCTATCGCCGAAAACCACCGCACCGCCGTTGTTTAATTGGATAGGATCTTTGTTAGGCAGAAGATCGCAAAGCCTTGTAGGTAACGGGACCTGCACGAAATCAGAATGTTTCCCCTTCCGCTTCTTTTTCCTGCATCTGCATTTCTCAAAGATAGCTCTAGGTGTATGCCATATCAGGTCGTCAGTAAGCCTCATCGGGTTCGAGTATTGATCTCCGTTCTTTTTCATGATTTCTTTGAGGTCATCGACTGCCGCGGCGAGATAGTACTCTCCCGTCGGTAAATTGGCCCATCGAGTACACGATGTAACTTCTGGTTTAATAATTTCACCGAACCCGCGTCCGAACAGTGATACCGCATGAATAGCTCGTGTGAAGTCAACCCATCCACCGCTTGGTTTTCGAAATGTTGCTACCCGGGGGTAAATTGGATCTTCGCCTGTGGCTAGGTCGTTAAAATCCCAGCCTTCAAGGTGTTCTCGTGCTTTATTCTTCGAGCTAGTTTTGGTTCCAACCCCACCGTCGGTTTTTAAGTCGGTATCTTGTCTGGTGATACTGATCTGATGATCTATTATTTTCTCCAAAACGTCAAATAGTTCATCAAGTCGATTTTCAACCCGAAAGTACCCCTCCGTTTTTGGATATATCCCCTGTTTTAGATTAGAATCATTCCTTAAAACACGTATAGCAGAAAACGTCTTATGCGTAACCGGCGCCTCCTGTATAAGCTCCTTTTTGAAACAAAATTCAAAGTGGAATTTATCGCTGCTATCACCATCATTCTCCAATGATTTGCGAAGAAGGTGTAGTAAAGCGCTAGTGCCGTTAACCAGCCAGCCGCGTTTGTCTTCTTCATCCCATAAGACGAAAAATTTTCGATCGATCCATTGGAGTCTTTGGACGGGGTTTTCGCGGGAGATGTGAAATGGAGTGTCCTTATTGCCGACGCTGAATGGGAAGCCGCCGCGGATTAGTCGTCGTCCTTGGATGTAGGTGCCTTCGAGGGAGTAGTCATCACCACGGGGTTTTGAGAGGCCAGAGTGTTTTATCTTGTAGTTGGCGTTTGCAGCTCCTATTAAATTGGACACTCTAGGTTAGCATTACTGAACGATCCGTGCATTGCAGAGATATACCATCTTGGCCGTCTTTTAGTCTTACCTGCGTAGTAATATGCCTTGGGACACCAGCCAAGAACGTGTCTCGTCGTCTCTATCTCTGAGAGGCTGAGCCCTTCAGCATGGGGGACGTTATTCTCTAGATAAGATATACGGTCACCATCTTGGTTATAAAGTAGGTGCCAGGTGATGATGTCCCCATCCTTTCTTGTTGGAACTAGAAGTGTTGAAAATCCCTTTATAAAGATCTTTTCATTAAATGTCTGAATGTATTGCGTTTGAACAAGTCCGGCCATCATATTAAGAGGGATCTCAAGCCCTTGGCCAGTGTCGAGGTTAGGTCGCCGCAGTATTGGATAACCTCCGACAATAACTGGGTTTCTAAACATGTTGTGCCAACATTGGCCATTCGAAAGGGTGAGAGCTTCCTTCGGTTGTTGAAGAACGAAATCGAGTTCGCATGATATTTCCGGCATATACGGTGCCGCAGATTCTAAACCCCGACGTAGGACGCGGATATTGCAGATTGAGGGTATACGGGAAACGACTCCGATATTGTAAGGAGAAGAGCTAAGCGCGGCGACAAGCCATGCTAACTGTTGACCGATTTCTGCTACAGAATGCCCAGTCCCTTGAGCCTGAGCTACTAGCTCCCCCGATATCATGGGGAACATTGTTAACTTGGTGTTATCAGGAAAAGTACCTATATAGAAGTCAGAATTTCAATGTATGAGTAGATGCTGGTTATGAGGGGCGTACACATCTTCCTGCCGGATCCAGGCCCACCCCGAACTACATCTTTAAGCAACTGAACTATATGTTTGCCAGTTTGCGGCCATGTCTGACAAAGATACTGCACACAAGTAAGAGCCTGGGCGTCCTTGAAGGACCCTGTCAATGTGATAGCTCTCTCGACCGCTTCTGATGGTCCGTCTTTATACTCTTGACGACAAATAAACTCCAACGGTTCCCAATTTGTCTTAAAAGTAACACTGAAGGCTTCTGCGGATTTGTTTTTGCTGACCTTGCGAGACGATGGTAGAGCTCCGAGGATATCATTCCTTATCGTCTCCATACAGTTTGGTTCCATTGGGGTGAGGAGAACATCTCTTCTTAAACTTCCAACGAGCCATTCGAAGGCTGGGGTTTTAAATATGAAATCTCTATACGCGAGTGTGAGCTGGCCAACTTCCTCGTCATCGTTTTCGTCTTCCGCTTGTATATTTTCTTCTGCAGAGGGGCCTTGTTCAGGAACAGGAAGGTATTCCGATCTTGCCAGCCAGAATGCCATCTTATCACTCAATGCCATGTTATCGGGATCGATCTTATGAATGTCAAGATTGTCTACCTCCTCACGAGAACACCTTCCTCTAAAATGCTTTGCTACATCACTAAAAACCGACCCTAGTCAGCCCCTAGCTATAATTTGTAATTGGGTGGGTACTACCCCAACGTTGTAAATCGGAGAATACTGGACTCACCCTCGATTCTTGTGGACAAAAAACATTACATCACGATGCATCTGACTGGGCGCATCGTGGCCGACTTTAAGGGCAAAGGCTTTCAGTAGGTCGGGGAGGGTTGCAGAAACCCTCTCCAGGGTTTTACTATCAAGCTGATCCGCACAAATGTTGCGGAATAAGGCATCGGCTAGTTCAGAAATGTAGTTCTCTTTCGCTAATGTGGTGACGCTCGATGCATCTGAGTAGACCGTTTGGGTGTCATCAAAATCCGCGGCATCTTCAACCGCGGCAGATGTACTCTCACGGGTTTCGGATTTGTCATGAGTGCTTTGTGCTTGTTCGTAGCACCGATGTCTCATAGATGCGTATCCAGAATCCGTGGCTTCGGGGGCATCTATCTGTGGGAACTCTGCAAATACCGTATTTTGCTGCTCGAAATTTCCATCAATTACAAAGGCCGGCTGGGGTGTCTGCTCTTCGGGTTTTGACTCCGGAAACGCGGTTGGAATACTAAAGAATGGGCCGGGTGACCTGGTCGGTGGTAGATGCGCCAGCGGGCCAGGTTCAGTCTCAAAGGGCAAGTCTCTGAGAGATATGATAGAAAACCGCTCTTCTATGGGCCTCCCCCTGACCCATTCAGGATGATTTCTCCTCTGGTGTGCCTGGAGGTTGTCCGAAGCCTTTCCCTTCAAACTACTATACCTATCGACGTCGCAACCCGGGTAAAGGCAACGAGCGCGGAATTTATAGGATCGTTGTTTCGTCACTACCGGTGTAATTGCCTCTTTGGTTTGCAGAGTCTCAAATTCGGAGTTTGAAGGTTCGCTGTCTAAGTGATCTAGGTTAATTTCTCGCTGGTAGTCGGGTTTTTCCAGGCCAAGGTCAGCGTAGAAATCAAGTAAATCCAGATCCGGATTATTAACGTTAACACAACCAGGGGCATCGTATACGTTTAAATCCTTTATGTTGGGCTCTGAGTCGGCCTTTGGAGTGAGCGACTTACTCGGCGTCGGCTGCCGTTTTAAGGGTTCAGGATCGACTTCAACAGTGGTTTGCCATCGATTAGCCGCATCAAGCCCTGAAGCGGTAGTTGGTGATGATTGATTATAGACCGGCGCGGTGGGTGCAGTGTCTCGTTGAGGGACGGAGGGATCGTACAGGCCCCATTCCACTGCCCATTCCATATGCTGAGGCGTGTATGGACTGGATGGCTGTGCCCACTCGGGTGGAAGCGACTGCGGTTGTTGTATATGAGCAGTCTGGCTAGCCGTGGGACGATTAAGTTTGTCTATACGAGACCGGTCGAAGGCCGAGAATATGGAATCTGGGTACTTGGGCGTCCAAGTAGGAAATTCATAGTAGTCCAGGAGCGGTGGCACGTTGGATTTGTCTCGTGTTGACCAGTCGTTGTTGGATCCAAAAGCCGAAACAGAGGCCGGAGTTGTCACTTCTTGTGGTGTGACAACATCACTCGGCTGGCTGAGAGGCGGAACGTTGATGTTGGCATCGCGGATGATCGCCCTGCTAGTGCGGGGAGAATCCTTCTCGTATTCATTGAGACGCTTTTGTTTGGGGCGGTGGCCTCTACAGATTTTCTGGTGGGCTATTAAGGTGTCGTATCTTGCAATTCTATGTCGACAATCTGGACACTGGTAGTGTTTTATTTTGTGGGTGCCCCACATATGGCTGTCGAAGGCCATGCGGGTTGAGCCTTTATAGTCGCAATAATCACATATATGTACAGGGTGTCTGGGTCGGGTTTCGGGTACGAAGCCGGGGTTGTGCCTAGGTTTCTCAAGCTCTTGTTGGGGTATCGGCGGTGGTAAAAATCTATCAAATTCTTTGATCAAATCCGGTTCATATGCTAGAAGGGTTGAAACCTGCTCCTGGACTCCCGCCGTATCGATGCTAATAGATGGAGCATATCAGTGGAAAAGAATACATGGAGAATTCGAACTAGTTCGAACTATTCTCATTCAAACGCAAATTAAACGGGGTCTTCGATGGGACATAAATATTTTGGCACATACACTTTTTCGCTGAAGTCTTTCATAATGTCAAAGAACCGATTATAAACGGAAGGGTTTTCAGAAAACCGATCTTTTATCTTGTCCAAATAAGAGAGAGCGTCATCTCTGGTTAGGACACGAACAGAGGGTTCAGATTTGGTTTCATCGCCCTGCAGCGGAGGGTCCCATGGAGGAGAGGGGGATAACGACGCATCTTCTCCCTGGACGACGGTCTGATCACTACCATAGATGTCGATATCGAAATCTTCTTCATCAAGATTAAGATTTTGAGGGGACGGGCCCGCACTTGCGGAACGAAAGCCAGGGCTAGGAGGGCGTCTAGAAGTTTTTGTATTTGGGAGGGGAGGGGGCCTCGCGTCTTCTTCCCGAACGATATTATCGCCGCTGTCGGAGACCTGAACTGGGCCATTGATGTAGGATGACAGGAGAGCCATTCGCCTTGTTTCATTCCTGATCTCAGAAGCTCTCAAGAGGGCCTGCGCATTCTGCCGTAATTCTGCTATCAGAGTGTCTAATTTGCCCGTATTCCTCCATAACCATAATCCGCGAAATGGCTTCGAGCGGGCTTTCTGATCAGGAAAAAGGGCAGGGCTATGGGGTCTAGGGTCAGGTCCAAGGTCAGATCGAATATCTGGGCGCGGGACAAGGTCTGGCTCCGGAGTATCCCGGGTGACTTCGTAACCGGATGAGGCCTTCTCGAATAGTTGTTTTAGCTCTTGCCAACTATGTCGACAGGCCTCAGCTTGACTGATGGCAGGGCGAGCAATTGCCGATGATTTGCTTTCCTCGATGACATACTTTGCGCGACTCAAGGTAAGTTGGATATCTTGGAGTTGTTGAATCGTCGTATGAAAAGATATCTGTAAGGAGACGTCCGCCTCTGGCTCCGCTTCGAGACAATCCTGGATTACTTCGTCTATTTCATTGATGGTAGTAATGATCGGGGATACCGCAAGTGCGATATCTTCGGCAGCACTCGACATGATGTCGCGTGAAGGTGTAGTTAAATGAGGCACCTTCTAAATTGTCTGTGTTTAGTGTTGTAATATACTAGCTATGTTTCTAGTAGGTTATATAAAATCTGTGGCGGTGCTTATATATAAAGGATGAGGCTGCAAAAGTTCGGAGGCGCTCCCTAGTACTCGCGAGCGTAGATATTGAGGGTTAATCGGATGAACCCAGACACGATGATGGTCTTTTCGCCGGTTCGCGGGCCTAGTATGTTAGATTAAGCGCCGAAGTCGAAGAAGACGATCATTTTTGCGTGAACGAGGACTCTAAGGCATTTGATATAAGAACAAGGTCAAAGGTTGGTCGCGGAGTGAAGGTTTTAAGCTTACAATGCTGGTCGCGATGGTGAGGGGAGGACTTAACCGTTCCTGTAAATATGTGGCGCAGACTTGTCCAATAATATAATCGTGTTTTGCGGGGACGTGGTGGACAAACCGTGCGGGAATAAACTTGCGGCGGACGAAGCATTTCCGTGAAGGAATCGCAAGGCCGAGAAAATTCGCATGCAGGCGCTCTCTTCGCTCTCGACTCGAATCATTGGCAGAGGGTTATATACGTATCATAGGGAAGGGCTAATAGATTAAGGCCACCTTAATTCTCCGGGCTAGCTTAAACGAGATGATTATCTCTTAACTTCCTAGCTATGGAGGTCAAGCCGGGATCCGCCATCTCGACTCGATATTAAATCGTCAGCCCTAAATTTCCAACACCAATAGTGCGTTGTAAGCTTTTTTTTATTGGAGGTGTACAGGTTGTCACTTCGTGGAGGCTGGTTGATGAGACCAACGTACAGGCTTCACGTGGTACGACTTGGTCTCGAGCTATTTACTTTCGTTTATATTATTACGAAGTGCATCATTTAACTGATATCATCTGCTACCGTCTTATAAAAGCGTGCGAAGGCGATATCGATAGCGGTTAACGTTAATTAGAACAATACATAACATGCACAACTCGTGTTCTGAAGTACTAACTATTGCTATAAACTATGCGTATGCCGAACTTTTGAAATACAAAATGTTAACGTTAAAATCTACCAATGAATGCGATGAGAGGAAAACAGTATTTACAGACAGTAATGATAAAACGGAAACCCAATGTGGCCCGCGAGACGAAAGATATAAAACCCAACCATATCTCAATCTGATCGATGCAATTTCTACCAAAAGAAAAATCCCATCAATATTGTAAATATTTTTTGTCGTTTTATGGCTATGTGGCTGTGATGTTGAGCAGTATACTGTAAAAGCAGACGGAAAATGAATCAATTTGAAAGAATCATAAATATAACAGGTAAACCGAGAAACCAACCGCAAGTCGCATTACTGAAAACTGTCGAGCATCAAAGCAGGCATATTTTTGGTTTTGCTAGAATGAGGTCGTAATTTAGATCCCAATTTTGAAAATATATTTCGGATCTTGCGTAAGAATTTAGGAAGCTTCTTCTTCTGTTTTGGTGTAGTATCGTTTTCTACCGCGCTCATGGCCTCAAAAGTAGACTCCTCGAATTGCTCTCCGGGATGTACTGGGGTGAAGTTTTCCTCTTTGGCGGTTTTACACATCGCCGCATGTATGGCGAGGAGCCTTCGGTTTGGATAAAAGTTTTCTTGAAGAGGGATTAGAATGTGGGGGCCTCTGGTTAGATGGTGGTAGTATTTGTTATGGTTGTGGAAACGAACGATATAGTGATCGTAGGACTGGGTTTTGTGGTTACGATAAGGAGGTCGAGCTGGTGGAGGCGAAAACGGCCTACTCGAGCATGATGGGTTGCGGAGTATATAAGAGCTTGATAATTGTATTAGCTCGTCTTCATACTCTTCTGTAATTGTACCCATGTTGCTGGTATCATGTCTCATTCTGTCGGTGCTTTGGGAACTTTCTGCCATAACTGCCCTGTATTCATCTTCCTCCCTATTGTTGCTGTCATGATTTTGGCCAAGCTGGCTAGTTTGAGGAATATTCGGCCATCTACCCTGGTATTCGAACCACATGTTTAGATTTTTGAACTGGTATGCGAGTATGTCGGTCATGTACATGTAGTTTGATAAGTTTCTTTTGAGATTGAGGGAGGCGAGCATCTCCACTAGGTCGGGGGATTGCCTGGTGAGATCGTTGAAGCGAGAATGTTGCTGTTTAATTTAAGGAATATTGATTAGCCCATATTATCGGTGACTACTGGAAACTTGGAAAATTATGTTGAAACAGGGTGAACTTACGAGTTCATGGCGGTGGTTTTGTTCCTTGCCACGCGGTAGGCTCTCCAGAAGGTAAGCCGGGATTATGGGGACGACTGAGCAATCGGGTTGAGCACAATCATTTAGGGAAGAGGTGAATGGGTTCGTGAGTGCGCAAACGTTCTTGTCACGCTTGCGAACCTAGTTATCCGCATTTTAGTCATTTTTGTTTTTGAAACAGGTATGCATGTTGCCCAGGTTATGGGATTTAGGGTGTTACCTGATGTCTAAATTCCTGGGTATTCAAATTATCATAACTATGTAGGTGGATTGGGATCGGACCCGCCATGTTGACCTGGCTTCCGTCACAGTAAATTATCCTTCTTTGGAATCCACAAATAGACTACAAAAGAGTGGAGAGGAATGCCGCTAATTCTGTTCTCGTGATTTGTCGCTGTAAAAGAAAAGCACCCGTATACCTGAAGCACACAAAATAAATAAAACTCCAGACTTTACCTTCAATCTTCCCCGGGGTGGAAGAACTTGTGAAGGGTTCTTTTCGGAGATGAAGGGATTGAAAATCCCCGGGGCGTTTCACCTAGTTATATAACATCTTGTAATAGAAATAGGACGATCACAGTTACGATGCGGGGTAGTAAATTTTAATTTTGGAGTTTTGATGTAGCGGGTGGTTCGTTTCTGGGCGAGATAAACATGCTTGGGCGGCCACGAGGAGGAAGTGGTTGAGCGGGCAGCATTCATAGCAGTGTTTGCGGTGTTTGCGGTGTTTGCGCCGGATTATCATGGGCGATCGGGGCTGTCGGTGAACATTTATCTGACTACTACGAAATATCGTCGAATATGCTAGTATACATCCTTTTCCTTCTCCGCGTAACGATTTGTGGGCGTATAGGATTGAGGTTGGGGTATAATGCGTGATACTAAAACATTCTGTGACATGCATAGAAGTATCTTCTAAGATAAAATTTTGTAGGGCTCTCATGTTACCTCGAGTCAGTGATTCCTTAGTCACAATTGCCCTAAGATTGATCATCCACGTGGGAAAATCGGGATAGTCGCAGCTGGTGTGTTGGGTATGTTGGATTCTGGACAAGCGTTGTTGTTGCCTAACATATGTTCGGTGTTCGCTAATTGGCCCCACGCCTTGTCACCCCGTACATACATGTAAATGGTGGTATTCGTGAAATATCCATGGTCGTCTCAGCCAAGATGGCAGAAAGATAGCTCTTCGGAAGCGTTCGGTAAGTTCGGCAGACGGGTGGTAGCGTATTCGAACATTTAGCCGTGGAAATCTGTAAAGAATTCTGGAATGAAGAGAAATAAAAGCGGACGAGTGACGGGTTTGGAATCGATCACGAGATTGCCCCCACAGTGCCAGGCAGAGTGAAGTGGCCGGGATCCGAAGGGAACCCACCCCGAACGTCTTGGACTTGAATAATAGCGTGGACCAAGATTCGTCCATTCAACAATTTTTAGCGATTGGAGTAGATGCTTATTCTGATGCTGTCTTCTTATTGTCTTATCCTCCTGATCTACTTCTTCTTCTCCTCTTTCCTTCTCTCTCTGCTTCTTTTCGTTTTCATCTGCGACGACATCGACGACGACTCCTGTTCTGCGGCTGGTTGTGACGTTCCTGAATTCCCCACAAGGCGAGCTAACATTCCACGCGGTTGCCCGTTTCGAAATCCGGATATCCTGCCGAAATTGTACGGTAATTTCCCAGTGCTGAATTCTGCGCTACCCGGCGTATATCTGAGTCCCGGGAACATCGTCATATTACATCAATAGCCTCTAAACAGCTCCAAGGCAAACAGGACGCGCTCGAGATCGCAGCTTTAATTGATTTTTTTTTTTTTTTTTTTGGCAGCGGCCCTGAAGTTCTTTTCCCGTTTATCTTTCTCTTGAAATCACCATCTTTGGGCCGTCTATTTTCGTCCGTCAGTAATAAATCTAAAATAAAATAAGGATAAAAAATATTTCGTAAGTCGTTATCTTCCTTTTTCGTATCTTTGCATTGCATCCACATCGTCGTCTTTTGCCTCTTCAAGAGAGCGAGAACAACGGGTGAGGGAGCGTCGTCTCCACTTCGGCCGTCGGCTCTTGTCCAGTGCATGGATGGAATAATATTAATACCCCGCGAGACCCATCCATCTCGGAATTGTTGTTCCGAGAGTCTCCTATCACATCAACGGAGACATGACCTTCTTGAATCCGTCATGGTATGTCGATATCGACGTTCTGTCTGGATAACCCATGCAAACAAGCTTGTCCCCAAAAGTCTTGTCGTTTGCACAGCCTCCTCTGTCGACATCATGTCTTCTTGGGCCCGGGCTCGTATTTCGCATCGCTTGCGTCTTCGGTCAGGTGCTGGCTAGCATGAGTGAGCTCGAACGGAGTTTTGGACAACCGACGTCTTAGACCTCTGTTTTAGCGGACCACGCTAGGGTTAGGCAGGGAATACGGCGCCCAATCACGGCCGCTGTTGGGGACAAGGCCTGCCGGTCGTGCCATGGCTTGTGCGGATTCTGAAAAAAGTTGTGTTTCCTTCTCGATGCCTTCGCTGTTGCTGCCTTTCGTCGAGACGGGCTGGTTAGTTGGTGAAGTAACTAACCAACCGCCATCATCGTCGACCATCGCCAGCTTGGTATTCTTGTACTGAGATCCACCATCAACCATCGCCTTCCCTATCAGATCCTTTTCTGTCCAGCTGATTTCCCCGTCTCGATTTCACCGTCTTAGCTTCACTTTAAAGCCCTGTCAGCCGGTGGTTGGGTCGGATTTTTAGCGTCTTGTCACTCGTACATTTTGATTTCTTGGAACCTTGTTCTTCTTTAGCTTTCTCGCCTCCCTTCGGCCCCAGATTGCTGCTACATCGTACTTATCTTCGTGCATGTTCTTCGTGTGCATGAAAGTACCTGGTACCTGCCTGACCTCTTGCTTCGTCTGGTCGGAATTGTAGCTGATTCTCGTCGACGTCCACTTTGCCATCAGGATATCCTCGGATTTCTCTCCTCTTCTCAAGTCGGCCGTCCCGTACATGGGCTGTCTCTGTTTCGCCCATCCATAAGAGCAGCACCCCTACGTAACTACGTACTACTTACACCGCCTCTTTCCCCAACCAATCTTCCAATCGACCAAAACTGCTTACGAATCGGAGCTCGAGCTGCCTTTAATTCTCCCACCTTTCCACTGCCACCTTCGGGCAAAAAGTGACAGCAAAGAGAGAGGGGCCTTTTAGCTTTTGACGTTCAGCAGAATTCACTTCCCGGACCAGCTTCCTTATTTTGGCTGTTGGAAAGTCTGTTGGATAAATAGGGCTTCAAGTCTGCTGGCCTCTTTGGAAAGGAATTCTTTCTTTCTCTTCTTCTCTTCTTCTTCCCCTTCCTCCTGATTGGACTTTCTTGACGAACTCCTCGTCAGTTCGATAGCTTGATGCGTAAGTTCTACTTCCCTTCCTTATCTTTTCGTGGTAGACCGTCCGGGGTGGTTGTCGCTTCAGTCGGACCTCGAAAAACGGTTCTGCAGGAGATCACATGGCCTAAGATCATCATCTCCCACAATTCAGTTTCAATCGACGGCGCTATATATTTTATGCTAGTTACTAACATTATAGCTACCATGAACTACAGACAAAGTTAAATCTTTTGCCCGATCCAAAGCGCATGCTCACGGATTCAATCCCTGGTCGAACGAAGCGGGCCAGCAAGCCCCTGGTACCGTAGAACTATCTCAAACTCAAAGCCCGACAACGGCCGCCGCTCGACGCGGCAGTATCACAGCAGGACCATCATCCGACCGTAACGACATTCGAAATGTCAACTCCGAGCCGACGGGACGCCGGAAGGCGTCCCCAGACACACGTCGCCCAAGCGCCGTCTCCAAAAAATCTTTCAAGGACCTCAAGGAGCCAAATGGTCCCGGTCTCGTTGAAGCCCCAACTATCGACACTGTTAATACCGAACGTTCAGTGCACTTCACAGCCGGCGACCGAAGGAATAATACCGAAAACGTCGGAGAGCCACCCGACAACCCTCAAGAAAGAACGAAGCCGAGTCTCTTGAAACGCTTCAATAAGACATTCTTTCAAATTCTCTTTCATTCATGGATCAACGTCCTCCTGGTGTTTGTTCCTATCGGTATCGCTGTCGAAGTCGCGCATTTGCACCCGACCATCGTCTTCGCGATGAACTGCGTTGCCTTGATTCCTCTGGCTGGAATGTTGAGCTATGCGACGGAGAGCGTAGCGCACCGTCTTGGTGATACTATCGGTGCTCTTATGAATGTTACTTTCGGAAATGCAGTAGAATTGATCGTCTTGTAAGTTTTTTCCTTGCGTCTACCACTGGTACTTTTATTCATCGCTAACTTAGATTTGGTGTAGTATGTGAGTATTAGTTCACTGGATTTACCAGTCTGTACACATGCTAACATAGTATTTGCCCGCTACCAGTATTGCACTTTCTAAGGTGAGCACGATATATGTGGTCTCAATGGAACTCTACGCTAACGATGCTGCAGGATGAAATATCTGTCGTGCAAGCCTCCATTATTGGCAGCATTTTGTCTAATCTCCTCTTGATTCTTGGGATGAGTTTCCTCCTTGGCGGTCTCCGTTTCCGAGAGCAGATCTATAACAGCACTGTCACTCAAATGAGCGCTTGTCTACTCAGCATCAGCGCTCTAAGTTTACTTCTTCCAGTATGTGACTTCCTACCGCGAAATGGGATGGCTGCTAATAATGATATAGACGGCTTTCCACGCATCATTTTCTAATGACGAGCTCGCGGATATCGCAACTTTGCGGATCAGCCGTGGTACCAGTGTGATTCTATTATTGATTTACATCATCTATCTGCTGTTTCAACTGCGATCGCACGCCTACCTGTACGCATCTATACCTCAGCATGTCATCGACGAAGAATCACACCCTGGTATCCTCCATCATCTTGGTAGCTCTTCCTCTTCCTCGTCCTCTTCATCGCGCCGCAGCTCCGTCTCTTCAAGCTCCTCTAGCTCGTCCGGTGGCTTCGCCCGCTCCATCCGCGACAGACTTCGCCGCATGAGCCACCCCGATCAAGAAGGGAGGAACAGTACTCGCTCCTCGGCTGCTTCTCAACCCTCTCACCCCTCGTCCCCTGAACAAGATGGGGAACGTCGTGGCCGCCCAATGTTCACGTCTGAGAAAACTGCACTCCCGACGATCAATTACCCAAGCAATGCCGACCATGATGTTGCTGTTATCGATGGGGAAGAACACCATCATCACAACGCCGATGGCCCATCTGATAGTGGGAGCCAGGAACAGAAGGAGGAGAACCCGGAGTTAACGAAGGCCAAGATCTCTTTGCGTGCCATGGCCCCGAAACTATTTTCTAGAGCTGGTGTTTCGCCTTCTCCTACTCCTATCGCCATTGCCCCAGGACTGGTAGCCGAGCAAATCCGACCAATCACTCGTAGGGCTACCTCTCTTCCACCTCGTCTCACCGAAGAGGTTTCCGCTCGGGATATGCTGCCGTACATGATACCACTCAACGTTTCAGACGATTCTCTTGACGAATCTAAGGAAAAGCAGGTCATCAGCCGTACATCCGCCATCATCCTCCTGTTGGGATCCACTGGTCTTGTCGCTGTCTGTGCTGAGTTTATGGTTTCCAGCATCGACTCTGTTATCGTCTCTACTGGTATCTCTGAAGCATTTGTTGGTTTGATCCTTCTTCCAATCGTTGGTAATGCTGCGGAGCACGTTACCGCTGTTACTGTGGCTGCAAAGAATAAGATGGATTTGGCGATTGGTGTTGCTGTTGGTAGTAGTATCCAAATTGGTATGTCTCATCACTTATATATATACGTCTGTGTTCTTGACTAACGATGATTTCCACAGCCCTCTTCGTCACTCCACTCATCGTCCTTTTGGGTTGGATCTTAGACAAAGATATGGGTCTATATTTCAATATCTTCGAGACCGTGGCGTTGTTCACAAGTTGTTTTGTTGTCAACTTCTTGGTCTTGGATGGGCGAAGTAATTATCTTGAAGGTGCACTGCTGTGTGCATCGTATATAATCATTGCGTATGTCCAACTCATCCTTTCCTTACTTTTATTGTATACTTTAACGAAGACTAACGTTATTACAGTGTGGCTGCATTCTTCTATCCGAATGACGAACAACGTTCGCCGATCGGTGCGGGGCCAAATTAGGGATCGATCTCGCGGTATAATGATCTGGCGAGGGTTGACTAGTTTGGCTACCAGATATCCTTGATTGAAACGTCTAAATTGAGGTAAACCAAGGGATCGAATCCCGTTGACAAATGGCGAAAAACAGTAATCAATCCCGGAGCGGTGTTTTCCTTTATCTCTTTTTCCTTTTTGCATCAAAAAAATACCACTGTCCTTCTTCGTCAATGTTTAATGTTTACTATGATATCACACTCGCATTGTTCCTGTTTACGAAAAAATTGCTTTGACCTTTTTTTTTAATGAGGTGGCTAAGCGGAAGCGGAATGGGGGTCTACTTTCATTTTCTTGATCTGAGGTTTTATGATTCTTACGATGGATATTATAACGACCAACTCGGATAATTCCTATTATTGCAGCTTTCGTTCGCTGAACTGGAGGTTGTGGTTTGCTACCTTTTCACTCTTTGATCCACGCGTATTCATGCTTATGATCTTGAAGCCTCGGGCTGTATAGCTCGTAGCTCTACGTCTACTACGAGCTGAGGACTCGGTTTACCCCAGATTGCGTAACTGTAGCTTAGTATGTCTGAGATGTAGGTAGTTGTGACGTAAGTGCGAGTAATTTTGGAGGCCCGGTACCAAGCACTCTCGAGGCGAATGGATGTGAGACGGCTCGCAGCTGATAGCACGGCCCGCTAACTAGTAGCTGGGTAGCGTCGGCGATCCCTGCTCGAAGACATGCCCTTTGTAGACAATTTCCAATTTGGGATCATGCAACGCAGAAGCATGTTGGATTTTAAGTGTTTTCAGGTTTGAAGTGCGTGATCTCAAGATCTCGTTCCAGTTGAGTCGACTGTAAAAGAACTAGGCCTAGGCCTTGATATCCCTCGTAGGGGAGCAAGTTCAGGTTCTGCGTATGCGACTTGGGAATTGTTTCAGATGGTTGAAGAGCCTTTTGATTTTGGACTTGTTTGAGGGTGTATTCTTGGTTGGGGAAGCTAGGAAGTATTCGCGCCATCGGCTTCCTGGGCTTCCTGGTCTACAAAAACACCAAGCTCGTAAGCTTCACACCCACACATATGGCGCACAAACCCAAGGTAAACCGCACGGTAGTTACTTAACTATTAGCTTCTGGAGGAGTCTGCACAACCAGCTGCCAACTCTCCGCACTACCCTCGCTCCCCCCATTCTCCTTTCTCTTCTTCTTCGCCTCCTCCTTTTCCTTTTCAAATTCCTCCACCATCTTAGCGTCGCAGTCGTCACAGTAGTTCCTCCATTTAGCGCGCACAAATCTATACGCGGGGCAGAGGTATAGTGGGAGAGTTTCACTCGGGATGTAGGTGCCTAATGGGTCTGCGTCTACCATGTTGGCATAGATGTTGCAGATGGTGATGACGGCAGGGAGTTTGTGTCCGCACTTGCGGAACCAGTCGATTTGCTCGGCGCACATTTTGGACAGGATTGTTTATTTTTTGTTGTTACAATAGTACTAGTAAGGATGTGTGTAGATCGTTTGAGAAAACGGTTATGCGATCACGATGTTTCAAGAATAGAGGGTTGTTTCGACTCGATTGATGTCAAAGGGATTCGGCGGCCTTTAAGGAAATAAGTATTTGGTTATATAGTATTATTTCTGGATTTACGTTAGAGAGTCCCTATCAGGGCTGCTCGAGACATAAATTGTCGCGGTTTCGGCATAAAGGGCGATTTGCTATACAGGCATACTGACCTTAGATACCACAGGTATAGGAGCTTGAGCACATATCACAAAAGCCGAGCTTTCATCTTGATATACTGCAGCATCGCATAGCAATTCAATGAAAATAGTAGGTCTCGTAGATTAACAGGTAGAACGCCAGGACCCCTTCCTCCTTGAGGAACTCCGGAGACGATAGGAATGGTTGGGTAAAACTGAGTCGCGTAGGCAATGCGCGGCTGCAGGTCTAGGGAAGAGACCGTTCGAATTGGCCCTTGACCGTTATATTTTCCTTCCTTCTTTTTTTTGGCTACTTCGGGTTCTAGATAGGGGTGGTACAATATCTTTTGGTGTGTATCAGGGCACTCAAGTGGCATGCTGAGCAATGGAAGTAGGTCCTGTAGTTCAACGGGCAGAACACCAGGAGTCGCCATGCCGGGATGCCGGCATGGCGACGGGCAAGCGGCTGTGTTCGTCGATGCGGGCCCATTTGTCAATACCGTTCCTGGAGAAGACCTTTCAAGTCGGCCCTCGACCGTCCTTTTTTTTCTTTTCTATCCGATAATTAGCTGCCACCTTTTGGATTTTCTAGTTCCTAAATTTTCTAGGTTCGTAAACCAACCCTAGAATTTTCCATGGTCATGATCAGAGTATTCTAGTGCAATGTTGCGACCCCGTTAGTTATACTTTATCCTTTAACTCTTGTTTCTCGAGCTGTTCGTCGTGGCTAGTACACCGCGACCACCATAGGTGTACTGTGTACCCACCTGCCTGAGGAAAATTCCAAGCATCACATCTACTTGGTATGGCTTTGTGTACGCCAGAGAGGGACTCTTCAACTTCCACCTTCCTTTTATTACGCTGGCGGCAGTCAAAACAATGGCGGGATTTACAAATCACCGGACCGAGGACTACGAGATCGGAACAAGTGTCGGCTCTTATACGCAGATCGATGCTATCTATATTGCCGCTCTCCCATATGCGGGGACAAATGAAGTATTCTGTACAGATGTGCTTGTGAGGACAGTTTCGGGGGACCTTGTCTTGTTTTTGGCGCATCCTTTGGGCTGATTATGTCACAGTTTCGTGTCTAATTTTTATGCTATAATATATTATGAGAGTGTATAAATTTAGGAATTCAAGAAAATATTGCTAAGGTGGTAGATGCATCGATGTTGAGGAGGCTTGATCGTAGGAACGAAAATATGACTAGTTCTACGCAGGGGCTGTCGATCGGGCACCTTGTGCACATGGTGTTGCTTAATGGATTTCCAGAAATATACGAGTTTGTGGCCGAGACTGGAGTTTGTGTAGTAGAAGGTCGTTTATGATAATGCAATGCTCGTCTTTACTTGGTGGATTCTAAATCGATTCAGATTATCATGCCTGCACATAGTTATACTCCAGATTTTCCATAAACGAAGCCGGCTAGCCGTATGCACCACCTAGTAAATAAAATCTATGATGCGGGTCTTACGGTCTCCAGCAAGCGGAAGCCCATCTCTCTTCCGTACATTGCATACGAGACATAGTGAATCGTCAATTTGTAGGTTCTCCTTCTTCTTAAAGTAGGGACAGTTCTCTACTCTCTTGGTGCCTTTTTCGTGCCATAAATCGCCCATTTTGTCGGGACAAACTCCTATCATGACGCCTATATGTGAGTATGGGCACTTGACGTAATGATTTTCTTGTACGTTACACATTTTCCTGCTTTACTGGCAGCACTATAGCTGAGTTTTTTTTGGCAAATATTGGTCTCGTAAACCACTCTCAACGGCAAATATATGATATTGCGAAGGGGCTCGATTGTAATATGCTTTCGAGGGTATTGAAGTTTTAGTTGTAGGAGAGGCCTATGTGTAACTGTGCTATTTGTCAATGATAGGGATATGGATGGATGGAGGGGAATTGGGAACAGTGAGTGACACATATACATCTTCCAGAAGCCCTTGGCCGTGATTTTATGCAAGCTTGAATTTCAGACTCTAACTACGTCCCTTCAGCTATGATGCGGAATATCCGTAGTCTTGAGTTTCACCTAACCTCTAAGTAGAGGTTAGAAATCCGCTTCAAATGTAGATTAAATTGGTCTAGTAAACTAGCCCCGCCGAAAGGGGCATATATTGATAGGGAAGTTTACATGCGTAGAGCTCGGTGGCTGCGGTATACCATTACACTATCGATATCGTCTCTAATCATACCAGTTATCTAGGGCAGAGTTGGAAGATTCGTGCAAAATATTTAACTATCGGGTGCCGCTTCGGCCTCGGGTTTACCTCTCGTGGATTATAGTTGTGCGAAATCTTGTACATGAGAAAAAAGCCCTGGATAAGCGTAATATTTCCCGGCATCCCACGAATCTATTACATCCATGCAACTGCATGGTGTCGCACTGATTAACGACATCTCTCTAATTGTAGTCTATTCTTTCCATCGTCTGGATTCGCGACGCCCGGGCTCACTCTTATTGCATTCCTCCTTCCTCACACACTCTCCACATTTCTCCGCAAAAAGACCTACAAGATTCTTTTCAAAATCTGGACAGTTGTCAATGAATTCAGCACCTTCATCAATCGCGAGATCGCAAGTTTTGGTAGACACGCGAGTGTGTCCGCACTCAAAGTTGAGGACTGTTACTGTGCACATTTTGCTTGGGTAGTGGCTTGTTATTTGGATTTGCTAATATCTATCTGTTTTAGGGTGGCCTTATAAAGTTTTGTTTGGCCTAATGGAGGCTGGGATAATATTGTAATAGCTAGATCTAGCAAATTAGATGAGGTTAAGGGCTATGGGGTACTATGATGCAGCATTGGCACTGGGGTTGGCTAAGTTTAGTTTATATACCTGGTCCCGAACGCAAGCTTGCATGAGGTGTACACATGCACATGAGTCGGGAGGTGTGCGTGCTTGGTATTTCTAGAAACGAGTATCCCATCTATAGAATATAGCACTATTAACGGGGTTGACGTACGACTAGGGTGAGCTACCATCAATATATTTTACGTTACACAAAGTCCGTACACGTAGATTCATCTATCTAAGATCCCGGAATGAATGATATCACAATGCCCCTTTTGATTATACATAATTACATTTTCTTTATCAACAATATATGTTGTGTTTAAAGGCAGATCTAACTAATGATATCTCTAAGTTCTTCTGTAGGGCAGATCAAGTTATGCCTTCCATTATAATCTATGGTAAGTGGAATATCGCGTACGCGGTCCTGTCGAACCTGTAGGCATTCGGATGTAAGAGACCACCATTCGGCAGTTGCTGAGCAGTCAACCAAGCATCAAAGTCGATCTTAGCTTGAGGGGGAGGTGTAGGGGGATTTGTTGGAGGCCAGAGTTCGTCCCTTCGAGTTATCATGTTCGATACTGTGAGAGCAGCCCATTGTGCCATCTTTCTTTCAACATCGATGAGGACTGCCGCAATATAGTCATGGAATCTGAAAGCCCAGGTATCCGGAGATCCGACGGGAATGTTAACCGCATTGGCGCAGTTGGCATTAGTAGCAGATCTTGGGGGGTGAAGCTGCCCATAGGCCGCGTCTTGGTCAAATCGATCGCTGTAGAACCAGTTAGCTACGAATAATCCAAAACTCTGAGTAAGGTTGTCTTACAATTCAGCCATAATCCGAGTAAAAGCAGCAACAAATGTGCCCGACATTCTGGCCGTATTCATGTACTGGAAGACGGCCTGGACCCTGCCAATCTGTTCTATAAATCTCTGCAAGTTCAATCCGGCACCCCACTGGTTTGGCACGGTGGTTCCGGTTAATATCTGGTACTTGTTTTTGTTGGTACGCTCTTCCAGGGCAACGAAATCCTGCAATCGCCCTTGCTGGTATATATCGCTGTACCAGGACATTTCATTAACCATATACCATTTGAACGGTGCCAAGTTATACCGTGACCCGGCTACATTAATTATGTTGAAGAACATTTCTCTGAGGCCGGGGCCGTTTGCATCTTGGGCGCAGGGAGCACATTGGATTTCCACCATTCGGTCGAAAAATCCTTTCATGAAATTGTTTTCAAAAGCGTGTTCCTATCATCTGTTAATTAAAGACCATGCATGAAATCCTAAACGATGGTAAATTTGGTTGCTTACGGTTTGATAAGTAGCAAGAGGAGTGAGCGTGCCTGGAGTTTTGGGCTGTTTGTTTGGATAGAGACCCAGCCGCCAGAAACATTGAGTGAACCCCGGTGGTGTGTAGAATTCCACATCATAGTGTGGTACCGGCACTCCTGGAGCTTGCCCATAGATGGCGACTAGCTCTGAGAATGTGGGATAATCGAAAACCTTATAACTTAGACTGGTGCATCGGGCTAAGGAATAGGTGGACCCGGATGTGCGCTTCTCCAGTGGCCTAGGTTGCATTGGTTCTGACCGGGCTAGCATGCGTGCGGGATTGACGCAGCCATTGATACCACATGGACAAGGTTCGAGTGTTGCTGGATCTTGTGGATCATCTGGAGGGTCGTCCGGGTCGTCCGGATTGTCTGGCGGTTGTGGGTCGGTTGGCTGAACCGGCCCATAATAATCGATGTCCTGGTGCCAGTTTAGTGGGTTTATAAGGTCAAGCACTGCCGTTAAATTAGTCCCAGAAAAAGAAAAGTCAGTGGAGAATTGATGTATACTGACAATTATCTGCGAATGCCTATTGTTGAAGAGATAGAGTCAGCAAGCTGTGTTCTTGGAAGCCTTTCATTCCAGTGATATCTAAGCATAGTTTCACTTACGTTGAACAATGTGACCGCTACTAATACACCTGCACCAGCTTGCGGGCCCTGTATTGCCATGATTTGACCTCCTCGTTGTGCTAGAACCGCGCCTGTGGAAAGCTCATTAGAATTTGTGTCTTGTGTCGTTCTCTAAACCCTTAAACGGACCTACGGGATGTGAGGTGTCATGACTTACCGTGTCTTTCTGCCGGAATCAAAGCTTGCATTTCGAATTCCTGCGGTGCTTGCTATATTGCGACAACTTCAGTGGATATTCATTTCAAAACCTCAGAGGGTACTTAAGTCGGCCAGGAAGTACGTACTGGCCTATTCGCAATAAACCTTGCAAGGTAAGGCCCGAGGGTTCTCCAAGCGCGTTGCATCCTTGCCTGGAAGCGTATGTTGGTACCAACTGCGGGAAATCATTAAATCAGCAATGCTACTCCGTAGAGAACTTGCCTAGGAGCCTAGGCGGCCCCAGCTAGCTGTATGAGATTACTTACGAGCTCTTTCAGTCCTTGCCCTCAATCGCACCCAAGTGGCGGTTAGACGAGCTACCCACAATGCGGGTATAAATCTTTTATGCTTATTTCCGCCTTGTTGACTTTCCGCTTCTGCTTGTAATCTCTGACTTTCATACTCTTGTAGATCTGCCTGCATAGCTTTTTCGTTTTGGTAGAGGTCTTCCATCAGAGCAATCATTCCCTCGACATCAACGTCCTGGAAATCGGTGTTCACGTAGAGGAGGTTTTTCAGCGATCCACCGCATACTTCGTTGGATTTGCCGGCGCAAGCGGTGTTGCACTGTCCCATGTCTGCTTCCTGGCTAGAGCTCCCAAGATCATCACCCCAGTAGCAAGTATTGCCACCCTGCACAGCGGCGTACCTATAACTAAAAGCAAGTTCAAAGCATTTTTCGACAGTCATGGCACTATCGACCTTTGAGTTTTCGAGTGCTCTGTTGCTAGCACTATCGGTTTCGCAGCCCACTAGTTCCCAATCGTCATTCCCTTGGTTAACATTTGGCAGCTCTGGTTCGTGGTAGTCCCCGTTGATATAAAGGGAGAGACGATTTCCACCGCCGCACATCTGGGAACTGTCACCGGCGCATGCCGTATTGCAGTCACCTGAACCTGCTGGTACCGACGAGCTCTTCAGCACGTTACCCCAGAAGCATTCGTTGTGGTACTGCACGCCAGCATATTTGAAGCCGGCGGCAAGTTGCAAGCATTTTTGGATAGTCATGGCAGAATCGGTGGTGCTATGATCTAAGCCTCTAGACTCTGTACTATCGGTATAACATCCTGCGGATGTAAATGCCCCAGTATTTGGTGCATTGGGAGGCTGGTATGACGGGTTTTTATCTTAGATGAAGAATTAGCAGTGGGTCCGCACATAGAGAACTAAGTTATCCGAAAACTTACACAGCTGGATTCTGTTACCACCACCGCATAATTCTGTTGCTTTCCCCGGACATGGCATATTACAGCCGCTGGATTCTCCTTGACTGCCGCTGAGAGTATTTCCATACCAGCATTCCTGGCCATACTCGACACCAGCGAAGTTGTACCCAGCGGCTCTGGCCATGCAGGCGGCAATTGTCATGCCGTTGGCATCGACATACTGATTGCTCAAAACCCTTGCATTCACATCATCGGAGTAGCAGCCATAGTAATTGAATCCGTTGGTGCCAGGGTTAATAGTTGGCGTTGCTGGACCGGTCGTAGATGTTGTCGTAGTCGTTGTTGTGCCTTCATTATGTTAGTGCTTGTGATTGGAGCCATTGTGATTTCCAAGATGATAGCTAACCTTGTGGAACCTGATTGATCGCTTTCGAAAAGCAATCGATATTGGAGGCGCCATTAGATATCAAAATACCGAAGCCACAATTGCTGTTCGTAGAGGATGCAACTCCACCGCAGCGATTTGGACAAGAAAGTATTTTTCGAAAGTTTGATCGAATGACCGATCCTTCTAGTCTAGGTGGTGGGGATTTGTCATTGCAAGTATATGAGAGCATGGCAAGAGCGGTGCCACCAGTTCTGAGGGCAGAGGAGAAAACGACAGGTTCGCTACCGCCGCCATAGAGGTAACCATTTTGAAATCTTGCAATGGCGTTTGTCACGGCCTCTTCGTTAACGGAGCCGGCATCACAACCATCAGCGACGGTGATACATTGGACGCTCTGCCCATTGATACCTGGACAGGCTGATAGTCCAGCAAGGACTAAGAAAATGCCTTTGATACGCATTCTCAGAGAAATTCGACGACGCGACGCCGACGGAAGGAGGATTGCTTGGAGAAAACATACGAACTGATTGCCTTCTCGAGCTATTCATAAATATAAAAGTTTTACATTACTAGTAAGATTTACTAGTAAGCTCATACTCAATCCCATGTTATCAAGGGAGCTCTGAAGCCCGTTAACTCATCTCATTCTGTTACTTCATAAGTGGCGGCTGATTCGACAGGCATTGCAGACATAAGGTTCGAACAAGGTATGCTAAGCCGACAAAAAATATGCAAGGGAGAACGCCCCACAGTGCAATCGGAACCTGCGTCGGCGCGTATTCCGTCCGAAAAATATTGCGAAAGATCCAATCGATCGGGCAGCTGGCCAGTGCTGGAAGCCTATTGTATTTGATTAGTGATCGGGATGACTGCAGATTCTTCAGCCATGTGAATGTCGATAGAGTAATCCCGGGGAAGTTTGACGCTGGCATGCGATCTTGGCGCAGTCGGTGTAGCCCGAGGTTTGAACCTCTGACAAGTAACAAGCCTTCGACCAAGCCACCACCATCATAGCCAAGAGAGCTTAACCAGACAGTTTGTTGTACAATTGTCGTTGAAGTTGGACCTAGAGCTATGCTAACCGGTAGGTACTGAATACTGGAGAGAATTGCGGCGACGCGGAATATTGAGATACGGATCAATCATTAATATAGCTCCACCAATGCGTATACGCGATAATGGCGATATGCACCTCAGCAGGATCGGGAGAAGTGAGCATTCCGCCCTATCATTTGTTATCACATTTTTCGCCTCTATCTTGCCCTAATAAGCTGTCACCAATTGTATTTGGTGTGAGTCTTGCCTGTGATCCGAGCCTTCAACTACGCCGCGGTTGAATTAAACTTTCGCGCTCCGCGACTTCGCAAATTTTCATGTAAGACTCTGCAAGCAAGATCGATGCATGGTGATAAGACATAATGCGGTCCGAGGACCTGCAGTCATGCTGGCGCCAGGTCGGAGCTCGCGACAATGCATTGGGGGCATTGTTGCGGTATTTTGCCGCAGGGATGGTTAGTGCTGGTGGTAGATTCAAACCCTGGGCGGCCCCACAAGCCTATGGCCGGGGTCTGGTTCTCGACGTTCTCTCCACCTGCAACCTGCTCACGGTAAGCTAGAAATAAGCCGTGCTATCAGTATAGTTATATTAGAACCAAAATCTTGCAAAATGGATATCTCTATTCGCGTCTGTAGCAGCTCCTCGGCTTTTCAGCCATACCATCAAAAATGCTGGGCGAATCGATCCCAAAGGCCATTGTGGCCCTTTGTGTCCTCAGCATCTCCAGCTCGACTGTGCTCGCCTATCCCTTCAAAGATGGCACCGGCTTGCGGTACAGTCTAATGAAGAGAGGACCGGAGCTTTGTCCGGCACGTTACCAAGAAGGGCTCGTTCCATTCTTCGTTTTCCCCCAGTCGGTTTTCGTCGCTATCACTACAACAAGCCGGTAAGCTGAACATTATAAACGCTCTGCATCTAAGCTAGGATCTTGTAGATCTTGCTTTATTTTGGGTAATTTCTAACAGGTTACACAGAACAACTACCACAAGCTCAACACCAAGACCTACAACGACGAGCTCGAGCTCTCCCCTTAGCACTACCATCAGCACCACTACCACTACCACTACTACAAGGCCAACGACGACGCCGGTTACCACTACTGTGGTCACCACCACCACCAGAACAACCACTAGTTCAACAACTACCCCTTTCCAAGTAGTTTGCCCGAGCTCGCCACCATCGTGCGAGGCGAACGGTTGTTCTGGTACAGTGGTCAACGGTAATCCAGCCTGTCGGTCCACAAATTTTGCAGGATGTGACTGCATTCCATCCATCAACACCCCTGGGTATACCTGCCCCAACCAAAGTTGCGGCGCAAATAACTGCAACGGCAGCTTCAACACCGATGGAGTTAGCGCAACCTGTAAAACCTACGGGGCAGGATGCCCTTGCACGCCCACCACTGCCATGTGTGGTACAGCACAAAGCTGTGACGCAGGTGGATGCGCCGGAACTTTTGATTCTGGTACGCTTGCTACTTGCAAGGCTAACTGGGCTACTTGCCGTTGTATTCCAACAGCGAACACTTGCGGCAATGCTCAATCGTGTGATGTGAACGGCTGTGCTGGTACGTTCGATTCAAATGGGTTGGCCACCTGTAAGGGCAATTATGCTACTTGTCGTTGCAATCCGACAAGCAATACCTGCGGAAATGCACAATCATGCGACTTGAATGGATGTGCTGGAACCTTTGACTCCAATGGCTTTGCTACCTGCAAGGGTAATTATGCAACCTGCCGCTGTAATCCGACGGCAAATACTTGTGGTAACCCTCAGTCTTGCGATTTGAATGGGTGCGCCGGAACCTTCGATTCCAATGGGAGAGCTACCTGCGTAAGTACTCTTACCTATTACTTCTAAAATGATACTTAGTATATCAAGCTAACAGCTCTCTAGAAAGGGAGATACGCAACTTGCCAGTGTACTCCCACACAGGGCAGCGGAGGCACATGCGGAAATCGCGCTAGTTGTGATGCTAATAACTGCGCAGGCCGCTTCACCGGCAATAACCCCTACCCTCAGTGCACAAACTTCTATGCTCCTTGTTTCTGCAACCCGACCGACAACACTTGCGGTGATCCTCAGAGTTGCGGTAACAACGGGTGCAACGGCCAATGGGATGGGAACTCGGGTATTGCTCGATGCACTGGCAATTTCATCGGGTGTCGGTGCACACCCACACAAGGAAGTGGCGGCACTTGTGGAAACCGTGCTAGTTGTGACGCCAATAACTGTGCAGGCCGCTTCCTTGGTAACAATCCTTACCCGCAGTGCACTAACGCCTACGCACCTTGTTACTGCAATCCAACGGACAATACGTGTGGTAATCCGCAAAGTTGCGACGCAAACGGGTGTAACGGTCGTTGGGATGGAGATTCTGGTATTGCTCGATGTACCGGGAATTTTATAGGATGCAGATGTAATCCGACATCGAATACGTGTGGTGCGAGAGCGAGCTGCTTCAGCGGCGGATGCGCTGGGCGAAGAGGTAGTGATGGTGTTTGGCGCTGTACAGAGAAGTATGCGCCTTGCGGTTGCTACTATAATTCATTCTGGGGATACCTCGATAGAGATGCTGGCTGGACTGGAGGTAGATATGAGCTTCGGTCTAATGAGAACGAGTGTAGTAAGTACCTAACTGTCCAAGTTCAAGAACTTGATTACATTCGCCGTTATAAACCAGGTACTAACCCAAATGCTCCGTTTAGCAAATCTACCATCGAACTGGAATGACGTCGCCAGCTCCATCCTAGTTATTTCATGGGTGGTTCGTTGCCAATTTTGGGAGTACGTATTCCTTTCCCTCCCTCCCAAGGTTACTATAGAAAATTTTCGATGGCTGACTGAGTTTTGCTGGTATCTAGAAATGCAAACTGCGGCGGGGCTAGTATTTACGGCAACTCCGATCGGAATACCGGTCCTAATTCTTGGGACTTACAAGGTGCAAACTCTTACTTCAATGATAAGATTTCTTCCTATAAATGCTGGCTTGATCCTTTATCTTGGTGTGGTGACACTCCTTGTCATGGATAATCGCGTCATCAATATCGTTGTTCCTTGACAGAAAAGCTTTGAAATCATGTATAGATGTATCCTACAGAGTCAGAGGCAAGTAGATACTAAGGAAGCCTAGAACTTAATTAATCGCCTTTGAATTTTCGCGAACGAATTTTAAAATTACATGAAATTTGTCAGGACCTCGTCATGTTCCGCGATTCAGCCCTGTTGTTATTTGAATACTGGGGGGTGGCTCATGTCTGTGAAGTTGGTAGATTTGTAGCTTGAGTAGTAGGGGCATTCGGTTCAGAGGGGTGGGGCCGCCACACAAAATCTGGCTCTGGCTCAGGAATTAAGGGTTCAGCCTCTAGGTTTCGTCTCTTTCGCCATCTAAAAAAGAAGAAGGCAGCCAGTGCGAGTAACGCACCTCCTCCACCAACTGCACCACCGATTATAACTTTACTAGTATCCTTCCTTCGTTCGCTAGCCCTTGGATTGTCTCCAATAATGTCATCGAGAACTGGTCCGTTGGGCCCACCTAGTTCGACAATATCTTGTCCCGCTTCATTCGGCTTTGCAACAGCTATGCCAGTGATAACTCCTGACTCACTGCTCCTAGATTTCAGTACAACATAGGCGTGGCTGCAAAAACGTCGATATAGTTAGTGAAATATCAATACCCGGTGGGACACAGAAGTGTGAGGGAAATAGCATGCGCTCACCTGAGAAAGGGACCTCCGAGAATATATGAATACTCATCGTCGTCCGTCGTGCCGATAGATAAAAGACATTTGTGGTACTCGACGCTACCAAGACGATAAATAACTCGCATCGGCGGAGAGCCTCTCAAATCCTCGAAGGGTATTCTGATAAGTATTTTCCTGAACTGAAATTCCAGAAAATTATCGGGGTTAATGGGTTCGTCGCAGTCCGCGGCGAGAAATCCCCTTAGGTCTCCTGTGCCAATGACAAAGGCAGACGGAAAATAAAAAGAAAGTCGGTTGAGTAGAGACGATGGAACGAGAATGTACCTATGCACATGAATTAAACGACAGACTAACTGCGATATCTTGGTTTCGCATAATTACTTACGGCCTTACGGGAGATATCAATGTGGTAGGAGTAAAGCCCGTACCGGAATATTCTGTATCGAGGCTATTGCCAAGGATAATTCTAACTCTAGGGGTTTGAACTTTTCCCGGGATACCTAACCCAGCCCAGTAGTCGAACCCCCCGTAAATCTTCTGCCTGTCGACACCACCAATCACAATCTGCCCACCCCTTCCATATGGGTTCCTAATATCGTAGAAGCTTATGTATGAGTCGGCAACCCTCCCTTGCTGCACGAGGGATTCTGTGTAGCTTGATGGGCTTGGAGGTCCTTCTTTTGATGAAAGCCCTAGCCCTAGGAATGGGGGTACACTCCAATAATCACCAACTCCAAAGCGAAAATTTGCGGAGACCCCCCCTACGCTAACAATGTCATCGTACCAGTCGCCGCGTACCTAAAGTATTAATGGCCATTAAGTTTGCTCTGTAATTGTTCCTCAGATCTGTCTTGGAGTTCGTACCAAAGCGTTAGCACTTGAACCATCCGGACTGATGATGAATTCAAGTTCCGTTGAATTTCCGCTCGCGTTATCTGCCCCCATTTTCCTTAACAAGGGTTATTCTGTAATATTTTCAATGGAGAATGTCACATACAGTACCCACTGATATCCGCTAAGTCACATGCGCTGCTGTTCGCCGGTTGGTTTGCGCACAATCCGTCCGTTCTCTCATTCAGGTTTGGAACCCAAGTCTCATGTCAAGCTCTCGAGCTGGTGTATATTTCTGGTCAATAAGTCACTAAACTTTGATCTTGTGATATCGTGAGATAACACGCGAAAGGAGCATTTAACGAGAACAATGATAGCTTACGCGAATTGTAGGGATGACAACATGTTTCTGCTCCACAGGTGCTTGTCGTCGCGGTAGCTGCTTTAAATTCGACGGGAAGCCATCCCTCAGTTCTTGCCAATTGCTCTGTATCTCTCTAATTGATATGAGAAAAATGAGGAAGAAGAAAAATATAGCGCCTCGAGTAATGAGTGGAGATGACTTTGCCAAAGTCGGCGCCATTCCTTGAGTTGTCGGGAATGTACTAGAGGGGAACCCGATAAAATTGAACAAAACCGGACTGCTGGATCCAATTTGGGTTCTATCTGGATCTGTGGATCCCTTTTAGTGAAACAATTCCGAACACACTTCAATACATGTCCTTGGTGGCCAATCGGCATGCGACAAAGTTGTAGAAGTTTCCCCCTCTCTTATTTTTTTCAGCCTCACGATGGCGTTGGAATTTGGCATACTGCATCTTGGCTTTTGACCTAATAGACGAGAAAGCTGCTGTTATTCCAGGCGCCAAGATCGCCCCGATCGCTTCACCTGCAGAATCGGCGAAGGTTTCCATTATTCTATTTCCGCAGCTATATATAGCGATTGCAATGTCCCTGTGCGAAACTGTTGCACATCGGCGTCGTAAATCTAGTCTCAAGGACTGTACTTATATAAACCAATCCATAATCATTATTCACAATAATTAATAACGGCCATTAAGTCCAGTAGTAGGCATAGGAGACTGTGTTGGCTGTTGTATTTTGGAGAGCTCTGATTGGCCAAGATCGCCAAGGAAATAGGACCAAAACAGCGTCAGAGGCTCGCAACCTAGATGGAACCTTTTAGTCCTCAGGCACGAACCTCAGGCGCGGGGTATGACAAGTATGACTACGCGACCGACTGCTGGAAATCACCACGACAATCACAGCTGAGCCAGGTACGCGCAGGCGCTGCCGCCAGCACGGCCAATTGGCCATAAATACCGGGCAGTAGTCCCACCCGCCGCCAGGATGCCTCGCTCAACCAACAGTCTATTCTTCCTCACTCCTCTCAGACGTAGAATCAATCAGTATATCTACCGCTTCAAGATGAATCCCAATCCAAAGGCTTCAGCTGTTTTTACGTCGCAGACGATTACTCTGCCTCATCTACCGGAGCTCTATAAGGCCAATTTCTTGGATATCCTGCTGCCACCGCCTGCGCAGGATCCTGTCGCTGCTATCAAAAATGCGGCACCTGCTCCCAAGAATCCCATGATATCGGCACTTGATGAACTTAGCAATCAAGTTCGGACAGAGAATAATGCCCCGGCTTTACGTTCTACCGGTGACGCGCTTTTGGATGCATTTCATCGCCCAACTGCGTACCATACGTCTGACGACATGAGTAAATTCTTCGGGCCAGCCTGGAAAGAGGATCCTGAAATGACCTTGAGGATTATATTCTACTTGAGGAGTATCCATGATGGCAAGAACGACCGTAAGCTCTTCTACCGTGCTTGGGGCTGGCTGTACGAAAACCACCCTCGTACCGCCATTCACAATCTACGGAAGCTTGTCGAACCAATCTGCGAGCGAAAGCCACGCAAGGGAGACGACAGACAGCTACCGGGTCTTCCTCATGGGTATTGGAAGGACTTGTTGAATATACTCTGCCTTGTAGCTACGAAGAGGTTGGGCTTATTAGATCACTTCAACTTCGGTGCTGGCAAGAGAGTAACCAACAAGAAGGGTATCTTGAGTCGACAGCGCCGACAGAATGAACGACACACGACTCTTTCCGCAGCGCTCATCGGGGATGCTAAATTCCGGGCTCTCTACATCGCTGTTGCTCGACTCTTTGCCGACCAACTTGCGTCCGATGCAACTCTGCGAGAGGAGTACGAGAATACCACCGACAAAGAGGCTCGTTCAAATATCGAATGGCGGATCAGTCTTGCCGGCAAATGGGCCCCGACTCCAGGTCGCTCTCACGATCGGATAACCAATATGTCGACTGCCATTGCTCAACTTCTTCATTTTGGCCGAGAGTCTCATCCTTGGATATACCCGTCTGCTCTGTCTGCATTCGACCACACTAGCCCACTATCAGTCGAACAAGCCCGAACACTCCGCTCCTACTTCCAGAGATGGATGCTCCGTCCTCTCCGCGCTCACAGCAAATGCCCAGAGCCACTCATGGCCGCTAACCAATGGTCCTTGATCAACTACTCCCGGGTACCCTCGGTCTGCATGTCGAATAACACGGCTAAGTTCATAAAACACGACTATGAACGCTTCTCAAAGTACCTTTTCGAAGTCGCGATTGGGAAGAAAACCATTTCGGGGGCTACACTGTTACCACATGAGATCTTGATGCGGCTGATGGAGTACGATGCCGACCTTAACCGGCTAGACAAGGAAAAGGCAGAAAAAGAGGACGGTGTCGATAAGTTCAAGAAGGAATTCTTGGATACTCAGATTACTGTAGCGAGTGCACAATGGAAAACGCTGGTGGACCGATTGAAGCAGTCCGGAAGCATCGACAATGCGATTGCGATATGCGACGTCAGCGGCAGCATGGGCAGTTTGAGCCAGTATAAGAAGCGGGATACTCCCGATCCCATCTTCCCCGCCCTCGCGATGTCGATATTACTCGCAACACTCGCGAAGCCACCCTTCAACAGCGGTTTCATTACGTTCTCACAGACACCAGAGTACCTGAAGCTAAACGAATTGGCCAGCTTGACAGAGAATGTGAATATGATGATGGGAACTGATTGGGGGATGAACACTGATTTGCAAAAGGTGTTCACTGAGCTTCTCCTACCGTTGGCAAAGAAACATAATGTCAAGAAGGAGGATATGATTAAGCGATTATTCGTGTTCTCGGATATGCAATTCGACGAAGGCACCGTGAACAGGTATACCGTCGGCGAATCGTGGGAGACAAATTACGATCTCATCAAGAAGGAGTACGAAGCGGCGGGATACGATGTCCCGGAAATTGTATACTGGGACCTTGGGCGTGCGGATACAGTTGAAGTGAACAGTGAAAGAGAAGGAGTGGCTATGATGAAAGGGTTTTCCGCCGGGATGATGAAGGTTTTCCTCGGGGAAGAGCAACAAGATGAGGATGCAATGGTGGTTGATGTAGAGGCAGATGAGGACGGTGACTTGGTAGTTGTTGAAGGAGTGAAAGTTGAGAAAGAAGCGATGACGCCAGCGGGGGTCATGAGGAAGGCAGTTATGCGGAAGAGCTTTGATGGGTTAGTGGTATTGGATTAGATCGCTGTGGTTTCTGTGGTGGGTTTTGGGTTTGGAGTAACGGGTTACCAGGTTGGATTCATGGGGACGGCTGGCATGCCGCTGGGGTATTGTTTGGATCGTGGGAACCCGGGACTGGGGGTCTCTACTCGCTTGTATAACAAATACTACTGAGAAATGTACAACATGGGATATCGCTTCTTCAAAAAATAGAAAATGTGCCTTTCTTGAATATTGTGTCTTTCGTAGGCTCCTATGTATTCTCGGAGTACAAAGTCCCACCGAATCGGGCGGTTTCCTAGCAAGAGATGCTGGAACGTCAAGTAGGCATGCTAGCTGCTGACAGTTCTGTTGTGTAAAGTCTTTGTTCAACCCTTGTCTCCCTTCATTATATCCAAAGGGTTTTCGTCACCCAATTTGTCCGGGTACCAACGGTTGGGATGAATAGATACCCCGTTTCGTATCCTGCAGGCTGGATTGGGTTTGGTGATACGACAGTCTCCACTCGATTGAGCCGAGGCTTTTCCTCTTTTTATCAAACTCCCCTGCAAAACGACCACCGACCAACGTTAGGCGAGGAGGCTGAATCATATCATCGAGCTCGACTCCCGTTGACATCAAAAAAGCTTGAATATGGATCAGGATTCCGAGCAGCCCTAGCTGAATAATCCTGGGGCGTTGATTTGGTCGAGGGCTACTTTTACGCATTTGGCCGTAGACACTCGGAACCTATCTGCCGCGCTGGGAAGCCTCGCTGTTTCGGCCCATTGTAAACCTACCGAAACGTTTCTCGATCCAGATCTCGGGACAGAGTGGGTTCCGGGCTTGCGTGTCGACAGTACAGGGCAATAATCTAAGACTCAGCTGGAACCACCCCACCATCCCCGCAGGTACGTAATTAACCCAGGTCGTCTGTTATTAAAAAGCCACAGTGTTCGCTTTCTAATCAGCTACTGCTTTCTGAAAGATATTAGAACTAACGGGAGGCCCTCTTTACCGACATCCCCAAGTCTCTGAATTGGTTTTCGTAACTAGTAGTTAGCTTGGCTTCTAGCTTCTGGGTCTGGTGCCGCTCTTCGAACGTTCGCAACCTTCCTACCGGAGGTCTCAAATATATTTGAGCATTGCCTCACATCATTGTATTAAGTTTAATTTTCGACATAACATTCGGGCGTCTCGCAGACTCGGCCTTCGAACCACCAACGTTATAGCCACAGGCGCGCCAGCGCTTGATTCTGGGCCTCTGCAGCTGGCTCTATACCGAAATAGCATATTCAGGTCAACAGCAACTGCCGCGGGAACTACTTGATAAGCCATGGCAATAATAGAGATCTTGCTGCTTTCGCTAGCAGAATCCTACGCGCTAGTGCATTTCTCATACGTGTCAGCAGTTACATCATCCCCGGTCAAGCAATATTTACTTTGCTTTCCGGCATTGGCAGCATCGCAGGGTGCGCTATATGCTTTTTACCATTGGTTGATATATCCGCATTTTGTCAGTCCTCTGAGGGGGTTGCCCGAGCCCAAGGTTAGAAATATCTGAAATTTGTATTTCTCTGGTGGAGATTTGAAACTAATTGAGCGTATCCATTACAGGCGCCTAGCTTTTGGAACGGTCATGGGAAACAAATTATTGCAGCAAGAACTGGAGATCCGCAGAAAGGGTGGATGAAGACGGTGCCAAATGACGGCTTGATATACTATAAAGTATGTCTTACAATCGACTTCTATATTTGTCATTTTTATTGTAGTAGCGATACTCGTCAGTAACAAGAAATGCTAATTTGCATCAATTCAGGGTCTCCTCAACCGCGAGCGTCTTCTACCAACGAACCCCAAAGTTCTCGCAGAAGTGCTCAACAGCCAATCTTATATCTTCGTCAAGCCCCAATTTTTCCGATTCTCCCTCCGCCTCTTAGGCAATGGCATCCTCATGGCTGAAGGGGACGAGCACAAGCGTCAACGAAGGATTCTGACCCCAGCCTTCCATCCTCGGCATTTACGCTCGTTATTTCCTCTTTTCTGGACCAAAACTAGAGAAATGGTAGACTTAATCACATCTGAAATTGAAGCCTCCGATGTCCCTGATCCAATTGTTGACTTCAACTCCTGGGGATCTCGTTGTACTCTCGACATTATCGGGATTGCCGGCGCAGGAATCGAGTTCAATTCCATGAAAGACCCCAATAATGATCTATTCAAGATATATCAGAGAGTCTTTACACCAAGACCGGGGATGCTGTGGATGGGTATTTTGAATCTCATTATGCCTCCTTGGTTTATGCAGAATCTTCCATTGAAGTCTGTAAGGGAGGTCACACAGGCAAAGGAATTTATTATGAACGTTTGTTTGAATATGATCCATACGAAGAGAGCACAGATAGCTGAGAAAAAACCGATGCATCCTGGTACGTATGAGCAGCGATCTACTAACGCCTTTATCAAGTCGCTAATAAACTGATTGCCGTGAAATCCAGACATTCTTTCCATCATGATTGAAGAAGGTTCCTTCTCTGATCTGGAAATGCAAAACCAATTAATGACCTTCATGGCCGCCGGTCACGAAACCACCGCCGCAGCCGTCTCATGGTCCGTTTGGGAACTCGCCCGCCGCCCCGAAGTCGCAGAACGTCTACGAGCCGAAATCCGCGCTGCCATCCCGGTGTTCGATACAGACTCAATCACAATGGAACAAATCGAAAATATCCGCTACCTTCGTAACTTCACCAACGAGATCTTGAGATTCCACCCACCAGTCCCAGTTACTATCCGAGAAGCCGAAAAGGATACAACGCTCAATGGTCACCCCGTTCCAAAGGGTTCGACAGTAATGCTTATGCCAGCCGCAATAAACCACTCCGAAGAACTATGGGGACCAGATGCTGCAGAATTTAACCCGGATAGGTGGGATAGAGCTGGCGGAACTGGCGGGGCTGCCAGCAACTACGCAAACATGACCTTCTTGATGGGTCCCCGAAGCTGTATTGGACAGAAGTTTTCGGTTGAGGAATTCAAAGCTATAATAGTTGGGTTGGCAGGAAGGTTTGCGTTTGAGGAGAAGACGAAGGATATGGAACTTAGCATCAGATCTGCAATCACGCAACGGCCGACACATGAAGGAGGCTTGCCATTGAGGACGAAGGTTGTGCCAGGATGGTAAATGGTTTTCTCAGAGTATATTCTGGATTCAAAAAGGGCGAAACCCAAATGCGAAGAGTGATGGATATTTTACGGGTTTATTTTTTTGAGGATTCCTGCTAGGCGTACTGTGCTAGGTATGGGGTCAAGTGGGGTGGTTTTCATAACGATTGTAATCTAGGCAGCAAATTGCCGCCGCTATCTCTTCTCTCTTGCCTTGAGATAATCTTTTTACAACTATCGATTCTTCTCCACTTTATCATTCAAGAAAGCCTCCGATATCATAATCGTATGTATAAATTTGTAAACCTTGAAGTAGCGGTAAGTAGGTATATGGTAGAGGGTATCATCTATGTACATGTCTACGCTTTCATATATTTACATCCTCTAACAAATATATATTCTTACATCGCCATATCGGCCTTCTCAACCTTCCTCTTCGCCGCCCCGGCACCTCTCCCCATCAGCGCGACTCTCTTCTCTGCTACTTTTAACAAAGCTCTGGGAACCCAGACTCTGCTTCCAAGCACCAAACAACCTGTCAGCAACGCCAAGCTATTTGCCTGGTGCAAGCTCGCTAGTGAATGTGGGACCATGTATATCAACGTTGCAATTCCCAGTGCAACCTGCATGCTGACAAGATGGACCAATCCGAGAATACCTTTCTTCGCGTCCGGAGTAAGCAACTTCGCTCTCCTCAGGCGTGCCCCGTACGCCCATAATGCCAAGATCGTGAAAAACGAGGTCGTAGCTAGGATTCTGTGGTCCAACTGCACAGTCGTCGGGTTCTCAAGCATGTTACGCCAGACGAGGTCATTATGCGGTGGAGGTTCTCTTGAGTAAAAAGGGTCCAGTAGCTCCGTCATTGGTGGGGCAAGTCCCGTACCCATCATGGGGAACTCGTTGTAGACAAGCCCAGCATCCAAACCAGCTACCAATGCTCCTGACATTGCGGTAGTAAAAACCAATAAGCCGACGAACCCTACGAAGATCCTAAGTGGTATCAAGGCACCGATTCTCCGTTTTGTCAGGAGCTCCACCGCTTGCTTGGGGTCCTTCAACAATCTATTTTCACGGAGAATGCTAACACCAGAGTACAGCATCGCGCTATAAACCGCAAACGCGGCGCCCAAGTGTGCAGTTAACCGATATTGGCTAACCCTTGGATGGGAGCCTGGCTTTTGGAATAGATCGTCTTGTAGTCCACTCTTTACCATCCACCAGCCGATAAACCCTTGGAATCCAATACCCAGTGCGATGCCACCCAGCTTCAACGCCATTGATTTGGAAACCTTTCGGCGTGCGACGAAGTATATTGCCGGGATAACGAATGATAAGCCGATGACTCTTCCGAGCAGACGGTGGGTCCATTCCATGTAGTAGATGAACTTGTACTCTTCGAGGCCCATGGTGGGATTTAAGATGCGAAATTCGGGAGAGTTACGGTATTTAGCGAATTCGGATTCCCAGTCGGCGTCGGAGAGGGGTGGGAGGGAGCCAGTTACAGGTTTCCATTCTGTTATCGAAAGACTAGTGGTAGATGTTGGGTTAGAGATAGATCTGTACGTGCTGAGCCTGGCGAACGAGGTCTTACCCTGATTCTGTTAAGCGGGTCAGGCCACCCAAGACCACAATAGCGAAGACGAGGCCGGCCGACCCAAGTAACCAGTAACCAACGACCTTCTCGGATATATCGGGGAAGCTACTCGATTTCGTTGTAGAAGCCGCAGGGGTATTACCCTCGACCGCAGAGGTTGCCAGACGTCGGTATGCGGACTTTGCAGTGCCAATGCTTTCAAGGACAGACGATCTAGTTTTCGAGAAGAGAACGGCGCCAGATTTCGAGCTCTTAAGCAGAATTGATTGAAGTTTCGAAGGTGTTCGAGATGTACTGTATTGTGCGGAATGAAGCGGGATGCGCAGAGTAGGTACGGGTCGGGTTCTTTGGCATTGGCGGCAGATAAATGCAGGCGATGAGAGTATCCTAGCTCTCATCGCGCTGCCCATTGTGGCGGAAGCCATTGTGAGCCCTTACGGGGTAGAACGAGTGTCGATGTTTAGATGTTGAAGTTCATGAAATCATTGAGTGGTGGGGTTTTGAAACTGGCGATTTCTAATTGGTGGTCTGAGGATGGCGCACAACGCAAATAATGCAACAGCTGTGCTATCGATGGGGCATGCAGTTACGAACCGTCGGCATGCAGCCCCCAATTGCAACCGGTAAGGAGGCTTTTTTACTAGTTTGAAGCGATGGCTGGAAGCTTGATTATTCATAACTATTATTGATAAATATTATTGGCCAAGCACGTCTTTGAGCTCATATATATATACATTGCGATATTAGGTTTAGATACTTTGAACAGTAGAAACGAGTGTAGAAACCAGGTATGGATTGAAAGAAAAACGAAACGCCATTTATGATGCAAGTGAGTGACATGAAGTATAAAACTAAACGAGTGTATGTAGTTATGGTATCATAAAACATTGCAGAGCCCCAGTGGTATGTAAAGAAAGACAGAAGCCGGACTCCGAAACCGAACGTACATTAAAACAAAAGCGACAGATTATTAAGTATTCGTTGCCGTTGGGTATAAGGTCTTGGGTTTTAGGTTTTCATAGAAGAAGATGTGATTACACCATATCTTCTCCCTTAATAGGCTTGCCGTCCAGGGACAGGTCGGAGTTCTCAGAGAAGCCACTAGATGGTCTCTGCTCCAGGTAGCCCTTTTCGAGATCGCGCTCGAAGTTCTTCTCGAGATCGAATGTCTTCTCAAGAGCACTTATTGTTGGTGGGCAGCTAGCGTCAGAACCTGCAAGAAGAACCGGTCTCTTCTTGGCTGGGTCCTCGAGTTCGTCGAGTGTTGCGATCTTGCCAAAGCTTGGACCGGTACCATCTAGAGGAGTAGGAGGGATGATAACAGTGGTTGGAATTTGCATTGTGTACGGTCGGCCTTCAGAAGAAACAACTTCGACAGTCTTGATATCCTTGGCCGATCGGGCGCTGTCATAAGATGGGCGCTTCTCATCGAACGGCCCCTCAACAACAGTTGTGATCTGTGGCTGGATAGGTCCGAGCCTTGACACGATCATTGAGTCAATACGCTCCGATGTCTGTGACATGAGAACACTCTTATTGATGGATCCAAGAGACTTGTCGAAGCCACTGTTTGGGGCAGGGCTGCGGGCACGAGAACCTTTCCCGTAAGAAGCTCCGCTCTTGTATTCGCTTTCGCGCTCCGTGCTGCCGAAAGGGTGGAACTTCTTCCCGGTAATCTTGCAGAAGAGTTGTTCCCAGAGAAGCTTGGAAGGTGGGATACAGGCGCAGATGATACCAATCGTAAGCTCGAGAAGACCCCACATCCCTGGCTCATAGATAACCCACGTAAAGTCAAATCCGTTGAGGAGAGTGGAGAGGGTGACAATTCTCATGATGGCACAAAGACAACCGATAGCTCCGATGACGAAGAGGGAAAGGGTGCTGATCTTGCGCTTGACTGGCATCTGGAGCTCCCAGATGACCCTGATTGGCAAGATGAGAAGAGAGAGGTCGACAAAGATGTGAATGATACCGAAAGAGTAAAGCATGGGCTTCAAGGGAATGCACTTTGGCGAATTGTAGATTCTGAAGGTGAAGTTTAGAGCTCCCTCGATCGGGTTGCATTGAAAGATGAAAGTCAATTCGCAGGCGAAGAAGTAGACGATTTGGAAAATCATAAAGCCTGTGAGAACCTTGCGCATCGCGTGGGTCTTTGGGATGATTCTCTCGTAAAGGAAGAGGATAGACATCTTAATCAGAGTGATAGACCAGGTGTACCCAATCAAGTGGAAGTAGATGAACTTGAAGCAGTAGTGGAGTTGCTCCGGGGTGACATCCCAGATGTGGTAACCGACACCGCCATATATCAAGACTTTCAAAACGTTAGATCAAATCGTAAGAATGCGGGTTGGGAACAGTCGGCAACTTACAGCAAAACTGCAAAGCAGTGAAGCCAGCGACACTTATCAACGCCATTACAATGCACCAATCATCGAGACCAAATCGTCGAATGATAAAGACTCTTGTGTATATTCTCATCATGACCATGACCACAGCCAAGACAAAAAACACAATATCTATGATGTACATCGACAACTGTCGGTTATGTTCAACATAATCTAGATGACTTGCATGTTAGCGAGGCTATTGGGCTGCTGGGTTTAGTGTTCACATACCGGCTGATAATAGCCAGGGTGGGTAGAATCCTTTTGGAACCGGTCCATTTACTCCTGCCTCATGTGCCAAAGTCGCCACCTCTTGTAACCATAACGCATGTTGCAACTCAGCATCTGTAACGTTGGCCTTCATTGTGATGATTCCGAACCAGTCGTCTAGAAAATGAATGAATTTAAAAAGAAAGGAAACCGAAAGGAAGAAAGAACGAACGAAAAGAAACGAAGGTATTGGTGAAAAAATGAATGAATGACCACAGTCGGTGCGTAGACTCCTCTGATCTCTCAAAAATCCTAGCAGTAGAGGGACAGTGGAATCAAGGGTGCTTTTATGTATGTCGACCAGTGAGGAAGAAGCTATTCCGTTTTCTATGCTGTGCAGCCTTGGTTATGCGGCGTTTTAGTGCGGTGGTGTTGGCGTGTATGAGAAAACCCCCTGTTCCCAATGATGCAGTGCTATAAACTGTTAACCCCGATTTGGTATTCCCACCCTGTTAAACTAGAACCCTTCGCACGGTGGAGAGATAAATTTCGTGAAGGATAGCCCCAAGGAAAAATATCTTCCTCTGAGGTCAGAGGGAGCAGTCAGGTGGATTAGCCGTAACTGGTTGTCAGGCCGGATAATAATTTTTTCCAAAAAGTTAAAACAAAAAAAGGCCTTCGTCCGAATTCATTAAGCCCAGCCGTTGACATCAGCGGGGAACTTGAGGCCGTTTCTAATATTGCGCCTGAGGGCCTTGGTGTTCGGGGTACCTCTTCTAAAGGGAACGAAAGAAAGAGAGGAACAAGGCATCAGAACTAAATGGGCGACCTCCCAGTAAATATAAGATAACTTCATTGCTTCCTGAAATAACACTGAAAGTATCATTGGGACCCATATAGAATGCAAGGGACGGCAATTCGAGTTCTCTACGGTTTCAAAGGCTTAGGGGCTCGAAAAGCAAAACCAACATCAAGGAGCAGAAGTGATGTGCATAAAAGAGGCGAGAAAGTATGCATCGACTCGTATCCGCATAGCTATAGCTGTTGAGATCATGGGGGTGGGGAAATTGTATGCGGATATTACCATACTCAGCACCACATCGAAATCTCAAGTGTGTACACTTCACCCGACCATCCAATTCAGTCCAGCACACTCGCAGATGCTTATCATATTCGATATAGATGAGTCGGGAATCGCAAAAGAAACTATGGAGATCCTTAGCTGGATTTAGGGTATCCGGGTAAGCCCACCATGTAAAGTTCTCGTTGGATTCTGAAGGATATGTCTGAACAGGATGTATGTACCGTTCAACAAAGGGATTCATTTCGTCCCGGTTCGATGCCTTGCAATTTCGCAATTCCGAAATGTCTACAGATATTGTACAAAATCTGTCGGATATAATATGATTAAAAGCTTACGAGTATTTCAATGCTATCAATGCGTCACTTTTCGCAGTAGTCACCCATTTGGTCGTCGCATAATCGTCAAAATTGTTGTAATCTCGCTACTGCGCAGCTTAGGGTGCCCTGAGCGCGATCATTTCTCAAGCGTTGGTAGAGATGGCGGACAGAAAAGGCAGCTTGTAAATGCCATCATTTTGCCAGATAGATTAAAAAAAAAACTTTAAAAAACGGATTTAGTAAATAAAGGTCGAGATTGTCGCCGAAACAGAATCTATAGACATGGCGATATCGATACAGGCGGAGCATACTTGAGCCGCTTTGGAAATTTTGGGGACGGAGGAACTGCATGAAGAGGACCATGGTAGATCGCTTTCTACAAGGCATCGCTGTCAAGAGGTCGACAGTGGCAATCAGTAAGTTAATACTGAGAGCAATACCTGGTTTCAAAGCCGTTGATCTTTCATTATTAAGGTCAGTGTTTCTCAAGAAACATTCGTGTCTAGGAGGCCCGATAGACATTGTAACGTAGGAGAGCTCTATGTCCAAAGTTTCGATTCATAGTGTATGGCCGTATGGCAGCAATGATGGAACTCGATGCCAGTGCGAACTTTCTCCCGCCTCTCGATCAAGTAATAATATTTCTAGGTGCCTTCACCAAGGATGTTCATGATTGACGTTTCGGTTGGCCTGAAGTGGTAACCATCTTGAGAAAAGTCGGCATCTTGCATCTGTGTAGGCGAACATGTGTTGCCCGCAAGTACAGGCAGCCATAAAACTTCAACCGCTTCATGAATCCAGAGACTAATCGAATCTACGTGGGGGAATTCGCACTTGGCTACTTTAAGACCAGTTACACTGCTATCATCAACCCTGGTCGAGGTTCAGGCCGGGGAAACCTTCACTATAGGAAAGACCATTATATGTACCTATTTCTGTCATGTCATGGCAAACGTGCCACGTTTGTTTCATGGTTGCCCACGTTTTTCTTCAGACCCAAGAACTTGCTCGTTAAAAACTTCTTCTGATTTCGCCGTTTCATGAAACATGAGATCGGCCATTTCTGGCTGTTTATGAGCTTATGCTTGATGCGTATGCGCAATCCAAGCCGTGATAATGCATGGAAATCTTCTAGGAACAAGAATGTTCATCCTCGTAGGCTAATGGATTCTACTCGGAAGGGAGTACTTTGTTGGGCGGCGCGAGCTCTCTGAATTGCATATTGAATTAGAATTTGTGAATGCCGCATGCCTACGGGCGTGGCCTCACATGGCCGCATAGTACCATCTCCGCATGGATGCGGAGGTGCCACGGGGGGACTGGGATGCGGCAACCATCATCTGACAGGTTATCATTTTCAGGTACCATGGATTCGTCTCGTAGGCCAGATCCAACCATAGATGGCCATTTAGATTGATTCCTGAGAATCTAAAATTAACGGATGCACATTAAACGGATTAAAAGGGAAGGCAGTCTGGCCATATCCGATATTGACCCTAAGTTTAGATGTACGGTCCAGCCGGAAGCTATAACTAAGTTGAAAACATTGATTTCAACCATTTGAATTTTCCTTTCGCAATCCAGAACCCCATCTTTGCGTGTTTCTTTCTGAAACTGCAGATATGTACGTACGGGCGATAAACGAGGTTATGAAATGGGCTGGGAGGCTGTGTCGTCTAATTCATGCCACTAGGCTGACGGCATGTCTGGATCTCAAACCACGCTAGTGGGCGCGCCGCACAAAAAATTGTGCGATGGCCGGGCTATGAGCTCATATGCTCATTTATCGCGGAAATGTATGTACAATATACGGTTTTCCAACCGAATATGAGCTGAACCGATGGCAAAGACACCATGTATCATCCTGTGTCCGCAAGCTTTATGCAGGTACAGTTTTTTTTTAGTTTTTTTTTGCAAGCTCAAGCGCTTAAGCTCACTCTGCAGCTCTGAGCTTAACCCTCGCCTCGGAAACGCCGCCGAATCTTTCCTAGATTCGACATTACCAAGGTCACACAGTACTTACTAAGCTAAGAACACCAGCCTGATACAGATATGGGTAATGAATTCCGTTCCTACGGCTAGCACACAGCCAGTTCCAATTGCAACACAACTCGCGTTGTTCGATATATCGATATTGGTAGACCGGATAGCCATCTATGGTATACGCGGGTACGAGACCAGTATGCGCGCATCCTCTAATCAAAAGACCAGCTCAAGTTCACCATCTCCAAATCCAACAGCAGCTATCCCAAAAGCATCTTCCTCAAGGTCGTCTTCCTCATCAAGTTCAGCTGATATTATTTCATCTCCTACACCCATGTCCATGCCGCGGTCTTCTGCGAAGGTTTTCCAGTAATTAGTAGAGTCTAATATTCCGACTTCGCCATTCTTAAGTCTCGTGAAATTCACTTTGCGGAAGCAGATGGCATAAACTCGCTCTCCTGAGGTTTCGTATCGATAATTTTCGCGGGCCCCTGGATGTGATCGACCTGCTCTACTTCTCCGGTCGATTTTCAGATCTGCGCCGACGAATTGAGCGTTGATGAGTGTCCGATAACCGACGATAAAATAGACCTCTTCGGAGTTCGCATAATAGTCTGTTAGCCATTCTCTGACAGAGGGTAGCATCGATAACTGTTTAAAGATATCTCGTGGCTGCCGCATCATATAAACACGACTTTCTTCTGCTAGAACTTGCACATCGCCCCCCACGTCTTTGACAGCAGGTGATAGAAATATTTTGCTAATAGCTTTCTTAAAACCAGAATTTGATTTAGCGTTCGTTTTGACGAAGTCGCTAAAATTCCGATCTATCGATATCGAATAATCTTTCCATTCTTCCAGATGGAGTTCCACAAGAGCGTCTTGGTTGGGATAGCGGCGGTCCGGTATCAGGCTACCTAGTGAAATGTCCTCTCTGGCGTAAAGTCTACTCGACAACTCGAACACAGATGAAGGCAACGCGTCCATATTGTCTGGGGCAAGAGTCGATTGTCGACTCAAACTGGATCCAGACCCTATTGAGCTCCCCGTATTGGTCCGTCCTTTGGCAAAATGATATTTTAGCCTGGGGGACCGTGATCATAAGCGATACAGTAGTTAACTAACCTCTAAGCCCCGGACTAACCGTTATGTCCTCAATATCGCCTGCAGGAATTGTATATAACAGTTCTTTTGCGTAAGCTGCAGCAGTAGCTGCAGCGTATTCTTGCCAAATTTTGTTCTTGTGAGAATCCGCGTAATCGCAAACTCCTCGAATAACCAAACAAGGAAAATTATCCATCAAACCAGCCGCTTCCATTTCAAAGCAAAGAATATCTTTCTGACCTGCAAGTTTGTCTCTTGTAAGGCCGTCCTTTATAACTTGGTTTCCAGATCCGATGGTACCATAAAATATCGCAGGGTTTAATGTTTTGCGTGGCTGTCGGTCAATTAGTCGGCTAGGATCGCACTGCCCGCACTGAGATCCGTTTACATGTGTATAGTCGGCAGCGTAGAGCAAGTCGTTTTCTACTCCTTGATGGTCGAAATGGTGTTGCATGTGAGGATGTTTATATAACATCTTCTTAATGTGGCTGCTAATGTTATTACCTCGCCGCAAATGTTCGGCTTCAAGGCTGGACATTGCCGTTAATAGGGTCTTTGGCGGCTTATCCAAGGATCCAACCATAATCAGCTGTCCATCCTGGACAGCCTTCCCAAAATCATATTGAACCACACCGCTGGAAGTACCCTTCGGCTTACTCACGATGACATCGCCAAGCCTGATATCGTGTATGCGAGAAGGTACTCCGCCACCAATCCCAATCATCAGGCCGAACCTGATACACCTGAAACTGGACATCATTTGTACGACCAAGGCCGCCGCCGATGTCGTACCATACACTCCGTCAGGCAAACAGGTGATGACAACATTGTGCTGTCCTATCCGCCCGAGGGTGTAGCTGTTTTTGTCGTGGGAATCCTGTTGCGTTGGCTTTCCATGTTCTTCGTCTAGCATGGCGGTGGTGGCTGCCATCTCTACCGGCAAGGCACAAATGCACCCGACCGTATAGTTTCGACTGTCTAGAGGGGTCATATTTGCATTAATTTGTCGGAGGATCCCAAAGCTGAGGGTGTTGGGAATTGAGAGTTAGCTGCCTAAGTCTGGAGGCTTTGAGGAAGATAAGTCCGTGCCCATCTAGGTGTAAATTCTATAGATTCTGGATATTTATTCAAGATAAAGTTATAAACATCATGAACTAGCCTCTACTTTGAGGTCTTAACCCCTCCAACGTAGCCAAAATTTGAAGTATATGCGGGGCTGACGTGGTCGAACGTGCATAACCGTCGACCAGCGATTCGACAGGCGGAGTCGCCAGTATCGATATCCATGGCTGTGGCCCATACATCCTAAAGAAAACCGAAACCTGGTAGCTTGGAATTAATCTAGTAGAACAGAGTTCATGGTCATGGCGGCCAGGAGGCAGGATCTGAGGCAGAGCCCGCAGGCTAGTCTGGACCAAGGTTGTCAACACGAAAATTACAACATCGCAAATGTGAGGATCGTATGCAAGCCATTCCAGAAACCTCCACCGCAGGATCCCAGTCAAAATTACGCCTTGCGTACCAGTATGCTGCACCGAGCAAACAGAAATAACTTGCATTTATAATGCTCATCTCCGCCAATGAAAGAGCTAACTCACTTGACACACAACGCGCTGCAACGATACACCTTGAGACTTTGGCACTAATACTGCGACCTCTGCAAACCAAGTACCGGGGGAAATCAAAACCAGACAACATCTACTCCTTAAAGTAGTGACATTTGAAGGGGCCGAATGGGAAAAAGGGCATGTTTGGAACATATACTACAAGTTTCGGAAACCGAGAGTGATAGGTGAGACCTTACAAGAAGGCCCTTCAAGGCTCCTGTTGTGAACCAGCGCAATATTTAACAAATAACTTCGATAAGCCCTAGGAAAGATCCCTCAGAACCAGGCTTGCACCTCCGTACAAAGCAAAATCCTCAACTACAAGCAGCAAAACTTCTACAATACGGAAAAAATAACAGAACTCCAGTTACTCGCAATGAACCGGCAAAGAATCCCGAGATCGTCAAATACACCGAGCCCGATTCGACTTATTTGCATGCCGAATGGTTCCAACTCTCAAAACGGGTAGAAAGCTCTGCATTATCTAATAGATACTTATTTTCTCATCCAAAAGTAAAATACTTTGAGAATACGACCCAAGATGTTGAGAACTACTTCCGCATACCTATCCTCCGCGAAGGCGGCAAGATGCATACTCCAGAATCTCTTGGGGGGTTGATTGTGGAGTGGTCGAGGAGAGATGGCACGCTCGATTTCTCCTTTCTTGATAGGGTGGTCGATGTTGCCGCTGCGGGGCTGTTTGCTGGGAGCTACATCCAGGAGCTTTCCTTCCGCCTGTTACTCGCCATTGGGAGCTCACTAGATCAGTATATTTGGTCCACAGTTGGTCTTGATATGGAGGCTTTAAACAGAGTAATAAATTTGAGCGAAATTATCTTCAATCATACGGATACGAGAGACCCTAATTGGTTACGAAGGGCGAGAAAAGTTGGTACTAACCTAAGAATACGATTTGAGCGCACCGAAAGCGTGGAGGATATTGACCGGGCAATCGTACTGGCTCAATCGACCTTATTCCTAGGCAACGACACATCTATCGACCGAGCGGAAGTACTCGAAGAACTCGGAGGCCTCCTCTCAACTCGCTGGAAACTGAAGGGGGAAATTGGAGATATTCAATCGGCCATAGAATTAGTTGATTGTGCCCAGAACCTGGTCGAACAGAGCTGCCCCAGGAAAGGTATATATCTCCTGAAACTCGAGAACTTGCTGAGAGAGAAATTCCAAGCGACTGATCAAATGGATGATCTTAATCGGGCGATTCAGGCTACAAACGAATGTGTGGAGATTTTCATGGGAACTGGTGACGTAAAGGCTTATGCTGTGGCTTTATACGATCTAGCAAATCACTTACGAATGAGGTACGAAAAAGGTGGATGTGTGGAGGATATCGACCAAGCTATCGATGCTATGGAGAAGGTTTCAGCTATTCAGTCAAACGACCCAGTTCTGCGACAATCTGGCCTGGAATACTTTGGATTGCTGTGGTATTTAAAATATGGCCAAACCGACAATATTGAGGATTTGGATCGAGCCATTGAACAACTTGAGCTATCAGTATCAGTTGCCTCGAACGCTACGACTCCACGCCGCCAGGCAGTATACAACTACCTTGGAGTATGTTACCACGCCCGGTACGGCTTAAATGGGCTCAGCGGCGACCTCTACCAAGCAGTTGAAATGGCTAAGCACGCGGTTCAACTACCCTTGGAACACCAAGATATGCCTAATCTCAGTGCCTATTTATTTAACCTGGGTTCCTATAGCTACCAGCAGTTTATATTTACCACCGAGCTAGCGGACCTGCAAACAGCAGTTGAATCTTTCGAAGAGGCACTCGCAATCTCAGAGCTTGCCCCAGACGATAAATGCATCATTCTTTGCCAACTTGGAGACAGTTTGGTGATGCGATTCGAGGTCAAGAGAATGCCAGAGGACCAATCGAGGGCGGAATACGTCTTGAAAGAAGCTTTCGAGACACTAGAAGCCTCGCCCAAATATCGCGCTTCTGCAGCGAGAAGCTTAGCTAATAAGCTGGCAGCCTGGGAAAGATGGGACGAATCTCTTCCCGTATTCCAAAAGGCGGTGTCGCTACTAGCTGGTTTAAACTCGGGAGTAATGGAGAGCAAGAAGCATTCTGAAGTCGAGGCATTCTTTGGGCTATCCTCCTCTGCTGCCGCTGCCGCTTTAAATGCTGGGAAAAGTCCTCTGGAAACTTTAAGTCTTCTTGAACGGGGCCGCGGGCTTCTATCTGGCACTATTATTGATACGAACATACAGGATATTGAAATGACGGAATCGACAAACGCCGTTTTCTCCTACGACGCATATGGAGCCCTAGACGCCCTTGGAGAAGACCGGATCGCAGTGATTAACGTTAGCAAGTATAGATGCGACGCAATCCTAGTGGCAAAGTGCGGAATAAGCGTGCTTCCACTACCTCTACTGGATCAGGAAATTATCGACGAAAAAGCCAGGATCCTTCGCAGCAACGGAGAGAGTTGTTGGGGCGTACTTGAATGGCTATGGGAAGTGGTGGCTTCACCCATTCTAAAAGCATTTGGCATCGAAGAGTCAATAACCAAGATGCAAACTGGAGGGTCGGGTTTACGAGACAACAAGAAATCGCAAGGCACCGAAAGGGAGACACGACACACGGAAGGTAATCTTCCGCATATCTGGTGGATACCCACTGGCCAGCTAAGCCAATTCCCAATCCATGCCGCCGGAAAACATTTCGGACGGTCCGGTGAAACTGTTCTGGACTGTGTAATTTCATCCTACGCCGTTTCAGTAAAGGGTTTGCTACAAAGCCGCCGACGGGACCCTGAACAAAGCCGCACTACCTCGGGGAAAGCTTTGGTTGTGTCAATGCCGAAAACACCGGGCCAGGTCCCCCTTTTCTTTGCAGAGACGGAAGCAAATACAGTAGCGAACATTTGCCAATCAATAAATCTCGAAACTCATACGACCACTTCGCCCGCTGGAAAAGACGAGATTCTAAAGCAGCTCCTAGACTGCCAAATCTTTCATTTCGCTGGCCATGGCCTCTCAGATTCGACCGACCCTTCACGAAGCTGTTTGCTATTGGGGGATTGGAAGAAGTCTCCTCTGACTGTCGAAAGTCTTAAAGGACTCAACCTTCACGATAATCCACCTTTCCTTGCATACTTATCCGCCTGCTCTACCGGCTCAAATAAAATCATGACACTTTGCGACGAAAGTATCAACTTAATTAGCGCTTCCCAATTAGCAGGATTTCGCCATGTCATAGGCTCTCTTTGGGAAGTAAACGACCGGCAGTGTGTCAAGGTGGCGAAAATAGTGTATGAGACTATGGCGGAGAGAGGATTAACGGACTCCGCCGTAGCGCTTGGATTGCATCGTGCGAGCGTCATTCTGAGGGATGAGGCGATTGGCAGGAAATTTGGGTTGAGGGCCTGCAGGCAGCTGGCACGTGGCGTTGAAACTACTTCTAAACTAAATAGTATAATGGTATTACGACCAAAGAGTATGGATCAGAATTCCGAGCTATGCCCAGAAGTCACAGAACTTCCAAATTGGCTTAACAAAGACTTGAAGAGTTATCGGTCGTGTCCGTTGCGCAGATGTAAAGGGCCACAGTCTGCGAATATCATGGATTCAATAGTTTCAGCACCAGTAGAGGTAGCAGCGGTCCGAAGTGTGTCTTTGGAATTCGAATACAACGATACTATCGGGAGACTTAACGAAAGCGAGACTGTATCAAGCGACATAGGGACAAGGGCAGCGAGTACGGACGAGCATGAAGCTGAAATCATATGCGAAAATCATGACGCCTTTTTAAGAACTGCGGTTCCGATCAAGCTCAAAAAGCCACAGCTTCACTGGGTTCCGTATGTTCATTTTGGAGTTTAGTTTGAGACTAGTGCCTAATCTAGTACGAAGATGAGGGCACTTGATAACGCATAGATGCCAGATCATACTTTGTTTTGTTTTTAGTTCGATTTTACCAGTTTACGTGTCCTAGTAACTACTATTCAAATTTAGAGTTAAAACTATAAAGTTCTTTCATTCTGATGTCTGACACCATATTTTTCACGCATTCTTGTATACAGGTATCTATGCTGAAAACTAAGATGGGGAGTTGTATTTTTGTCATAAAAGCTTTAGGCAGTAACCTCATGATTATTCAAAAGAAGTATCGATCGTAGACACTAAAACAATGTCAGTACATAGGAGAGTCTGGCCGCCAACATGAAAGTATAATGGCTTCCTTCCGCCATAAACAGATAGCAGCATTCAAATTAGACCATAATAATATCCGAAGCCATTCAGTATAACAAAAGAATGAAAAAAAGATGGAAAAAGGGAAAAGCAAGCAGCCAGGCCCAGACTCAACTCCACAAAGAAAAACAGAAGGGGGAATCATATGGTAACCAAGAAAAACGCCACATTAACAAAACTTTTAATATATGTACAAAGAACAAGAAGAGTTGCGTAGGGATATGTTGGGATGAAATTTTAGTTCTTCGGGACTGTCGATATTTTCAAATCCATGATCCCCCATCCACTCTTTTGTTGTCTTTTCTTCAACGGGATGGGTTTAGGGTTCCTTGAAATATAGCTGTCATCGTCATCGGTATCTGAGTCGAGGAAGCCGCCTGGACTTCTTGCTGGACCGTCAGATTCTGGATCTGTTGGGTCCGGGGGGAGAGTAACAATGCTCGGAGGGAGGGAGCATGCATGGTTAGGGAGCCCTATGAGTGTTATATCCTCCAAATATGTCTTGGATGTGCTAATGAAGACCCTGATATTGTCGATGATTTCGTCGGTGTCTTTGGGGTCGCTTTTTGGAGGAATCATCATTCGGAGCCCAAATTCCTGTGGTGTGTCCTTTGTCACTTTGTAGATGTTGTGGACCTTGTCAATCCCCCATGACGCATCAAAGGAATAGAAGCTGACATAGACGGAGTCATATTGGCAGATCTTATTCATACTGAATGTGAATCGAAGATCAGTCCCTTCATATACCCGAAATGCATCTATTCCTCCAGCATCTTTAGCGGGGTGTAAATCGTCTCCAAAGCCCTCGTCGTCGATGTCGACCTCAAAAGAAAACCACTCCGGCTTCAACGAGCCATCTATTCTACTATTGTCAATAGACAAAAGTGCTCGGAACCTTGCCAAATGGCTGAGAAGGTAAGCAAGTTTAGTAGCCCAGCCCTCATCTTTTAACGAAACCATTGGCACTCTTGACATTCGTTTCTCATTCTCCAATACTTCAAAGCAGTTGCTCTGGTTAATTGCAAGTTTGAAGTCGCACTCTTCAGAACCACTTGCATCGGAGTCCAAGAGTAGCCCACATGTCTTCTTAGTCTCGGACTCGAAAGCTCGAATCTGCTCTTCGGAAAGGTGTTGACGGAGCGAAGAGATGTCTACGAAGACATCCGAAGGGAGAGACCATGATTGTAGTACTACGCTGCTCCCTGGTTTAATTTGTGTGGCTGCAGCGGAGTCATCCACCGCATACTGAAGAACAGCTTTGGACCGAAATGGATTGTTGTGGGGAACTTCCGTGATCTGAGCCTTTACTTTAGGGATTGAATCTATTCTGATATTTTCCTCCGCAGGGAAAACATCATAAATAGCTCCGGCCGCCACTCCATGAGCCCAGCCGATATCAAGTTCCACGATATCTCTAGTACCCCGTGATAAAATATGTCCGACAGGCCGCTCGATGACTTTCTCTCGTCCGAGGAACGTGTGGTTGGTATCGCCCCAAAGAACAGGAGACTGCTTCTTCCCAAGTCGTGCGCGTTCAATATTTTGTTCCACGTATTCTTTGACTTTGGCGTAGGTGGGGCGGCGGGTTTCGGAGGTCTCTACCAAGAATTTTAACATCCAATATGTGAGGATCCCATGTTTCTCTCCGTCGAAAGTATATTCTCCTGCTGTTTCATCGATATCACATGCAGTGAGCACGGTGCATCCGGTCGGATCTGATAACCAAGAACGGATTTTTCTTGCATTTCTCGACGCAAAATCATTAGGACTGATGAAATTGATGTCGGAGAGCTCTGCGATTTTATCTGCTTCGAGGTCGCTTTCCAAATCTTCGTCGTCGAACTCCGCTTCTCCACACCTTAGTGTATATTCCTCGACCTCCGCCTCCCTAAGGCCTCGACCAGAGAAACAGCTGTCCAGAACAACAGTGACACGCAGTTGCTTGTCAATAACCATTCGCTTGATGTAGATTCCGAGCTGGTATCCGGTAAGATATGCACCTCCAGCCATGACGTCAGCGAGAGCTAGTGCAGTTCCCGCAATACTATCTCCTTCATTGCGTTCTTCATCAGGATCAATTCCCATAGCATCTCGCCTGATTCCATGGCCAGAATAGTGAATATAGACGAGGTCGCCGGGGTTAGAATCCTTGATAATACGTTCAAGTTCGCGAGTGACATTTTGATGCTTCGGTAGCTGAGATTCTTCCTCCTCTGGACCCTCGGAACCTTTTGTCGATGTCAACGTTGTGATGTGTCGGACATTGGTTTTTTCTAAATAGTTCTTGATTGCTTTGACATCCTTGACACATCCACTCAGGTCATTATATTTGACTTTGCGCTTGGTTCCTGGAAGATAATGATTGACCCCGATTAAAAGCGCCCACGTTTCGGGCTTTGGCGCCATATTATCCCTTGCGGCTCAAGAGAGTTAGCCAGCGATGAGCAAGTAGAGAGCATCTAAACTACCCACCTTGTGATATTTAATAACCTTTTATGTGATATCTCGAATTCTATGACGGACAAACTTGTAGTGGAAGGATCCTAGGTTTGTGCGGGACTGGCTTTGCCAAGCTTCCTAGTGGAGCCGAATCACAGCCGAACTGGGATTGAGCGGGAGCAGCCAAGTGTGTGATTCTAAATGCGCACGGGCCGGGGAGGTGACTTGAACAGGTCTCAGAGAAGTTTGGAAAGTTTAAATGTTATATGTATGCAGATGAAGAGTCTAAGAAGATGAAAGGGAAACGCCTACGCTGATAATTCTTCTACAAAAGCTGGCAAAACGAGGAGGGGTATCTAGTGATTTATAGATATTGTGGGGTCCGGGCGATTGTGATATCCTGAATAGAGAAACTTAGTTCCAGGAGGGTGGGATCCACAACGGGCGCCTTCGCGGAGCGAGGCTGACCATATTGAACTCAATATGGTCCCGCGTTTTCCTTGACTCATTTGGGCGATAGCGCTAACCCCCTTTCGCCGCGAAGTTCGCGGAGCTTCAAACCTGGGCCTAGTTCGAATAGACGTCGTAACGTCATGCCACTCTCTTGAGTTGAGGCTCTTTCTACCGATCTTGATGAATACTAATTATAAATAAACGTACTTCCTTAATCTTCGGTCTATGGACGACTGGAGAGCTCGATCCTTGGTTTAGGACGCGCATACGCATGTACGTACGAGCATCTCTGCGTACGCATTGCGGTTGAGCCTGTTCCTCGATGCAGAGACCAACCTTGTCGAACACTAAGTCCAATTTCAGTCGCTGCTGCGGTCACATGGAGATTGCAGCAAGCAAATTGCGACCAATTCTGTCTTGTTAATCGCAATCGCGTAAAAACCTTTTCCGCTGCAGAGACGGCAGAGATGTTATCAGGCAACGAAAGATTCCCCGCTGCGTTACTAATGCTGGGACCCCTCGCTTGTGAACCAGAACCTGGAAAATTACTAATGACCTCCCGTATTTCGTTCTTATCACGGTTTTTCCAGACGAGACCTGGCTGGTTCGATAACATTAGGCTAAGCTAGAATGCTAGATCCATGGAGTGGTTGCGAATTCTTGTTTTTCAGACACGGGATCCAATGCACTTTTGAAAACGTCGACGGAGCGCACTGCGACTACAAAAGAAAAACGTAGGGAAGAAAAAAGGAAAGAAAAAAAAAGAAAAGGAATAGTGTCCTCTAGAAGACAGAAGCAATCAAGGAGGGGCGGAGCGAAAAGTGTGGTTGAATTCTCGACTCAGCGAGACAGAGAAACTGCACTGCTTAAACGTGACAAAAAAAGCACCACGAATCCTACTCAGACCTACATGCATATCGACAAGCTTGCAAGCCCAGGAAGGCTTTAGTAAGCGATTGTGTGTAACACGAAGACCGATAGACCCATGTAGTTTTTTAAAACCAAGTAGGCCTTGCAAAGCTAAGGCCCATGTCACCGAACACTGCCCCATCTTGAGAACTATTCTGTGACTTCGTTTTCTCCATCTCATATTCTGGGCGAAATTCTTCTATCAATTACCACTCCAGCCACTACCGCCCCGACTTCCAGAGTATGTTCCTAAAATTCTATCGGCGCCGGAATCGTGGAGCTTGATTTTGGGGTATGTAGCCGGGTTATCCATAACCTGTTAAACATGGGATATTAATTTGGTATTGAAGTTCTCGAATCGGCTGTTATTTACAGCAGTGAGGGCTTTGCATATCATGCAGGGTTCTACCGAACCCGTTAATGTTTGTTCGTGCATTGAAGATTAGTGTATCTGTAAATCCTTCTACACCAATCTACTGCGTCATCTAAGAGAATTATAGTGGATACCAGTTCATGACCTTCAATAAGTCTCTATCTCTCTACGTCAGTAATGACTAACGAGCTGGCCCATGTTTAGACTAGTCGTCTGTCCCTTAGAATATAGTTGCCGCCGGTAGGCATCGAGTTCCTGTGAAGTAATTGGTGGATCTTTCCCCTACTAACTAATGGAGTCCCGTATACGCGCTAGTCAAGCAGACCGCGGTGTCGATGTTGGCCAAGGCAGTTCCAGCCCTTAAAGTCGGAGCGGTGCACTGGGCGCATAATCTTTACTGGCGAGACTAGTTCAGACTATATATGTTAGCCCGACCCAAGCAACGCAACAGTTTCTGGCTCTACTGCACAAACACATTGCGAAAGTCAATTTACCGGAAGAGAATTTTCAAACGCCATTTTTGAGCGTGAGAACGGATATGAGTATACAGACTAATATGGTAGGCCTCACTCTCCGGAGTCCATACTCCAGAGTGCCGGGAAACCAATATTATGGCCCTATCCTCATTAATCCCAAGCCGCATCAACCGCTTGACATTAGGATCTGTTGTTTTCGTGGGAGTATGATAAGTGATGTCTGGTAAGAGAGGCCCGTAGCAAGGCATCCCTATTTTTCGAGGTCTATGCCGGCGATATAGGTATTACAAGTATACAAGTACGCGGGAATGAGGTAAGAACGGAATTATCTTGCGCTGGTGGGATAGCTTCAATTCTAACAGGAGGATGAGGCATATTGGTATCAACATGAACGCGTCCGAAACTGAAATGATAAAATTCCTTGGCATTCCCTACGGCGCCGGAACAAACACCATGCCCGGTCCCTCCATGGCCATGCCTGTCTCCCACCACCATGGTTCCGCTGCCGGATCCCTGTCCCGTTCCTTTTGCATCCACTCAATTGCCCGACAGACGATCATGCAGCGCCGATATCGTTCAAACCGGCTCCAGTGAAGGTAGGCGTATGCTATCACCTCGGGGATGCCATGATGCATAACTTTCAAGGCAGGTCTTGTTGTTCTGGAGCTCTCGCGAGTATGATAGGTTCGATCGGGGACCCAAGGTCCTGCACAGGCCATGTTGAGGAAAGGGATTTAAGGTCTTTGGAAAGAATGATACTGGGAGAGTTTTTTCTTTAGAGAAGTGGAGAATGATGATGTTTAACTTCTATCGAAGATGAAAAGTAAGGACATATAACCGCTTGAGCACCCTGGGTTTCCAATGAAGATATCAGGGTTTAAATGTTTAGTCATCAGCGGAACATTCCGTGTGCCAGCACACCCCGTCACCGCTTCTTCGCCGTTGACGATCCAAGACATGCAAGCCACAGAGCGGGAGCACTCAAACTAACCTTTGAAAGGCCTAGAGGTGCCGATGTACTAGTTAAAGTTCAATCGCGAACGCGGGAGTCGGAGATTGGGTTTTTCTTTCGAAGCTTCCCACAGTTATGAGTTGCTCAAGAATTATTATGGTGATATAGGAAGAAGATGCAATGGACCTGCAATGCTTATACGTATTGCTTTTAAATATTCCTTCGTCTCGGGGGAGGCAGTTAGGCCACCGGGAATTTCGGTATATATTGGTAGCTTTGTGAGCCGGTTTCTGCCCGAGTGAATTAAATTCCGCAACTGAAGGCCAAAGCGCACGAGAATCATAGAATGTGTGATATGTCTTGCAGGACTTGTACAACTGTGGTTGTGTAGGTACGGGAGCTTTGCAAGACTATCGCCAAACTTTTTTCCCTCTTGTCCTGATGTTCTTTTCGTCAAGGAGGTTTTAATGGTGGCTGTGCTATAACATATCCCCGAGCGGATAGCATACTGAAACATCTTGACTTCGCAGCCCGTTAACCAAGTACGGACTGACGTTTCAATTCTAGCCCTTTCCAACAAATCGTAGAGCTGGTTGGAGAAAAATAAATCGCAATTCTATCCGTACATAGCTATAGACATATGAGTGTTGGAAAGCAAGCATTGCTAAAAGAAAATACCTCCGGTAGCTCCCAAATATCGACGGGAACAACTTTACAAGTATCGTGTCCGAGGAGGCCGGTGGAAACCGCTTTCTAGCTCACCCGACCTCCACCTATACGGTTCATCAATATAGAAGTGATTGGTATCCATGTACGTTTTTCCTAGCCTGAAAATTAGACAGTTAGCATCGCAACGAGGATCAGCCATCGGGGCATTGGAGCTGGACGTACTGAATGCTACAACCTCCCTCCCGTAAAATTTCACTTATATACTGTACGTATACTATCTCTGGGTAGAGTCCCCCAATTTGATCAGAAGGAGGATGCCAATGCCATTTAACACGGAAATTTGTTGCAAACTCAAACTGGCCATCAGTATTCGCGATACTTCCAAATATGACCCATTCAGGCGTCGGAGGTATACTCAGGTTACGGAATTCTGAGGATCCGTGAAGCTGAGCAGCCTCTTGCGCGATCGAGTATAGGGTATTATAAGCCTCTGCACTATAACCGGTGAATACTTCGCCGCGTCGTATATTGGTTGTCACAATTCCCGATAGAAAAAGGCTTCGGTAGTTGGACCATGAGGGGACCAAGTTTAAGACTCTCAGGCGCTTCAGCCGTACAAAGCTTTGGGCTAGTGAACTTCAGCTTCAGCTCGAGAGTTAGATTACGGCTGTTCACCAAGTACCATCAGCACTATAAGTCATCTACAATTAAAATTGATGTTCGGCGCCGGTTTGACTGGCAAATGGTAAAAAGGACATACTTTCGGAGCTATCTTAATAGGGATAGATAGCTCAATCAAGTCAAGACCCTCGTAAGCCGACGTTTGGGCCTCGAAAAGGCCATCGGCTTGTTCCGGAGGCTGAAAATTAACCTCACCGTCGCTTATCACGGTATGTGCCAGATATCTCAAAGTATTCTTGTGGCGAGTTATAACATCCGAATCGAACGGAAATTCCGACCCATCGTATGGGTTCACGATTCCAACAAAGCTCCCATACCTAGGCACTACTCTTACTCTATAAGCTAGAAGTCTCGATCCGGGGGGGAAGTGTAAGAAGGAATCCGTTGATCCCTGCGGAATAGCCACTGCTGTCATTTATGATAAAAGTTTCGAGATTTAGATCTCCTTTTAAGGGTGATAGGAAGAGAGGTGTATTGTAGCAGTAGCTGATCCTGAAATCTCTTAAATAGCTTGTATCTATGATCTCTGCCATTTTTGCCGTCGGTATAGGCATCCGGCTTAAGCATAGTGTTCGAAGACGCGTTTTCCCTAGCGGGGAAACGATGCAATACTCGAAGAAGTCTTCGATTGTGGTGATATCACCCATTTCTGGGTACTCCGGGCCCTTTGGAATTAGGCCGATATTCCAGGGCCACGGACCTGGGCTATAGGCGATTGGGGAATCGTTGATAGAAGAGAAAACCGTAAATTCCCGCAAGCAGCGTGCCGCATTCAAGATGTGGTAAGTTAGCAAGATTTCTCGCGGTTCTTCAGGGCCATGTGCAACAAATTCACGAAGATTTGGCAGGCAGTTTTAGGCAGTCTTGATCTCCACAGGTTGAAATCCAGATTGTCATTCCTAGGTGACATTGTCATCCTTAGTGAGGGTTGAAGCATTTAAAGTTATGAATTTGACCAGCCACTGATTGTTGATTGTGATTGTCGCAGGATCAAGGCGGTTTCTACAACGAGGCGAAGGGTCTCTCCATCTGGTAATTCATATGCCAAATTAATTGATGTTACTTTTTGAGGACTAGAAGATATAGACCTAGATACGCACATAATACTCGACACTCTCAGGTGGGCTCCCCATTCTGATGATAGATTAGCTAGGGACATCCACGATTCATCGTCGAGTATGCATCTGCCCGACCTGAATGCGGCTCTGTTCCAGAATGGGCTCTTGGAATCTTCTCCTCGAATCTTCCCAAAGCCGACAAAGACTCTTCTGACGAAATAAAGTAGCTTGGCCGGGTGATGATATAGGGTATCGATTTCGGTAGGGAATTTATCGTCAGGCGAGCTACAGATTGAAAGTTCTTGGTATAATATTGGCGTGGCTACGGCGTTTAGCCATCTTGATGAGCGAGCTATGTGGCATAGCGAGGAGCGTGAATGTTCCGCTACCTACAGGTTTCACCACTTTTGTTAATCTTGAATAGATTAGGGAGATAAAATCCGCGACGGATAGGTGCTTACGAGTAGCAGAATTTGATCAAGGATTTCGGATGGAAGTGTGTTGATGTTAGCTATGCTATAGAAGAGAAATTCTGATAGTTTTAAGTCGAAAGATATTCATGAGAGGTGCCAAGGCGACGTATTTAGAGGCTTCAGAATACCGCGTCAGTCCATTATTGCTTCCGGAAATATATCAATTGAAATAGTAGCTTAGGAAGCTTCAGATTGTATTCAGTTCCATAAAACAATAGATGTGCCAGGTGATATCACTGACAAACTATCCCGAGGTACGAAGCCCAAACCAAACTCTTTGGCTGCAGTCGGGATCGCGATGTTGTTACACGGGATCGTAGTCAGGCAGAACAGCTTAAGGACTTAATCCTCTTGCTCACTACTCCTTATTGCCATATGCGGTGGGTGCTTTTCCATCCAATTTGATTCAGCACACCGAGGGGTGAGAGGCCGGTGTTCAATGAGAGAGAATTGGGCGGCAGCGTTTGGTCCCATTAACGACGCGAAGAATCTCCATAAGATGAGGGTAGACTTGGCACGCTCCGCGTCATAACCATGGAGCATGAGAAACTTGAGGTCCTCGTCGGCGCCAGCGGGTGGCGTATGGTAGGTATAATCCGGGATTTTAGGGCCAGCGCACGGCATCGTGGAATACCAGCTAATACCTGCGTGCTGTTGCTTGGGGGAGATTTGTCTTTCAAGACGAGGTGCATGCCGACGTGTCAGTAGATGTTTCATGTTGCATTTTAACATAATCAACGTGTTGCAGTTCCACCCAGCCCGAGCTTACGACGAGACCAGTCTAGTACCTGATGATTTATCACGACGAACGCAATAAGTTGCACAGTCCACAATATTAATTCCTAGATAGAGTTTATTGTGCATGCGACCCCATCTTAGTGACCTTCCTTACACTCATGGGGCATCTACTCCCCTTAGAACAAACAAGATCTAGAATACCATGTCAACAACGGTTCGTCTTATATTCTCTATAGGTTTACGTAGCTTACTGGCTCACCGATAATGACTATGCATGACAGCTTCACTGTTGCATTTTTGGAATATTGGCTGTGTTGCTTTGGGCAGTACTGTGTAACCCGAAGGCATGTGCAGTTGCATGGAGAAGCGTCAGGCATAGATCTGCACTAAAGAAAGTGATGTGATGACCTGGCAGACCCGATCGCATGTCGTACAAAACCTTAAATCAAAAGTTTATTTTGACATCCCGCTTGTAATTAATTATTGTGTAACCACAACCTGGTTAGATCTTAGCATAGCAGCACTCACGTCACAGTACTAGTAAATGGCTGTTCGAGGCCCGAGATCATATTCAGCGGTTTCATCTCTAGTTCTATGATCAAACTGCAAGGTAAGTCATATTAATTCCACGAACGTTAAGGGAAAATCGTGCTTCGAAATTTCAATTTCTTTGTCATAAAAGGGTATCGAGATAGCATACCTAGCCTACTAGGTGTTAGTGATGAGGCGGTGTCTCGATATTTAGAGCGTCACAACTGTATCAATATTTAATCTCGGTTAGGTTTAGGCAATCAAGCTCATATTTAACCGAGTAGAACTGTTGCACAGGCCCGATTTAGACATTGTAGCTACAAGGCAGGTCTAACTATGTGGGCCGTACTGTGCTACCGGCCCTTCTATATATGCAACCCCGGTTTCCTGCTGTCGAGCTGAAAATTCGCAAGGTCTACGGCAAAGGGATAAGGCACCCACACATACATCGATAATATAACTCCACCGCGAATTATAATCAGCTGATATATATCAGTACTTCTATAACAGATCGAATACCATTCCATAGCATAAAATGCACTACAGCGTCAATTCTTTAAGGGTATAGTATTTATAATTTCTATTTACCGTTGTCGGTGATTCATTTCTTATAGTGGTTGCGAACCGGCGACTGCTTGACACTTGACTTACGCTTCATTTTAGGTCAGGATGCGGGCAACCACATCCCGGAGAGCGGCAATTAAACCCCCTACAGTCGAGGAAGTACTTTCAGATCCGGATGAGGGGTTCGAATCGCTAAACGATCCCGGGACGGAAGACAAAGTCGACGAAGAAACAGTCGTGGGCAGCGATGAAGAGTAAGATATTAAAGTGCCCAACACTGTATTTTCACGTTCATTCTCATTTAGCTAACTCACTAAACCGATCAACTACTGATGGCGGAGGGTGGGGAACTTGGGAGATCCGACGGCCGAATACTCGGGCAGGACCTCGACAATCTGGAGTCCCGCAGCTTCAACAGCAAGCTTTGGATATGGGCTATCAGCAACAAACTCCGAACCCAGGATATCAGCGGCAGACCTCGAATCAACAGTATCAACAACAAGCTGTGAACCCACAATACCAACAGGAAGCTGCTAATCAACAATATCAGCAGCAAAGCCTACAGCTTCAACAGCGGGACCCACGATTCTATCAACCTCGAGCTCTACAAGCACCACCATCGCAAAATCAAACTTCGCAGGCCGAGGCTCAAGCCGTAGCTACAACTCCGATTACACAACCCAAATCTAAAACTTCGCCGCAGGCTAAAGCAGGTCCGGCTGGCACTGCCTCGTCTGCGGGGGGCAACAACACGGGGTCGCCAGCAAAGGTTCCCCCGTCTAGCTCAGGGCGAAGTTCCCAACAAGTAGTCCCAGCAAACTCACCTTTAACTCGGAATCAAGTTCAAAATCCTATCACATGTATCCATAATTCCATCCAATCAAGCGCTCCAAATGACCCAACCCGATTTCACCATATGGAAATTCATTCACATGACCGGCGTATCACCAGCTGCTTACAATATCAGCAAATGATCACAGCGGGGGCTCTGCCTTACACATTCGAGGGATTCCTGTTCAGCTTCACAGGATATCCCCAGGACGTGGCACCAGATTGCGGGCACAGCGGACTACCTGTCTACCCAGTAGACTATATAAAAGTAGTGACTAATGAATGGAGCGATATTACTGAAATGAACTGGCCGGGTCCTCGAGCCAGCTTTGAAAGACACCCACAGCAGGACCCGGAAGGGTTTTTCAGGGATGAGAGCAACTGCAATCGCCAGACGTTTAGGTTTCAGACCATGGCACCCACTACAGACTTCCAGACTGCGTTACCGGGTCTTAGAGCTTTGGAGCCCATGTGCTATAAGTATGAATTGTTTCTAAATTTGGATGCTCGCAAAGGGATGGAAAAGAAGTATTTCTACAGGTGTGCCGAGCCTGAAGAGGGTTCGGAATGAATCGCCACAACTAGGAAGAAGATTTGACGATTGCTTAGTCATTACGTATGACAGGTAGACGAAATATAGTCTAAATCGCGATAGAATGGGATCAATTTGATTTGGGAGGCCTTTGAATAGCCTAACACATTGCCTACGAACGGTGAAGACCGCTTTCCTGTCCGAGGCTTCTATTTGTATGCTAAAGCTTAATGTAATCATTTTCCATCTCCCAAATTTGTATTCGAACGTTGTACAAGAACTTTACACTGACAAAAGATTTACTATAGCGGCCTGCGCCGAAACTTACCGAACTGGATGTCTGCGGTGTAGTTGTTGTAAAGCAATGGGATGACTACACATGCATGTGGATCTATTCTTGTATGTCCCAATAATTTCACTCGTTTCAAAATTTCGTGCCAATCTCAACATACATGCAACGTTCAAAGTTCCTTTCTAGCCTATCAATACTTACATGTATGTACTTGTAAACTTGACGATTTGTCAGAGGATGTAATTCCTTAACTTCGTTCGAGTATCTAGATATATTGCGTCTATGTCGATTATTTCACACCTAAAGATGCTTATGTATCGTAATACCCATTTCATATCTAGGTATACAGTCCCGTATCCCAATGAACTGTCTATCTGTATGTCTCAAATACGAAATATAGAATATCTCATCTCGGAAATATGATCTTCATGGGGTAAGGGGCGTGCACGCGGCCTAGCCCTATAACCTAACCGTATTCCCCCCCAATTTTCCCTCGGTATGCCCCTATACTCCCCCAGAGTATATAACCATTTTCCGCCCACTTCGTGCAATTCTTCCTTAACTATCTTCTATCCGACTTCCTATCCAAGCAAACGTCCTTCGAACCTATATATCATCTATCACGGTTTTTCTGCACGCGATTTATATCATTCTAGATTATATCTTGCTCCCTCACACAACTATATACGATATAAATTCAAGTATCATGAATGGAGGCGGAAGCAGAGGCGGTGGTGGTGGCCGCGGTGATCGTGACGCTCGTGGTGGTGGTGGTGGTGAGGTACGTATACGTATATCACCAATCCACTCTTGTCTTGTTCATGAGTCCTTATCATCAATCCGCCTGTTCAGGACTATCGAAACAACCCGATATATCGACGGAACGTGATACAAGCTCGTAACCAAGACAATCTCCGCACACTCGATCCAGTGAGAATGCGTAGCAGCCGGCATGCACGGCCAGGGAATGTGACTGTGCGTTATGGGATTGCAGGTGTCATTCAAGGCGAACTCCCCGATCAAGGGGAAGTAGCTACTCTTCACTACTTTGCACCGCTGGACGATGAAGAAATATCCTTTCGATGGTGGCGCGACAATCATCACTACTATGATTCCATCCGCGAGGGCTGGGATCCCCAATATCGATATCGTGGTAGATTTGAGATCAGAAGGATCTATTTTGCCACTAATACACGTGTTCCAATCAACGGTGTCAATACTCCATTTCCTGCGGGCGTGTGTCGCATTCAAAGATTCGTCCACTCCGGAGTTCGGCTCGTTGAGGGCAGGCTCGCTCAGTACGGGTTCGAGGTAGTCCATTTTTTGGACCAGCCCGATGGAGATCACAATCGCCATCGCCATCGTCATCGCAATCGTCATCGCAATTAGCTATGTATGCCCTAGGGGCGACTGGCTCCAAGTGCTCCTTGCAAAGCTGGTGGAAATCGGTTCGTGTGTTTTAGGACCATTTTATGCCCACGGACATCGACGATTGCTGCGGTGCTTTCCAATCAACTGCAAACGTTGACTCTACGCACGCCCTTGAAGGTTATCACGCTATAAGGCCATATTCAGAGGTTTCAATTGGTCCCTGTCTTCCGGCCGTGGGTTGTCTTCGTGGCCGCGTGGGTTGTCTTCGTGGGTTGTTTTTGTGGGTTTTTGTGTGGTGATTTTGTGGCAATTTTTTATTCTTTTGCCACTTCTTGCGGTTATTCTGGGGCTTGCATTTTTTGTTCACATTGGTTCTGCCTGGTTTAGAAAATATACTTTGAAGTAGACGTCCTCACTATGATCCTCGAGAAGCCGTATCATATCAAGTTCTACGCGCAAATTTACTCGTTGGATAGTATTGCAGGATACATACTTTTTTTCAAAGTTGTTTTTTTGATTGAACCTAGATTGTTGGGAAACGGATTTGCTTTAGGTCTTATATCAACAAAGAGTAGGCCGATAGCTATCTGCACCCAATATCGATATCGTCCGTTCGCACATCCCTTTCGTTGTTTTTGTTAAGCTAGTTTGCGTTTAAGTTGAAGTTCGTCGTAGGCGTAGTACTCGTATTCCTCTTTCTCCTTCTGGGTCTCCCGGGTTAACTAATTTCGTATCTCGATCTGGTATATTTCCACAACTAGCTTCACTGCTAGAACCAGGTAAGTAGATTTCGTATATCGTATATTTTAATCATCTTCATTAAATTAAAAAATAAATACTATGTCTTACAAGAAAAACCATTATGCCCAATGAGTGGATAAAAAACCAAAAAAGCGGCCTAAATACTATTCCTCACTCTCTTTCGTACTTCGTACAAATTTGACCGCCCCCTTTAACGTTGTCCGAAAAGATCCGGCGACCCGCCCTATGATACGTCCTATCAGGACATTCGAAAATTGATGCAATTTGACTTTTTTTTGTTTCGTTCCTCTTACCAGTCATATTTCATCCTAGATACTCCATCTAACATAACACAAAAACAGAAGAAGAAAAAAGGAAAGTCTTCAACCGCCCGCTTTCCAGAAACCTCAATGCATCTCATACTCCACCGAATCTCTCCCTCTCGCTTCCTCTCTCTCCCTAACCAAACTCTGCTTCCTCCCCTTGTAGTACCAATAAGTACTAACCCAGGTCATCCAAAAGCCTACCCAGCTATAAATCTGCATTTTGAAGTAGCTCAATAAAGCCGTGGTACTCGCGGCTCTAGGTCCGTTTGCCACAATTGCCGTTAACGGACTCGTCAAGCGTATCATTCCCAGCATGAAAATGAAGCACAGTAACCCAAGTAATCCGGACAACCAGAGCATGAACCAGAAGTAACTAGCATCGAGGAAATAACAGGTTCGATAGACTTCATGCCAAGAGCCCGTGATGATCGACAATGGAACGATAAACATCAGGGAGAATGTGTTGATGTACCATAATAATCTCCAGAAAGCACGTTGGTGGTCTTCGTAGCTTGGGTTGTTGTTGCCTGGGGATGTAGGACTGGTATTTAGGTTTTCGAGCATAATATTGTAGGCTTGGAGGAGGGTGAAAGGGTGGAGGGCGGTGAAGAAACTCGAGAAGAGACCGGCGATGAAGCCTTCTGGAGCGAAGCGGACGTGGCGTAGGGAGGTCATAAAGAGGCCGAAGGTTATGGAGAGGGCGGATGAGAGTGTCGTCACGGGAAGTGTCTGGGATTGGAGATATGTCGCGAAGAAAAGGGCGAATGGGATTGTGAGAATTCGCGACATCTGGTAGACGGGGAATTGGCCGTATCTGCGAACCCACATTCTGTCAGTATCCAGTATATAATCTATGAAATTTAAAATCTCGAAGTGGTATCGTACGCGAATGCAAAGTTTGAGATTAAAATCTTCAATGAAAAGACGGCTGAGGCGAATATAAACTTCCTGCCGGTCTTCCATTCGAACTCCAGCACGCTACCACGAGCTCCCCATCCCCATCCTTGGATCTTCTGATACACCGGCGGGTCGGGAGGGGCCACTACGAAGCCGAACTGGATAAAGTAGAATACGGGAGTGATGAGCCTTGTCAGATACGCCCAGAAAACCAGCATCACCTGGGCCGTTATGAGCTGCGCCGCGGTGACGAACATGGGGTAATTGAATCTGCCGAAAAGGTCCGATGGTTAGCATTCAGCCCCGTTTAGCTGTCGGTGAATCCTGGAAAAGCTACCAGTGGACATACTTGTAGACTCCGGCTATATTCGAAAGTTAGCACCAGCTCCATTATACTTTATACGATGCCTGCAGCAGGATTACGACATACTCCATAGCAAGACATGCTCTTGGAACACCATTCCACCACCAATCCCAAAATAGAAGAATATTATCAATCCCACAAAGAGTTTTTGGCCCGCCGGTGTATCCCATATTTGCCAAACTCGGCCCGCTTGCCGTTTCGAAGAACCTCCCAGCGATCCATTGGACGTCGATAGCGGGAGCAGAGAGTTTGACGGCTTATGAGTCGGAGAATCGGCATCATCCCACGGTGGAGACTTTGATCGCGAGCTGGAGCCGTTCCGGGAGTGGTGAGGCATCTCGAGGAGAATAGTCGGGAGAGAGAGGATGACCGTCGTCTGGTCGTCTGGAGAAAGCTAGCTTTTCCGGCGCGACGTGGTCCTTTAAAGGCCTGGCGATTGTGTTGTTTCCGCGGTTGGTTCCGGTTGGTTTTTGGTGGCCGTTAAGAGTTCTTCTTCGTGGACATTTACTGCATCGTGAAGCCGACGGATGGCATGGAGGACGATTAAATACGGGAAGCCGTCGGTAGAGGAGGAGGAAGAAGAGGAAGGATAAAAGGAGTGGAGGTTACAACTGACTAAATGGTGCATCGAATCCGAAGCTGACCGGGTGCCGTCCAGACTTTTCCCATGGGATTTCAGCCTCCATAGGACGGTCAGGGGCCACAGGTCGTCTAAGCCCTTGGCTTGCGCACGCTCAACCTTAAACTCGACCCCGGATCCCGGCTCGGAACATGGCTCCTGCATGCCACCTTCCGGAGAAAGAGAAACGGTGTCGATTGGAGTCGAGGACTTGCGAATTCCCATGCATTGTAAGCGTGGTTTCATCTGGGCCGAACTCCGGGCTATTGATATTGTTAGGTGGCTTTACATTCACATTACGACGATGCGTATGACTAATTATATCCGGGTCGCTAATGTTTACAACTATCTACTCATACTATTCGGACCGTGATCTCGCTTCAGGCCAGTCTGCGAATTTGTAGGTATAGGACCGGATCACATACATGCACATTCGAACGGTGGGGCTTTAGTAGATATACAAAAAATCAAGGATATATAGAAGATAACAGGACGTACGGATATCAGCTATTTAATCATGCAGGAACCTAAAGGAGGCAGAGGATCTCTGATACGAAGGAAAGTGGACGCGAAAGGAGATTCCAATCTGGACCAGAAGAATATTGAGCACCACGGCAAAGGGAAAAGGAAGGGAAGAGAGGATAGAGTAAGAAAAAAAATGCAATGAAATAAATTTTCAATTTTTGACGGCATCAACTACAAGTGGTGGAAAGTGAATGTACAGGGTTGAACGGAAATAGCCTTGAAGTCATTGAGGCCCTAGGGCCTCAATATGTACGTGCCGGGGGTAATAAGCCACGCCCAATTAAGGCGGGCAGAAAAAGAGACACTCGACTTTCCAACCCTAGAAAATAAATGCGATCGATTAGTTTCTCGTCATCATAGAATTCATTGCGGCAGCCAAGGGTAAACTGTAGAAAAGTTGTAATTACCTCTCCGACCTGCCAATCTCTTTCGGTCTTGCCGTTATAGTATGGCTGCAATGCGCCATTCCAGTATGCCGACCACCTCAGACCAGAGTCGGCGTCGTCATGTCGCAACCTGCAGTAAGGGTTCCCAAGTGGTGATAAGAACATGTCGTCCTGTTTGCCGTTATCGTCGGTATGCCACGCACGCCTCACACCATCTGGTGGTCCCCAATAGAACTGAATGTAGTCTCGCATTTTCGTTCTAACCAGAATATTATTAATCCTTTCAAAGCCATCATCTCGGTACTGATGCTGTGGGGAGGCTCGTAGCCTTGGCCGATCAGCCATATCGGTCCAGCATTGACCCGCTTCCGAACCATCGCAATCCTGCTTCGCATCCACTTGTTGTGTTATGCTCCGCCACACGCTGTCGAGTGACTTTCTATCATCCAGCACGGCGTCTGGATCCCGCGGCCACCCTGACTCCTTTGCCATCTCATCATCTCTGAGGTATATTTGCATGCTGATGTGATCCTCCCATTCGTACATTGGCAGGCCGTTCTTATGATACATCTTCCTCCTATTATTGCCAATCATAACCCAGGTAGCAAGCAGCCGACAGACGGGCTCTGATTGGCGTGGGACGTTAACATTATTGTCGTCTGCAGGGGCAGCCTCTACAATATTAATGGTGCCAGCACCAAGGAGTAAGAGGAGGGGAGCAAGAGACCCGATGAGTTTCTGGGAGAGCATCTTGTATGCGTATAGGAATTGAATGATTCCTTATTCTATACGTATAACGCTAACCTCGGGTCTACAATTAGCTAGTTATGAAATTTGAGCTGTAAACAAAAAGGGCGGGTGGAACAATAGCTAAAGAAGACACGTAACAAAGAGAAATAATAACTTGCCCCAAAAAGTTGTATATGACTATATTGAGAAAGGTTTTAGAGCTATGGATGGGTTTTGAGATGAACCTGAAATCTACTCGATGCGTATAATGACCCGTAATGGCAGGGCAGCAACAGCGGTATATGTAGCTCAATCAAGGGAACTTTCTAGACTAAGGGAAAGCAGACTTCTTTTCCAATCCAAAAAGCCAGCGGTGAAGGTTGTATTGAATGTTGGAGACACAAGCAATGTTTTATAATTTAAATCCTTCACAATTGCTTTGGTTAGCCTGGATATAACTAAGATTATCCCCGACGTCGTGCTTTGGAAGGGATCGTTGGACTTCGATGACAGCTCGGCTACTGGTTCCTCCATAGCATGAAATAGTTGGTTTAAAAGTTATTGTTCGTATATACATTCCTACCTATAGGCTTATGGGTGTGGCTGTGTATACTATTTAACTAGAATTTAGAGGGTAATATTGTTAACAGGTTGGGCGTGTTATCTATGGGCTTCGCCTTCTTGGGATCCGGGATATTTGAGGCAGTATTAATATATGTTCAGGCAATCATGACAACGACATCTCCATCAAGATTCTAACGTTATAACCCAGAGTTTCAAATATTAGTTGGTCAATTAAGTAGTTGTTTCCTCGTCTAGAATATCCCTGGCAATTAGAGACGCTGAAACGCTAACAATTAAGACGACTCTGTACTGTTGCGGCATTTGCAAGACCTAGACTCCAGAGACTTCCCGACATTTCACCAAATTATGGATTGACGCGGCTCAAAACCAAGATCATAAAACATATTTAAACTAACAGCTTAACTGGCATTACTATAGCAAGATTCAATTTATTTCTTCCATCGGGCCCAAAGCCTGTTGGTTTTATTGTGCGTTGTTGACGTTGTATTGACGAAACGGTGATAGCGGCATCGGCCTGCCTCCACCAGAAGGCATGCCATGCGCCCGGCCTTCGACGCGTTATGCCGTCATATCCCACCGCCCTCTTCAATTCGCTGTCCTGTCGGCATCGATATCCCGAAATTTAGAACGCATGTGAACAATGGTGGTGTTAGCGCTTCCGCTTCCTCGAACTCTGGACATTGACCGTTGGGCGGATGTTATACGGGAGCGCCTCAATCTCCCTTCGGCGCAGGACCAAGAAAGCACAGCAGCCCCTAGTTTCCAACAGTCGACGGTCCCATTGCTGTTTACCCTCCCCGCCGAAATCTTCAGTTTGATCTTGAACCGCCTGACCTTCCGTGACATTGTCGCTCTGTCCCTCACAACCAAGGCGCTTCGGGATATATATACACCGCCTGTGGATCTCAAACGTCGCCGATGCGCCCAGAAAATACACTCGGTGTTCCTTCCACATGTAAAGCTTCAGAATTACAACCTGAGCGTTCCAAACCAGAGCTCGTCGGGGTCCAACTGCTATAAATGCCCTTACTGTGCGCATCCGTTGTGCCCACCAACATGTAGCAGCGCCTTACTCCTGGATAGCAACACAGGCATCTTCTTCCCAGCCTCCCTTTGGCCGGACTGCGCCAGGGCCAGGTTTCTGTACTCGCACAAACCGTGCCCGTCAAAAGAACATGTTGATATTCGGCAACCTCCGTCCACTGGTGGCGAGTATTCAACAATATGGTGTGAACACCATCGGTGCCCTAGAGACCTTTTCAGCATAAGGAGCATTCATAAAAGGTCTGGGCCGGAAAACTTTCTCGCCGAGTACCGTACGCGGCGTGGATGGAAGTTGGCAAGGAAGTCCAGAGGACAAGCACCGAAACTTGCGAGGTGGTTTGTAGGGTACAAAACTAAGTCGCAGGAAGAGGTTTTGTCTATCACCCGGGAACCAGACAAAGCTAGCCGTGTTGGATGCTATGAAAAGGTCTTCTATGAGACATTTTGTCGACACTGTCTGCGCCCTGTAGAACACATTGGAGTCAAGTTGTATCCTCGACCGCTCGGTGATTCATCTTGTGCATCTTGCAGCAACGCTCCGTGGGGGAGGTGGAACAGAGGGTGTTTAGACTGCGGCATTGCCAGCGTCAGGATTTCAATGGTTGATGTTTTCGATGAAACATGGTCCGGGTCAAAGCTATTTTCAAAATCTAAGAAAAGGGACGGGTTGTCAAACGACCTGTCATGGCAGGAACACGATGGTTACTGGTTATTCCTTGCCACAGAATGTAGAATCGTGAGCACTCCTGGTGCTGTGGAAAAGAGACGTCTAGTGCCCGTCAATCCTGAAAAGGCTAATGAGGCATTGAGCGTAGTTCGAGGCCGATCCATACACAACGCCACAAAACCGAAGGTTGGGATAGAAAACTTGCCTTACAAAGTCCTATCACAGATTCTCGGCTACCTCCAGGAGGATTGGGAGGACTCATCCTGGTACAGCGCTTTGACCGCTAGTTACTGCTTCCTCAAGGCCTCACAGAGAATGCACCCGTTGGTCGGACGGCCTTATACTGCTGAGGAAGTTTGGCGAGATTCTTACAGGCTGCATAGTATTTGGTGATACATCGTTTGTGCTCGCGCTCAGGGAAACATACATATACTACGCCTGCCGTCGACACTATCCATAATAGTACCCATTTGCCTGCTCTACTCCCTCACCACCGTCAAACCATCCCACCCCATTCTTCACAAACTGCTCGACTCTGGGCTTCAAGACCCCTTCCATCAACCAAAGTCACCAACTGTCCCCATTCTTAAAATACATTTCCATTCGAATCCTGACCCACGCTCTCTACGAATGTAATTCTCATGGTGTTGTGAGTGCCAATCGTTCTGGACTGAGAAGAGATCGAAAAGTTGGCTTCCCCACGCACCAGTTTCAAGCATTTGTCGAGGGCGGTGAAGTTGGAGGTAAGTTCGATGTGGTGATCCGATGGCAGTCTTGCGGTTACCGATGAATATGTCTGCGAGAGATGGCGCTTTTGCGGGTCGTTGGAGTTGTTAGTCGGGGCTACAAGCCCAGTCGGAGCCTCAGAATTCAGTTGTGACGTTGGAGAACTTTCGAGGCATACCAAAACCATTTGAACCGCGCAGCAGGAGCAGGCTGCAATTGTTTCGTCTTCAGTAGATCTAGACTAGACGTCGTATACACTGCCTGTAAGGGCAAAGTTGGAGTTTGGTCTATTTTTCAGATTTGGAGGTTATTGCTGACGGGCTTAGTTGTTTGGTTTCGGTATCTTCAAAAATAGCAAGGCTTAGAGCATGGAATATGCCACCTCCTTTATTGCGAGATGCATCTAGTGGGGATTAGAGAATATTTGGGAGTCCTATGAAAGAATGCATTTTGAAATCGCTGCTGTATATATATGGTTGAATTCAATATTTTTAATAAACGAAACTTCGAGGTTTTGCCATTTGATCGTCGGTGTTCGGTCGTAGCAATTTCTGTTAATATATTGCACATACTGCTCCACGCCCTTCTAATTTGGTGTTTCGAGATTGCTGGTCGGAAACCCAGGCGCTCGGAGCAAGGTGAGATTGAGTGTTTGAAGTGGTAGTTCTCCATCAGTTGACCGTTTTGCTATGCCAGTCGATATCATCAAAGTCTACTATAGAGTCGTGCCTAAAAAACTCTATATATTATTGAGAGACCCAAATTAGGCTGATGTATTTATTATTGTAACGGGGTTTATTTGTCTCGCGAAGGGTTTATTGTTGTGAAGAGAACTATAGTACATGAAAACAGTGCGACACAAGAAGTCTAGCATCGATCTAGCGCACACGCTCCTGTTGTATAAACATATTCTGAGTAACAAGACAATCAAGTAGATACCGGTCTATAGATCTAGACCAAGTGTATAAAGATGTTTTGGGTGACAAAGTGGCTGTAAGAATCATAGAAATCCAGTGGGTATTTGTGACCGTCTTCTCGCGTGTTATCTAGGTAGATAAGTATCGTCTTGTAAACTAGCCTGTAGCCTTTTAGAGAAGGGTAGGATTCTTGCAAGTCGAGGTCAGCTTTATTCGGATAGGGGTAAAATAGGGGTCTAAACATGGTCTTCTTCTCTTGGGCTTCCGTAGCGCTCCACTCAGAACCCAGATGTGTAGAAGTCTGGGTCTACAGCTTGAGCCTCACCCATTCTTCCAAAGGCTCATCTGCATAGGCAGCTACCAGTACTCTCCCTTCGAGGTCCACTGTGCCACGGAAGCATCCTCCACAATTCATCTCCATTATTACCTGCCCTTCTTCATCGATTCCGATGACAGCCCCATCGGCATTGTTCCTTCCTTCTCCTGCCCGCTCCATCTCTCCTCCAAGGCCGCATACCTCCAGAGCAGCCTGCTTGAGAGATCGACCTCCGAATCGGCATCTGCTGGTTATGTTATGACATGCGGCGAGTCGTAAAAAGTAATCGCCGTTCCCGGTTCCAGAGAGTCCAACAGCCCTGTGACGCTTGGCCGGCTCTATAGGCGCTGACGAGAATGGCAGGCAGGATGCGAGCTGCTGCTTAAGCGACTCTATCATGCTAGGGTTCTCGCGGCCACCTTGCTGTTCCTCGACCTCCCATTCTTCGGCCCAGAAGCCGGCTCCAGGAGTAGGAGTATCTCCGATTCTCCCCGGAACTTTGTTGGTAAGGCCTCCTGTGGAAGTAGCAGCTGTGGAGGTCTGTTGATTAGTCGATGGAGAGCTAAAGCCTGCGTAACGCTACACGGATAGGGGATCGAGCGACATACCAGCGATGACTCCATTGCTATCTAGAGCTACGCACCCGACAGTCCCTTTTGGTAAATACTCCTCCAGCCAGATCAACGGCTCTTCTTCCTCATCACTGTATGGGGCAACAACATCCCCATGTATCAGCTTTTCATCTGCTGTATCCACACTGACATACGGCTCAGCGAAGGTCTTTTCCATTGCACCATTCCCTCTTGCCAGGTCACTTAGATGCTGCTGCCACCTCTTTTCCGTGAAGAAATATTTCTGATCAACTATTTCCAGCCCCCACTTCTCAGCAAGCTTCTCGGCGTACTCTCCACTTAGGCAATTATGCTGCCTCCCTCTCTCGACGGCCGGATTATCTCTCAGCAATAGCTCCTTCGCGAACAATATCGGATTCTTGACATGCTTTAGCAGAAACCCGCTAGCGCACCGTTTGTGTTGTCCCTTTGAAACCATAACAGATGCTTCGAGCTCGTTGGTACCATCGAGGGTGAATACGGCTCCCTTCCCGGCGTTGAATAGTGGGTCATCTTCAAAAAGCTTGACAGCTAAGACGGCGGCATCAAGAGCTGATAGCTCGCCTGATATGAGCTGTGGATAGACGATTGAAAGGATTCGGGAGAGGGATGTAAGGTATTCATGGCGAGAAGAGGGCGAGAGGTTATTCCGACTCAGATTTCCTGTGCGGCAAGTAGGTGGTTAGTCGGTGGGACATCGTATGTTGTCTGGGAAGGGAGCGGTTGCAGCTATCATGGATCTGTACCTGCACCGCCGTGGATAACGATTCGAGGCCGGTTTCGAGGGATGGAGCTGTGTAGCTCCGCCATTGCTTTGTCAGTGGGATGATAGTGAGCGAGGGGTAAATGGAGAGGTACCAATTGAGATTGAAGGCTAGTGATGGTGGTGAAGGGGCAGAGGTACCGGTCGGGGCTGGGCCGAAACCGAGAGCTGCGACGACTTTGGGTGGCCAAGACCTTGCCTAGCCGTCTGATATTCGCTTCGGCCAAATGACGTTACACACATCCACGAGAAGGATTCAACGACACCAAGCCGGCTGCGGTCTCTGGTTTTAAACGTTTTTTGGTTTCGTCAATATCTAGCATCTACGTTACGGAGGCCTTTAGGAAGTTAGGGCGGCGTCAGATACGATCGTGGTATGCAGATTCCAAATTACAGCTTCAAAAGTGACTTTAACAAAAGATCCCTGGTTTCAGTACAGAGTACTCGCGCAGCGCCAGCGCCAGATCCACATATCAAGCATGTACAGGAAGCAGTCGGATTACATTGCTCAAGCCCGCGAATACAGATCCAAAAACGCTCCCTTATTCCGTTTTTCCTTTGAAATAGTGCCGCCCTTTCACAACTTTCTCCCTAACCCAGTCTCTGAAGTCGTTCGCGTTTTTATCCAGTAGCCACTTCCAACCCCATTTTGGGTCGTCTGGCGTCACGTTGCGAGGAATGATAAATGGTCCAATTATTAGGAATGCCGGTGCCGCTAGGATGAGGAAGACGCCGGTGAGAATCAGGAGGAGACCAAACAGAACGAAAGAGAGGCCGATGAGGAGAGGAGAGAATAGGACGAGAAAATAGTATCCTCTAGGAACGCGGAAACCTTTGCGCTGCTGGGGCACTGGTTCCTTTGATTGTGGAGGTTCTTTTGTTTCCAAGACGGTTTCGGTGGCTGAGGACGACATAGTACCCTTAAGATTCTAAAGGTCTATGCTTTCGATAGCTGATGTCGAGATATTGAATTTAGTTATATAACGATTTATTGTTGAGGCCGGGCTATATGGAAGGGCTTTCTATTTAAACCAGATACACTCAGGAATATTAAGGCAATGGCTCCTTTTAAGTGAAGGCTCTGAGAATCCCATGTCCGTTGGGTGCAGGTCTGTCTATCAAGGAAGTAGATGCATACATTCTAACTAGCGACCTCATCTTGACGTCATCTTGCTTCGGGGTTATAGTACCCTGCAGGACTGGTGCGTATTCACCCAGATATACCCGTTGATAGCAGATTAGTACTGTTTCCATTCGGTGTATGTTTTGATTGTACCTTCTAAAACCGCTCGCAGACAATTCAGGAAATCCGAAAGATTCATCGTTATCTGACCCTCACAGCCTTTTCCTGGCTTGACGTTGCATCTAGTACCCTGCTCATTCCACTTCCCATAAACCGTGAAGTATAGCAGTACAAGCTGACTATGGGAGCCTGAAGCTTTGGGCGGTATGTCCATCGCGAACTCTTCTAACTCCATGCTAGTCCGCAAGTTGGCGAAAAATGTCATCCAGGCTTCTGTTGTGAAGGGTCTGAAGCTATCGCCGCCTTTTTTGATCAAGGACAAATGGTATGCGGGCGATTCATGGTATTCGTTTCCCTCCAAAATCAACTTGCGGAGAGTCTTGTTGTTTAACGTTAAGAACCTTATTAAAGAATCGAACTGAAGCTCGCATTGGCGTAATTCTAGTTTCCGGAGTCGGGGCAAGACCGCCTCAATTCTGAGTGGGTACGCTAGAAAGTTCTCTTCTGGGAGTTGCGCTTTTGTACACCTTCGAGAGTCGTAATCATGCGATAATGAGAGTATTTGAAGATTCTTCAGGGCCTCAAACCACCGAGATGGCCTGTCAGAACAGACCTCAGGAGGGGAACCGACAGGGGCCCAAACGTTGGAAACCAGCGCCCTAACCTTTAGCTGCAACGTTTCCAGATTCCCAAAGACACTCTGATATCCTTCCATTGCTTCCTCGGTTTCCGGGAACTTTGGAACAGCGACCCCTTCAGTTTGAGGCAACCACGGTCTATCGGAACGATGTGGTAGGGAGTACAAGACATTTTTTAACGGCCTCTTCGAACCGTACAAAGCGTTGAATACCCACGGTACGACATCCTTAAGTGCAAAGTCTTCCATAAAGAACCCCGATTCCATAAACAATGAAGTGAGATGGAGGGGCCTAGAGCGAGACCAGATGCTCCTTAAATATTCAAGCTGTTCTAGCGTGAACTCACTCAAGTCATTGTCATAGATGCAATCTTGGAAAGGTATGGGCTCTAGGGGGTTGATAAACTCGATTGTTTCGAGGTTCTCGAGCGCTTTGAAAATAACAATGAGGCTTGTGAGTGATAGCTCTAGCTTGCAGTTACCGTCGAGGTCGGGGTGGTTTAACAACGAATTTAGATGTGGTATAATCGGTCCCTCCGCCGTTGACAGCCGGTGGGCAAATTGGTGCCATAGCCTTCCAATACGTGTCTTGCAGATCTGTGGACATTTGAGACATATCTTGAGGTGCTTTAGGTAAGTTGCATAGTGAGGAGAGTTTCTGATCTTCTGAAGTAACACGGCGACACAAACTCCTGTCGGATATAAAGTATATGTTCCGAATGCTTTGCGGAGGTAGGTTTTGTGAAGAGTCCCGTAGACATAACGGCAACTTAGAAGAAGGGAAATAAAGGATTCATTCGGGAGATCGTCCGCGATTGTGGATAGTAGTTCAAAGGGGAGAGTATCGAGCCCCGCTTTAGCAGAATGGTGACTCGCCATTGTGTCGGTGTAGAACTATGAGAATTGCAATTCAACTGAGAGGTCTGAAATTCTAGGTTTATTGTAAGTTCAGCTCAGATTTAGGTGCTGCCTGCGAATGTGCACGTTTTAGCACTGCATTGGGTCCGGATCCTTGCGCTTGCCAGCTGAAATGCATTGTTCAGCTACTATAATCGTGGTTAAGTCTTCAACACCAAAAATCCAACAGCAAGGCGCTACGTGATTTACCCGTTAGGAGCCTAGGCAACTGCGAAAAGCACTGAAACAAACTGTTATGTTAAAATTAGACTAGAAGACGATTTTAAGCGTGGCAATATACTGATGCGCCGTGATGGAGAGTTCTTACCAATTTCGAGAATTTTTAGTAGGTCTAACAGCAGAGCCTTTAGAGTGCGGTATGGCCAGAGGGAGTTCTGCAATGTTCTAGTATTTTAGAACAGAGAGGCACCTTGTTTTTGCATAGTGACCCAGGGAAACTTCCATAAGTCTAGGTAAATTTCCAGTCTAGTGCTGCTTAGGATTCATGAGCTATGCTTTCCTAGCTCAACCCTTGGTTTTTTGATTTCCATCTTCTAGGTTGGATAGATTTTCCCCACAATCACGAATCTATTTTCTGAGAAAAACCGTTAAGCTCAACTATTAGCTCAGTATAGCACTCAACAGAAACCACACGGAAAGGAGTTGACAGATAGCCATAATATCGATGCCTACCCCAGCGATAATGAGACTCCCACCAGAACTTCACTATCATATTCTCTCCTACCTTGATACTGATGACCACCCACCGGCCAGCCTCGTTTGTCAGTTGTGGGGGGTTATAATATCTAGTAGCCTCTTCCAGACGGAACGGCGCGCTTCGTACTTTTGGCCGCCACATAGTGGGGAATGGTTCCTAGTTCACAGCATTTTACGCAGCGGCAAACTCAAGCTGGAGATGAAATTTACGTCGGACAAAAAAGAATTTCGCTTCTTCTGGAAGGTCGGATTAGGTTCCATGGATCAATTCGAAATCACAGACTCTGCCCTTCTTGATGAAGCTGCATTAGCCTGGCCTGTCGACTATGCTGCTGGGGATGTCGAAACAGGTTGTATCTACGGGATGGTGGAGGCTTTCTGGATGGATAATCACCGCGTTGATAGAATCCTTGTCTACCAGAAGAGGAAATTGAATCGCGACAGTATTATGGATGTTCGAAGTTTTGCAATCGAGTCTGCCATTGAGGCCGTGACTCCGTTCCTTAACGGTGAGGGAGGTGGGAATCTAGGACTTATACTTCAGGTTTTCGATGTACGGGTTGATGCATCTAGAATTAAATTTCTGATGAATAACAGGAATTTTGAAGTCGCGACGGATGGTTTAGGCAATGTACAATCATAAAGTCGATGATCATATGATAGTTGAATTCCCTATCGATCCAAACTCTTGCATATTTATAGTGTTGAAATAACTCGGTACCCTAGAAATTGCTCTGCTATCGAGCGATCCTTCATAGTATAGCAATTTTCTTTTAACGAGTCCAGCTAGGTTATCGAAGTGTATCTCATTTGCTGTGAGTTGAAGGCGGTGCAACCGCCCGGAACATCATGTTTTCCCTCTCCTCGGATCCGATGCTGATGCGTCCATGGGCTTTGCGCCTCAGTAAAATGAAAATATAACGACTAATGTGTCGATAACTAAGGAAATCAATCTCAGGGGATATTTAGTTTTTAAAAGATATCCTCTAAGTATTATATGGGTAATTAATCCTCCAATTAGTGACGGATCCGGATCATACGCACTAGGCATGTTGTGGATGCGCAGTTAAGATATATATATCTTTGGTCAGGCAAAAGATATCCTGGCCCGCTGTAAGCAAATTAGTACATGGAGCCCGAACATAAAATGTACTGAATCATATATGAGTACGGCTCGTCACATAGTCAACTCCTTTGGGTTAGGAACACTCGCTAGTTTCGTCATCACACGGTGACGACTCACACACCAGATTACATGTCGTGATGCATATGCCATGACCAGCTAGTTGTGCCTCTCACTCGAGACTTTGTTTCCATTCTCGCTATAATAGTTCTAAAATACTCGTGATAAAGGATTCCACCTGTGTGCTGAGGTAATTCTAGCCAAAAGAATACTTATATCCGTTCGAATATTTCGCAATTGAATTCGTAACTGGTTTTTGCTGTGATTTCCGACGATTATTCTAGGGTTTGCCGACACATGCGGACATTGTCGGTTTAGCCTTGTTCCTGTTCCATAGGACGCCAGGCCATGTGGTCTTTGTTCATTCTTGTAATCGGCTTTTGGAATTCCGCCGCCTAAATAATTAATGTGCGTATATATTTCCCACCCTATTCCATGTTCGGAGGCCGGTTACCTCGCCTTTTTTCCCTATCATTGCGAGACCGAGGGGTTTCATGTGTCTCGACAACTTATTCATAAGTAAAGTACAAAGGGAGTCCTCCCGCACTATGGTCATACTCGATCATGATCATACGCCTGACTGGCCCCAAATTATTGACTAAGAATCATCGATAGAATGTTCGCGTAGGTGTTGGTGCTAATGTGTACATGTGTTCGAGCCGCGTCCTTATTTACGTAAATTTACCGTAACTCCAGACTATCCGATCTTTGTACATGTTTTTTTGTCAAAGGCACACTGCCTTCTCGTATTTTTATTGTACTAATTATTAGCCCTGTTAGCGTAATGATTGGTGTAGGCCATGAACTAGCGGTGGTGTTGTGATGGACTTTTGTCATGCAAATGCGTAATGAATATGATCATACCGGCCGTTTTTATAAATTGGCTCCATATAACGATCCAGTTTGATAACGGATTGATGAATAGAATAATATCACATCCTTTGCTATCGTCGTGACATTTTGTTGATAGTCGAATACTTCAATATATTGGCGAAAGCCTTTTAGCTATTGGTCATCTGCACAAAGCTAGAGACTCCATAGAGAAGAGTGTCTAAAATTTAAAACCTGCAATCCGTGTCTTTATACAAATATATTGAGAGGTACATATTTGAGCGTTTATCTTTGGGTTGGTGAAGGCGAAGCTCCGATATTGACATCCAAGAGCTAAGAGAATTTATCATCGGATGCCTGGAATTTGGTCTGGTGGGTCCATGGATCTCGTTTTCGAATTAAGTTTCCTGAATGCTTCTGTACATGTATATGCAAGCATCGATTAGGCCTTCGCGATTTGATCGGGTAAACCGCGGAAAATATCGCTATTGTTAATGGATGTATATGGTACTCCGGTGTATATACCAGTCTCGGAATCAAGCTGTTTGCGTATATACGTATCCGGCTCTTAAAATATAAAGAATAGACAGCTTAACTGGTTCTTGTCTAGGTGGATTTGGTTATCATGGTTTCATTGTATGCAGAGACAGTTAATATTATCTTTATCGCTTAATCGATTTGGGTTTAGGTAATATAACGCTGGTAAGCTGTGTCTTATTACTCGGTATCTGTAATTTGCATATGCATGGACATCTCGAAACACTCCTGAAGTTTTCCACACTGGGGATAATGAGTAAAAGGGTAGCATAGGTATATCCCCGACTATTTATCTAGATATCGTCTGTCGGGAACTGCTTAATCATGGCCCTGAGATGTCAATCTAGTTCGTAGACCTATTAAATTATTGAATGGGTTTCGAATCTCTACTAACTCGCAGGCCCTGCTCATACCTGGGTGCCTAGGTAGTCATATGATCAATGACAAAATCGTAGCTTCAAGAGCTATTGCTGGTATTTTATGAATCTCCGTTTATGTAAATCCATTAAGAATCATCGGTAACCATGAATCTGCAATCATAAGTGTGGATACCCTGTGCAACCTTCGTCGACAATTACGATGGGTAATGTTTATAGCGTGGGGAAGCTGTTGGGTTTTATGGCAACGCTGTGTACAGTCGCATTGGACAAGTTGCCAGGCCTTGGCCCAGTTATAACGTTGTTAGGTGCTCAAGGACTGTGCCGACCATGGGGTGGTGTTGACTCCAGAGTAAATAGATCATTATAAGTGGTATTTAATGAGCATGGTACATTATATCGGCAGTATATTGACCATATAAAGAAATTGTCGGTTTTATGTAGACTTCAGCGAGCAGAATTTGATATGCGGTGTGCGTATCATGGGAAAGGCGCCAACTTGGGATCTTAAGATTGTGTGCGGTCCATGGGATGCCGCGGAGCCTAATTTAGACTAGAATGAGAAGGTGCGTATGCCCTAAAGTCTTCGGTGGTGGGTAAGTATTGCCTTCAGTGTGATCATGTATTGATAAATTCGTTTGAAGGCTTGATTGCTCTCATCGGGGTTCTTTTGTTCGACGGTCGGTGCCTACCACGATGTACCCGTCTGTTGCATCTCATAAGATACTTAGAAAGTAGAGTCTATGATTAATTGGTAGCTTGTAGCTACAGAGGTGTAATATTTGTTCATTGAAGCCTGAATATGTATCGTGTCCCTGTATGATAGGTTAATAGGTAGGTAGGTATCTAGACTAGGTAAGTAGCATGAGCGCGAGATTGTTCATGCTGGTAATATATACAATATTATTTGGAGGTGGTGTTAGCGAAGCCATGGGCGAGTAAAAGTCTCGCAAGTGTCATGGGATGTCCCGTTTCGTCGATACAAACACTGCTGTGCTTCGCGCGACCGCTATTTGCTCCTGATTCTAGATAGTCATTGAATGTTAGGTTCGTAATTTTGCTGAGTCTAGACTCTCTTGGTAATGAGATGGGACTAAAGAAAATTCCCATGAAGTGATGTATCTGCATGAATAGGTTGGTTGTCATTGAAAGTATCTTCGTATTGTTATGCACTCTCAATATATGGCTTGAGTTTGTTGATATGTTTAATTCGGCCGGGCGATGATCGGGCGATTAAATTCGTACGCCAAAACTTTTCATGGGTATATGGGAAGTGTCCTTGGGAACGTTTTTAGAGCGTGCATTGAGGTGCGGCATCTGTGTCATGATAAGTGGTCCCTGAGACGGCACTAGAGCATGTCTGTAGCTTGTGATGAGGAAGGAATGAAAAGAAGATTGAAAGGTGAAGTCCTGAATCTCCAGGGAGGGGGTTCTTGTATATCCCATTTAACGAGAATCCCTCGGAGACGCTTCCTCTTTGCGTGAGCGTGCGGAAAACTTTACTATCTCCAATCTTCACTCTCCATCGTTGCCGGCATATATTCTTTCGCCACCAAGAACACCTTTCAAGTACTGGTAATTTGGAACCATACAGCTCAAGACTTTGCTTTTCGGGATAGTTATATCTGCTCCGGAGCTCCTCGGAGTTAGTATAATCTGGAGTTTCGAAATAGGCCTCAAATTGTATCATTTGATCGTTTCGCTCTGCATGACAAGACCTTGGAAATCTTGCCTCATGACCACGGCCTGAAGGATTACTGTAGGCTTTTGACTCCCGATTCGCGGTGCCTTCGGTGCTTATACAGGTTTATCTAGTCTTCAGTTAGTCATTATATCTTATCTGAGACCGATAGCATAGTCGGCATGCCCTCCGATAAAGATCTACTAACTCCCTTCAGGGAACCTAAGATTGAATGTCGTTCAGTAATCGCTGATTCTCAGGCTTACTTTTACCTATCCTACTGCTATAATCTGTGGAAAGTTGGGTAGTATAAGATAAATGGACAACGCTGTGAAGACAACCTCACGAGAATGACGGAAGTATAGTTCGACCGACTAAGCGACTTGGTTAGTTATCTACGAAATTTGATCCCCCGATAGTAAGTATTAGTCATCCGAACCCTGGAGAGTAGTTTAAGGTGTTAGGGTGGCCTGATATAGGACAAATATTTCCAGAAGGACTAATGCAGTTAATAGCAAGGAAAAGTTTTCCCTGTGCGCCTTACACTAGACTACTTTATACTCCACTCGAATCATAGCAATAGAATACTAGGCAGATTCTATGCATACAGCAACAAAATGTTTCAAGTTTAGCCGGTTTGAAGAAGCGTGCCCAGGTACTGGCTCTCAAATCTTGTCCTACCCAGCAACCAAGTGTATGTTTCCCGACCCTAGTTTCTCGCTTGGCTAAACCGTCGCTAAAATCCAAAGCATAAAACGAGTCAACATATTCCGACTTGGCAAGCACTCCGAACTCGAATATTCCCTGCCCGCATATTCGACCTCTCGCCTGTGCCACGGGAAAACCTTTGAAGTTGCGTTGCGGTTAAGATTGGCGGCCCGATCTTCCTCTCGGGGCCTTTCCACGTGCATAGATCGGATGTTAATGTAACATTCGGCCCCTAACGAAATTCCCAGTAACGACATTAACAGAATGCATAAGAGGGTATCACGCGTTAAGTATTTCTTACATCGCTTATGCGTTATACGGATACTATACATATAGACTGGGGTGTAAAGTCCGGTCTGTATCCTTGCCCTCCTCGTATACGCCAAATTCTCTCAATATCAATTCCAAGGTCGGATATCTACGAAACGATATTTTTAGCCTAGGACGGGTTTTCTTCCGTCATTGACTCTTAAAATTCAACAAACCCCAGACTCCCGATGAAAACGCGGAGACTGACTTTCTATAAGAAGGGTCGTCTATCCTTCCCGACTATCATGGAAGCTTGTATCAGGCTCCACTTCGCTACCGTATCGGACAATTACATATTACTAGAGTCGTCTCGGATTCGTTAATCAATTTCCCCACAATGTTGTCAAAAGTTTCTTTCGTCGTAGCGGCTGTTTACGCTGTGGCCGGATTGGCCCAGACAACGACCCCGGTGCAGACTACTCTTCGAGCGTCGACGACCTGCCCAACCCTGTGCGTCGACTACGTTAACGCCTGTGGCCAGACTTATGGTGGATGTGCTCCTCGGTGTGTAAAGATAGCTTAAATATCACAATACAATACCAAATTGCCCGATATTAATATATTTCCAGATGCACGGGACAACCTATTCCAACCTTCCCAGCCCCACCTTGCTCAAAAACCACGACTGGACCAATAACTTCATCCACATTCGTCCCAACCACTAAGACGACGACCAGCACAACTAGCTGCCCAACCCTGTGTATCGATTATGTTAACACCTGTGGTTACCTGTGGGGGACTTGCGTTCCCAGATGTCCTGGTTCGAGTATCTCAACCCCCACCCCACCACCATGCACTCCTCGTACAACCCCACCGCCAACCACTACAACCCCGCCAACCACGACCAGCACGACTAGCTGCCCAACCCTTTGCATCGACTTTGTTAACACCTGTGGTTATATGTGGGGAACCTGCGTTCCCAGATGCCCTGGTTCGACTTTCTTAACTCCCACTCCACCACCATGCTCTACCAGAACCACCGTTGCAGGCCCACTTCCAACCCTTAGGCCTTGGGAACAGTGCGGTGGCACTACTTGGACTGGTCGTGGAGTATGCCCAGCTGGCTACATTTGTTCCTTTTTCAATGAGTGGTATAGCCAGTGTGTTCCAAGCTAAATTAGAGAAATCCAGGAAGGGATTAAGGATCTGATCTCGAGGGTGTATTGAATGTTGTAAATAATTATTGTGGAGGTAATATTGTGGAAACAAATTATGATAGTATATATGTGGTCGATTGTAATTTAGAGCATTCTAGAAAAGCACGTCGGGGAGCGACGAGATCTGTGAGAACCTACGTCTCGGTGATGAATCACGATACTTGCACTTGCATCCCATTATGACCTGAGGATCCTTGAGTATCGCTCCGCGCTCCCGGTGTTTGATTTCTTTTCGTTCGAATTAAGCTCTCGATTGCGAAATGGCCCTTATTGGAAGCCTCTTCCTCGTACTGCAAAAGATATTTTGACGCCCCAGACTCTAATAAAACCTTGCAGATATCTAGCCTCCCTAGATATACTGCTACACCTAAAGGCGTTCTTTCCAAGCCATAGTCATGGTCAATCTTTGTGAACGGCAAAAGATTGATGACCTTATATAGATGTCCACCTGATATGGCGATCAAAAGTAGAAGTTCAAAGCTAACTTTGTCCCCGTCGGTGCAAGTTCTCCAGTATTGCCCTAATATGAGGTCGAAAGTTTCGGGTCCAGCGAACCATGTAGCTTCATGGAAAACTTCCTGGACAATCGTTATAGTTGGGTTGAGTCTGACGATCGATTCTACTGTTTCGTAACTATTGGAGTGAACAGAAAGCCGCAGTAGACATTGGAGCTGTGTGTGGCTTAGAAGAGGTACTAAATTGAGTGTTGCTGTGCAAAATTTCCTTTGGAACTGCGGATCGGAGCTACATCGAGCCCAATCGATAACGTGTTCCAAATTTTCCAGACTTTGTGCAGGGGTATCAGCCAGTGCGCGTAAAAAGGCTTCTTCGTGTATCGTCTGAAACAGGTTTAAACCATCGTGGCCGTGCCTTTCGAAGACTTGAAGGGCCCCTTGACGCCGTGTATGATTCGGACCACTTGACATCATTGAAAGGCGGCTTCGAATAGCAAGAAAACTCCGCGTAATATCTTCCGCCTTGAGCTGTTGCGGTAACCCCCAATTGATGTCTATTATATCTCCTAGGGTTTCCATTCTTGCACCAATGTTCCAAATGTTGCTGAATAGTTTCTTGACTGTATTAAGATAAATTACAGTTTGGCCATAGCTGCTAATCTCCCCGTAAAGCCTGATATAAGCCGTAGAGCCTGGGTATCGGGGCCCTTTAACGTAATCAACACTCATTTCCATTGATTGTAGGAAAGTAGATGTAAGAGTGACGCAATTTTCGAGTATACTGCGTTGAGCAGAGGAATAACCCGGAGCAAACGTCTCTAAATTCCGAATAATTTGAAATGTTGATAGCTTCGCGGGCCAGTATAGACCTAGATATCCGCTCGAGTATAACGTCGGTATTTGAACCATGCTTGGCGCTGACTTGTCGTTTGATCCAACAGAATCCTTCTGACAGATGGCCTGAGTATTTTGCAGGAGGTCGACGACATTTGTGAGACCTTCTCCCTCTAGGTTACGCAGAAACGTTAGAAGCCAGGATGGTGGTGTACTAGGCGACGTAAATAGATCGTAATGCGAGATATCAACCCTTTGGAGGTCCGCTCCATGCTCCAGGAGCGATTTGATGCATGGAACATCCTGGACAATAATTGCGATGGTTAAAGCGTGGTCGCCTTGATGTCGGTGTGCAATGTAGCCTTGCCATAACGTTTGACGTGCCAGCTCTTCTATCATCTGACGATCGTGATTATGAGCTGCAAACATGAGGAGAGCAGAAAGTTCATCTGGCATTAAGGTCTCTGGACGTTCACCGTCCGAGGCTGCTGCGATCAACTCGGAAAGGCAGTGGAAACTCCGGACCGCAACACCTAGCTGAAGGGCGGTTTTGATTTTAAAGACCTTTAATGTTCCGTAGGGATCCATTATTGAATTGACCCATAAGCTACCATTCGATCGTAATTCGGCTTTGTATTTCCCAAATTCGCTATTTTGAAAGTCGAAGATTTTGAAAGTATCCCTAGCGCCGTGTGTATGTATCAAGCGATGCACCAAATGCGGTGAATCAACCATGACAGCTGTCCACAGCAGAGAAGGTGACAACGGAGAGATAGGTGAGATATTGACGTCAAAGCCTTGATGTAAAAGGAAACTATAGACTTCTTCTTGTCTATACTCTATCGCGTATTGGATCGCTGTTATTCCAACTTTTTGAGTTGCGATTGGGGGTTGAATACCTCTCCAGGTATCCTTAAATGGGCTAATATGTAATAAAAGTTTGATAATAGCGATATCTCCGGCCCGGGAAGCACTATAGAGTAGCTCTACTGCAAAACTGTCAACGACGACTTCAAATCCAGGTATATAGCCGTCTCCCGTCGAGCTTTGAGGCGAAGCATAATAGTTTTGAGAATTTCTTGCTCGAGCCTGCCTGAGAATCGTCTCCACCACCAATATGTGAGTTTTAATAAATCCAGATTTGAGAAGGTGGTCGACTATTCTGCGTCTTATCGGATCGTCGTCTATTTTATTCGAGGTTCGGATGATGTAGGCTTTTAGGAAGTAAAATACTTCTACTATTGTAGGTGATCCGTATTTCCAGAATCTGCCGGGATCAATTTTCGAAAGCCATTCATAGGCGTTGATGAATGGTTCGGGAGAGAGTAACTCTTTAATTGTGGGATCGTCCTTGCTCGCTGCAATCAAGGATTCCTGGGTTCCTGATTTTGTAATATAATGAAATTAGAATCCGTAGGATAAATATTAAATTTACCTCAATATATTGTTATTAAGTTTTGGGGGTACCCTCAAAAAAATCCTTCACATGCTCCTCGAAGATAGCTGTAAAACCTATACTCGGTGTCATCTTAACCAATGAGTTATGAAGGACTGTAGGAAGGTATTCCGTTATACCACCAAATATGACGTCGTCAAGTCGAGAAGTACTAGGGGAAGGTGACCGAGGCGAGAGTGTGAAATCTTGAAATTCCCAACCAGCGAAGGGGTTTGGAGTAGTTAGCCGTGACCTCAAACTAGCTGGTGAAGGGATGGCGTTTGAAGCAAGCACCATTGGGTTGTTCGAGTCAAAATATGAACCCGGAGGCGACGGCGCCCAATCTGAGGAACGTGGAGACGCTGCTTCTAGTCTTGCCATTGCCCCTAAAAGTGGCGATGGAGGCTCCTGCGCAGTAGGCGTGCCGCTTAAAGAAAAGGGAGAATGCAATGAGCTAGCTATAGACCTCAGTGGTGGCGATACTTGGAACGGCGATACTGCCAGGTCCAGAGGCGATGCTACTGAGGGTGTTGGCGTGAATATTTCTATGTTCTGTGGAGTGTTAGGCCCGGTACCTAGAATACGCAAAAGACGTTAATATTGATCATAGTAGGTAATAAGTGGCGTATACTACTTTGACGACTAAGTCCTTCCATTCGTCGCTGATGTTGTTCAAGTACTGAGACGTGGTGTCGAGACCTCTTTCTTCGGAGTTCGCTTTTGTCAAGCTTTCGATCACCAACTTTTACACCGGTCTTCTTGCCGTCTCGAGTACGCTTCTTCTCTCGTGAGTCAATGACCTTGGCGTCTTCGCGAGTCAAGTTCTTTTTCAGACGCCAAACTTCGTTGACCATGCGAATGTATTGAGCCTTCCTAAAATTCACGAATTGGTTGATTAGCACTATTCTTATACGTATCCACACTCTCGACAACTTGCGAAGCTGTATCACGTAAATGAAGCTAAGTGTATGAATGTTCGAAAACTCTTACGTAGCTACAAAACCTGTCTCCTCCTCCATCGTGGCCCGTACTTCGTCGAGAGTTTTTCTCTCACACAAGTATAAGCGGCTAATATCACCTTTGAATGATTCCCAGGTTTCCTGGCTTATCTTGACAGCCTGGACCCTCTTGGGTTGTATCCCTAGTTTCTGAGTAGCCATTTGGATCAAGTGCCGAAGGTTCTCTAGCGAATAATCGAGGCAATGTATTATTTGGGTTTAAGTTTAGGAGGGTGATAATTTAGAAATAAGGAAGATTTAAACGTTTGCTCATAATTGTAGGGAGATATATCGGCTAGGAAGAGAGCGAGGGACATGGCCCTTATATAAACTCAGGTCCCAGGAGCTCAAAGGAAGCAGCCTTTGCATGATTGCTACATCGGGCGAGTTGCATGTCCGCCTTGGCGTCGTTGTACATATCTGTTCCTCGACAGTGTCTTCAAAGCCCTCAGGATATGATTGGCTACATTCAAAATTCGTCCTGCTTTGATTGGACAGCAACAAAATTCGTCCCCACCAACCAAGCAATGATTGGAGGAGCGATTTTGTAACACTGCGGGTGACTAGTTTTGACCTGGGACCTAACTCTGCATTGTGTGTGAAATTCCAACAGCTGTGTCGGCCCCAAGAAAACTGTAGACGCTATATAAGTTCGGAACAAATTGCAATGGATTCGAACCTATTGAAAAATGCTATATCTACGGCATGGACTTACGACCTACAATGCTGGGTGTTCAGCACGGTTTGAAAGATCTAAGAGAGTACTGAAATTACCATTTGGCTATCACCCGTGGCCACGTTTAGATGAACTTTAAGGTATTTTGGGAGGCCTTACCATTCACCTCTGGGATATTTCTAATATTTTGTTGTCGAGTGATACAGGGCAGTGGGCACCGTGATATTTAATTGCGAGCACTTGGAGTTAATGCGTTCCTAGACCTCACGCGGAACTGTGTGATGTGATGGAGTCGAAATATTCCAGCCGTCTTGTTTGTCGCTCATGCACTGACCTGTTCTGGATTGACATCTCATTACTTTGAGCCCCTCTTCAAGGGCCACCATAACATATACGCATGTTGCCTGACCGTGGTCGAAAGTATAGACTTCGACCGCGACCGCCGGCCTTGAGATACTATCCCCTGGAGTATTCGGGATGTCGACTTCGACCTCGACCGTAGATCTTGGTTGCCCTCCTTCTACTCTATTCAAACCTTCAAAATGGCTTGGCTTTTGCCACAACGATTACCCTCTCTCATCGTTCTCCTCCTATCTCGAAACTCGAGGTCTCTCGATCTCTTCTCCCGGCCCCCCACATCTCCTTTCAAAGCTTCAAAGTTGGCTCACTCTTGGCCTTTTGGAGGCTGTCGTTCAATCTCCCATCCCTGAATCCCTCCTTATTACCCAAAATCCAGATGGAATCCCCATCCTAAGCCGCGCGGGCATCCCCACGATCATGTCCTCGTGGGTGGACCGTATCAAAGACGGCAGAACAGAAGAATTTAAAGCATGGTCAAAAAATGTGAACGCTACATTAGGCCAGCTGCGCTCGATTATGCTTGCCATGCTTACGAAACGGGTATTTTATTCTAATCCTTCTATTCTCTCTCATGAGGACACCACTTCCACGATTCTCACGATTGGGTGCATCGCGGAAGCGATCGTGGCGGCTAAGATGGCCTTTCATCCGTCCGTCGCGGAACCGATGGGGTTTTCCTGGAGTATTTTGTGGGTCTCCGAGTTTAGAGAAAAATATAAGGAAGAGCTGGTTAATGAGAGAGGGTGGTGCGCATTCACCGTGAGCTCAGTAGTTGGAACTGTAAACCTATGTGCGTTGGAATATCTCAGCAAAGTGGGATTCGAAGGGCAGAAACATAAAGACTGCACGGATGACGTTTGCCAGGCGAATATGGTTGATGTGGATACATATAAGCCGAGCCACACGGAAAATTGCGATATGGCAAGCTGTGTATACTCGATACCAGATGCGACAACGGTAGTCGATTACTTAACCGGTGGGGATATACCAATCATGGTACCGGGAGAAGGGGTCCAAGGGGAGGATGGAGCGGTAGAGATTAAGACATATCGGTCTCAGGATATTCCGTATCTTGCGATATCACATGTCTGGGCCGATGGTCTAGGAAGCACGACGGAATCCGGCCTACCAACATGTCAGATACGCCGCATCTCCGGTCTCGTTGCAAATGTGCTTCCAAAGGCTACTGAGGCCCCAACCCACGACTCAGCGTTTTGGATGGATTCGTTGTGTATACCAAATAATTCCTCTGTAAGAAAAAAGGCAATTGGGTTGATGGCACGCACTTATACGGAGGCAGCTGCTGTTTTGGTACTCGATAGTGGTATGTTGGCCGTTCCCTCAACCCTGTCACGCGAAGCGCTGGCAGTACGAATCCTGGTATCAGGATGGATGAGGCGGTTATGGACCCTTCAGGAAGGCGTATTAGCAAGGAAGCTATACTTTTTATGCGGCGATGGGAAAGTTATTCAGTTATCGGACGTTTTCCCGGAACCCCGAGATATGCTACTATACCCAGAGCGAACGGATATCGCATCTGAGTTATTCAGACTAACCAAATGGCGAGGATATGGCACCTATACGATTGGTGATGTTGCAAGGGCTTTACAATGGCGAGCGACTAGCCGTGCATCGGATGAGACTTTGGCGATCGCTAGCTTACTTAATAAAGGCCCTGCCTCCTTGGCTTCCTTACCGGCAGAGTCCAGAATGAAAGAACTACTATTAAGACTACGGGAAGTGCCGAGGAATATATTATTTTTGAATGCCAGTAAGATGAATATCGACGGATTTCGGTGGGCACCGGTATCTCTAATGGCGGCCCATGGTGGTGCCAAAGGTGGATCTAAGCTTTCGACGCAGACAATCAAGGATGGAGGGAAGATGTCGATTGTTACAGAGGCTGGATTGGACGGGACGTATTATGCCATACTATTTCCGCTAGCCACACTCAAAGCCGGAGATACATGGGGTTTGAGAGATAAAAAGGGGGGAAGATACTATCTCATCACTGAGCCAGAAAACCAAGATGGTGGAGAATATAGTTGCAGTCTTATACTACTCGATGAAGCGATGCAGCGAGGGGGTGCCGCAAAAGGTGTTGCTGCAATCAGGAATACGGCGGAATCGAGCGACGAGGGTAAATCTATCTGTGGCTATAAAAGGAGACTGGTTATTCGCGACTGCTCTGAGGCCGAATTCACGGAGTTTGAAAGCGAGGGTGTTAAGATATTTGGTATCAATGTCTCCGGTCAAATTAATATTCGCATCGTCTGACAGGCTAACCTCGAGAAAGGTCGATGTGGCTTCGGAAAATATATGAGTTCATACGAAGTAATTGTGTTAGAAATTAGAAGGCATATTTATATATACTAAGAACTAGTGTTTGCCATACTTGTTAATGCATATAATGTAGCAAAGGAAACTTAATTGTTAAATTGCATGAATATCAATCTCGCGGCTATAGATACTTTCAGGCATGGTCTTAGTCTGTTTCCATAGCGTGTTGTTTTTGTTGGATTATGCACCCATCTTTCAGACAGTTGCACAAAGCCGACGGGTACAAACCTCAAAAACAATCGATATTATCGACCGCAAAAGTTTCGCATATGATGAAATGGTGCCATGTTCCCCTAAGCAGCTTAGTGATAGTCTGCGCGTGTGCCAGATAACATGTGGCCATGGTTGTAATCAGCAACGCTCGATGTATGTTACACAACTATCGTTAAAGACTCTCGCCTAGATACCTAGCTTCGTCAATTATTGGTTCGCACAAAGACCCTTAATTTCGGCGCAACCTTAAGATCTTCGTGTTGCGACCAATCCGTCAAATCGATAAGTATTATATCTTAAGCGTTTGTCTGCATTCCGTGATCCGTGCACGCAAGTAAAACGTTATGCTCACCGAAATCTCAGTTTCAAAGGTGCAAGGGTTTCAAGCTTCAACCGATAAGCCGCTCAGATGTAGATGTTTGGACAGAGTATATAAGGCTTGCACCGCCCCTTTTGTTAGGATTGATGAATGGCTTCTGCTACTTCTTCACATCAAGTTGGTCATACCAACCATCGTATACGCGATGGCGGGTTTTACAATGTTTTCCCTGGCCATTCTGCTCTTCTTTCCATTCGCAACATATGCAACGTCCACCCTTGAGAACTCGTATGCGGGGATTGTAGTGAATTCTGGGAGCCTTAAATCGAAAACGCTATCGCTTGGGCTCACACGGTCGAGAAAAGCGCCAAGTGCTCTCGATAAGCGTTCAAGCACAATACAACAAAATTTAGGGCCGGACCATCCATTCGTAAATTTACCCACTCTACGCGCTGTCGATTTTTGCAGTTTTGTCAGGCTAACCTCGTCTTGAGCTGCTCTAATCGAGGGATATTAGTACTATGAGGTGGATATAAGCATCGGTACGCCTCTAGTAGTAACGCAGGCGCAAATCTCAATCTCGCGGAAGTTTTCTTTTATTTATAAGAAATGTACAGTACTACCTAATGCTTAGCAGCTAGCTGTTACAATGCTTCTCTTATTTCAGGGGAGTCTGGGGAGCAGTGGATGGCCTCTGCATGTTGACCTTTTGCTGACAGACCGTGCATGTAGACGATCCGACCGAGTCTACAACCGCGCAGACGATTGCACCTGACGGAGCGTTTATATACGAGTCGAAATCTTTCGCTGTTTTGAGCGATGTATTTAAAGTTGGCGGCGCAACAGTTGACAACTTGGCGTTTGGGTACAGCGAGCAAACAGCAGATACGATTAACGTGATCGGATTCGGTATGGGAGTTTCAGACACTGGCCAGGACTACCCGACCCTCCTGGACGGCCTTGTGGAGAGAGGGTATATCAATACCGCAATGTATAGTTTGTGGATTTCGGCAGATGAAGGTAACACGGACACCCCTGACCTGCCCGCACCCACTTTGAAGTACAAGAAGGAACCTTCCCTTGAGGCTAAGCTAATACATTTTCTGATGTAGTCGGTGAATACAGCGGTACAACGTCAGGGAGCGTCCTTTTAGGCGGAGTTGACACGTTCAAGTACAAAGGGCATCTAAAACGGCTTACGCTAGTACCCGATAGCGAAACATTTGTCGTAAAGCTCGACAGCGTATCCATCGTCGGCGCGAACAATACTGAACTCTGGGGCTCTGGAAACATCGAAATGCCCGCAACAATAACCACGGAAAACGACAAAATTGGGTTCCCGTACGATATCGTCAATGAGATTGTTCAGCCTTTTAGTGGAACCGCTGCAAGTGATGGCACGTGGACAGCACCGTGTTTGGAGGATTATGACCAGAATGATCCAGCGCTACCGTCGAAGCTCATTTTTCGCTTCTCGGGAACAAATGGGACATTCAGCATCGAGCTTCCTGCGATCCAGTTTCTGCCCAGATTAGAAGGATGGGAATCCTTTAGAAATCCATGCAAATTGAAGGTGATGGATACTGGCCTTAGGAGTGGTAAAGTCACCCTAGGTAGGGCTTTTTTGAGACAAGCCTATACCGTCTTCGACACTGTCTCGAAGCAGGTCTTCATGGCTCAGGCGAGCTATGTAACTGCCAATGCGAACATCGTAGAAATATGTTCACCTGGCCGCAATGGTATCGACAGAAGCGGCGTGCCTGATATCGAGGGGGGTAGTGCCGCTACAGCGGCTGCTTGTAATGAGCCGCCACGGACATATACAAGTTCAACTCGGACACCGACAGCTACATCGAGTAAGCCAATCTTCGCTCGGTCTCAAGGGCCCAGTCGCATCGAAATCAGTAACTGACACCGGATCACAGGGACTACGTCGGCGAACCCCGGTTCAACCCGTCCACCGGGTGATTACACCGTGAGGATTACAAACTACCCAGCTATTATAGGTATTTCAGTTGGTTGTGGTATTCTATTCATCGTAATATGCGTTGCTAGTTGGTTCTTCTGCCGCCGTCGAAGGCGAAGACGGAAGGAAGAGACGATGCTACCAGCGGCGCCAGTTTTGCCACCGCAGCCCAAACCAATACAAACCATCTATAGCGAACCCATTGAAATGACGGGTGTAAATATGGTGGGCGGTATTATTTCTCCAGATCCCTATAAGCGCTGGTAGTATGTAGTAATTAGTATAAGTTGGAAACGCGAATTATAATTAACTTACGATATTTGATTTTATACTTCATCTCTACATAAAGCATTCTCGTCTACTAACTACACGCTATACTCGTATACCCTAGCTGCTAGTCACATGTACAGAATGAATAATATTTAATGCAAAACGAACGGAATTTCTGGCTTTCAGCATTTACAGGTCACGTGTTGATATCACGTGACATGAGTCCTGTTGTTGGTGGTGCCCGGGCTTCCGTTAAACTTTTGTCAGATGAAATGGGCCATTTTTAGCTGGATTCGAGGCTACATTTTTAAACAGTTATACTACTCAGATTTTTTGAATTCAGAATACTTCATTGGGGAGTGGGCGCAGTCTTGATATAGCTATTAGTACTATTAGTGGTGTTAACGTTTGTACAGTTGTAATCGATTCGCTAAGCTAAGCTTCCAGAGCTTCCAGCTGCAGAGCTCCATTAATGCCATTCTACAGATTACGTCTCCAAACATCTCGACTAGATCTGGCGTTTTACGAAGTCGTCGAACATGCCATACTACGGCTGGTATCTAAACTCATCGCCTAGTCGGTAGCATCCTCGAAAGTATTTCGCTATGTCCTCACCTCCTCTCTTCTCCACCTCCGCCGACCCGGAGCTTGAACCTCCATCGATCCAGCTGCCGCTAGCTCAAGTACCTGCAGAACCTCCACAAACACCCCCCCCAGCACGGGCGACATCGCCAAACGAGCCTCCGGATTCCCTGACACCGGTTCCGCTCCCGGAACCAGATTCAGAGGATGATGAGGCCTCTGCACCTCCGATCACACTTTCTGCAAGTGTCGTGCTCACAAACATACCACGTGACAGCAGAGTAGCTCTCGCGAATGCGTTCATGCCAAGCACAGCTAAAGGTACAGCCGACATCTTCATTCTCTTGCAAGGAAACGTTCGTTAACACGTTTGAAAAGTAACAATACGTCTTCTGTCGATTGGCTCTGCGCCAGCTTTAAAGAAGAAAGTATTTACCCTTACAGCTTCTAAAAAGTTCTCGGTTGTTGTAAACTTTCTTCGCAAAAACTTGGGACTTAACGGACCGCCACCGGGTGCTTCACCAAGCAGTAGCGGGAATTTGAATGCAGTCCCGAATCCAAATGGGCAAAGTTTATTTGTTTACGTGAACAGCACTTTTGCACCCAGCCTAGATGAGGAGGTGGGAAATCTGTTTAAGTGTTTCAAGAGGGAGAATGAACTTGTTGTTAATTATTGTTTGACGCCGGCGTTTGGGTAGGAAGAATATGAAGTGAAATTAAAGGAGTTAACGGATGCGTTGCACTCGGGTTTCCGTCTACTGTCTTAGGTATACTAGATCAAAATGGCCTTGTAGATCGAGTTCTATCAACAACGAGGGATAGCCTATCATGGTTAGCAACTGGGGGGGGAATTTCGAGAAACCACAACGCAGGCAGACTTGTGATATTTTGAATGTCGATTAGAAACCTGACTTTGAGTATGGTCCGATACATTGCCAACGATGCATTGTATATTACGAGGCTAGGTCCGCTGAGCGTCCAATTGCATATAACCTTTGGACACATACGTGTGCTTAGGTGAATTATATGAGATTTAGCCAATGCTTCCAATTTTACTTATCAAGAATGCCGCTAGGGTATAAGATTATATGATGCATATAATAGTTATGCCTACGCATTCGGCAGTGAAACTCTCTGTTTATGTAGAGGGAAGGTCGACAAAAAAGATTATTGATGGTTGTAGTATAGAAGTAGTACAGGAATCAAGATAAAACTAAGTAATAGAACCAAAGTCATAATCAAGTTTCCTCGGCGAAGCTAATCTATCAGAAAGTCTTTGAAGGCCGCCCTCCCGAACAAAGTCAATGAATTCCCAACCATCTATCAAGACAGAACCACCCGTGGCCACGCCGAAGACGACCAAGCCGGCCAGACAAATCTCCGCAAGCTCCGGGTCGCCGTCCGTAAGAGCGGCTACTGTAAACCCAACCTGTGCGGTTAGATCTAATATCTCCGCACTAATACTGCGGCCAAGCACAAGTCCGGATTCATTTTTGACGGTATAGTCGGATATGTCCACAAGTAGTGCCATAATAAATCTCGGCATACAGGTGACGCCGGCGATTACCCCTCGCCATTTCTTAGTTTCTACTCTGGGAATATCTGCAACGCCGCCGATTGCTCGTGTCACAACGATAGCTCCATCGTTAACGACGTCTAGTATCCAGGCCTAGAGTGGGCTAATGTTAGTTTTAGACTTTCAGGGATATATAGAGGACAGAACCTACCGCCCAACGGAATGCTGTAATAGCCTCGTCTTCCTCAGATTCGTACTCCCACTGTGGCCAGGCGGCAATAACACCACACGTCTCAAACACAACGGATACCGTATCGATGATATTGCCTTGTTTCTTTGAAACTTCCACGAACTGCAAAGGCTTAAAGCGTGAGAGCATCATTCTCTTTCCAAAATCTATACCAGAGGTAACATTTTCGAACTTTGTCTCCGATCCATGCCTCGCGAATCCCATTCCGGCGGGGATCTTTTCTCTGCCACCGGTTCCGACTAGGCCAATACCTCCCTTAGACCCGCCTGCGGCGTCTAGTAAGAGCCCGATGGCCGTGATGCGAGATGAAAGGAACAGGAGCGACATTCCTAGAGGGAGTTTATACGCTGAGAAATCCCGAGCTAATGAACTATCGCCGTTCACGCTTCCATTTTCAATACACTGCCGGAAAGAGTTGCCATTCAGTCTGCCACTGAGATTCGGTGGTTTGCACCCCCCAATCGTTTTCATTAAAAGGTTGGTGGGAATAGCCGCTATCAGTCCCAGGAGGTTGAAGAGGGTTAAATCCCGTCCACCGGTGATCAGCTTCCATAATTGAGAAAAAACGGGCAGCTCGATCGCGTACTCTCCCAAGGCCTTGATCGATTTGATACCTAGGCGTACGATTCTGATAAAGACATCCACAACGTTCTCTAGAGTGTTTAGCGTGAAATCAATGGCATCGCCAGTAATTTTGGTGAGAACGTTTGCCAGACTGGGAATGGAAGAGGAGCTAAAGAATGAAAGCAAGTTTTTGATCGTATTGAAAGCAAAGCCCTCCGCGCCTTTGATTTCATTCAGTAAATCGTCCCATATTCCTTTGATGATGGAAGCATCACCCTCTAGGGATACTGTTAGCGTCTAAACTATGAGAACAAGTAAAGGTAGAAAAGAAGGAGAAAGTATAAACTACCTGACGGGAGTTCCATTGTCGCATTTGTAATACATCCGTTGTGTTCCAGTTGATATGCGACCCAATTAAAGGCAACAGACGTGTCTAAAGGCGAGGAATCTCCTTGAGTGCTGGGATTCGACCCTGCATCTTGAGCCTTTGTATTTTGACCCAAATCCCCAAGAGAATTCCTAATTTTGTCCTTCGAGGTTTCGAAAAAGGACTTGGCGAGCGCTTCCACGTCTTCGACCTTTTTTTCGCCATAATCAAGCCCAGATGTTATGATGGCGACAATGCTGTCTGTAGTATCGAGGATATCGTTCCAGTGGAATATAAATCCAAGGAAATCGATGATCTTATCGATAGCTACCTTAATCTTTTTCAATACCTAGGTCACGCCGCGGACCACCTCTGATACCGTAGTGACGACAAATTTGTAGACCTCGCCACCAACAGTGACTACCATTTCCACAACCTCTTTAGCAACGTTTTTGACAGCGTCCACAGCATCGCTTATCGCGTCTTTGACTCCATCGGCGATGATTTCGCCTAGCTTCTCTGCTCCCTTGATCGCGTCATCGACAATATCCCCAATCTTATCGATGATAGCCTCTCCAGCCTTTTCCGCTTCTCTGATAGCGTCGGAAACAGCGTCGGCAACAGCGTCGCCAGCTTGCCTAGCCGTATCAACCACCTGATCCACAGTGTCCTTTAAAGCCTCCGCGGCATTTCCTATCAGCGGGATCAGGTATTTTAGCCACCATATATGTCTCAGGTACTCGTGACTCGAGTGGGAGTTTAAAATCAAATACATGTGTCGCTATGTCTCAAAACTTACCCGCTTTATCGACTGCCCAATCCGTAGCCTCTTCCACTGTGTCTTCAACATAGTTCCAGGCATCGGAAAATGTATCCCCAATATCATCCCAACCGAAAAGTTCCGATGTGGGGTGCCCGATCATATTTTTGGCTCTAGCAGCTTTCAACTGGGCGCTGAACCTCATCGCATCTCGGGCTCTTAAGGTTTGTGCGTGTCCAACTAATAAACCCAAGGCCGCTGCGGCTTGGTCAACGTCATCCTTTGGCGTCGAAGAATCGATCAAAGGTGCACCGGTTTGTGTTTTAGCAGCTAGCAGCTCGTCACCGGATTGGTACCTTGATAATTTGCCCATCGGTTTCGCGGCCGGATCGATTGGCGCGCTATTAACTGATAATATATCTTTTGCGTCACTTTCAGATGTGTTTCCCGCACGGAAACAATCAACATAAAGCTTTTGGCATGATGCATCTTCGGTCGTGAAGATAATAGTTAAGACGCCGTTCATATCGGTCCGAAGCCAGGTTCCCAATCTTGAAAGTTCAGTATCACGGCCGTTTACAAGACATTTGATCAACCCAGATGTATGAACCCGAAGCCAGGAATAAGGGATAAGGGTTGTGCTTGCTTGGGCGTCCTCATCCAATATCGCTTGTATCCGAACGGTGTAGCCCTTTACCTCCATGTTGTTGGTCGCAGAGGCGTGGTAGAAAGGGTATTTTTGCCATAAGCGCGTGTCGGTACTCTGCTGTAGCAAAGTAAGGTTTCCGCTGTTATCAACGGAAAGTAGAGAATTTACTTTGGACCCTTCGCCACCAGCCAAAATACCGGAAATACGGCTAGATTCTCCCCCGGCTAGCAGTGGAGTAGTATAGCCCTTGGACAGATTTGATACCGTAGTATTATAGTATAGTAGATTTTGATCTGCGGTCGTATAGAAGATACGGAGGTCATCCGAATCCTGGACGATGCGCATACCTTGGATTTTCATTGAGCCGCCTTCCTTCGACGCAATAACTTTACCCGCTCGTACATGCGAGGTATACTCAGCCGATGTAAATGCGGTTATAGCATCGCCTGCAGTAAGGAGGACCGAAGTCTTTTTGACAGGGTCCATGAAAGTAGCAATAGATTTAATGTCTAGACGCAAAAATGTTAGTAAGTTTATGCCTGAGGTAAAATTCCACGGATAGGTTATAAAGGGCATCTCACCGGCTGGAATCTTCGGCTCTACGACAAGGGTTTTACCCGGACCGCGGAAGACTTTAAATTGAACCTTTTTCTTCCCACCAATTTCATAGAGAACGAATAGGCCCTCCCCGATGGAGCATTTACCAAAAGAAACCTCCAAAATTTTCTCGGGGTTTGTAGCCAGGGACCAAGAAGGGTTCAAGGAGATCGAACTACTCGTGATATCAAGATAACCGAGCTGTTGTTCTTTCGTAACACGTTCGAGGGGCTGGAACGCAGCAAATACTAATGGATAAGAGGATTCTGATCCAAAATTGCTCATGAATAGGTGGTGAACTGCAGGCAGTCCAGAGCCTTTGATGACCTTGGAGTCCGGAATTGAGTCTGAAAGGCTCTCTATAGCGATTTTATCAAAAAACCACACTGTTGATTTGTTGTCACCGTCATCAGTTGCGACGCAAACGTCAACGGATAGGTCGGGTGACTGTTGGGCATCGAACGCTTGGACGTTTGATTTGATGCCGACTAGTTTGCCAAAATCGATTAGGGAATATACTCCATGAATGTTGACGGTAAGGTGCAACTTTTTATCGTCGCTAAGACTGAAGCAAGCCAGCTTGGAATCGTCATCTTTAATTGCGACGAACCGATTTCCGGAAGGGATGGGGTTCGCAGGAATCAAATTCGTCATCAACTCAGAGTCTTCCCTTATTGTAATCATTTTTGCTGGGCTCTTGGAGATCTCGAGAGGAAGGTATAAATGTAAAGTTCAAGTTAGAAAAGAAGACCAGAGGCCACAAGATTTCCTAATATAAAGGTTTCTGAATGGAGCCCAAATCCGAAGCGATACTTTCTACCTCTAATCCACAGGCCAGATGGTCTCTTTATAGCTCTATAGTCGATACCAGCTGGCATTGCCATCGATGGTATCTCATAGGCTTCAGATCCGGATATCCGGACTTCGGGCAAACTGCTATTTCCAGGGTTACAAGCATAATATCGAACTCACGAAAACTATTCCGCTTCTTCGCAATGGCGTGCATCTTCTAAAGGTAGAATTCAAAAACTCCGAACCCGACAATGACCTCATGTCACATCTCCGGGTTCATGGATGTCAACTGTGAAAGTATGTTGTAAGTTCTGCGTTGCTACGGCCGGCACATGCAATGCAGCTGCAGACGCGACGCACGCGCACGCCAGAATATTTAACAATGGGAAAGCCTTGAAATCCCTCATCCAAATGGCCTGATCCAAGAGCTAAACGGTAAAATTCGATGTTTTGATTCGCGACATGTAGCGAACTGCTTTCGCCCGACCGCGACCGTAGCTGTCAAGCTTGATCAAAGGCTGAAGATTGGATTATAAAACGTTTAAAACTGCAGACCACAAGTCCGCTTGCCGGCCGTTAAGGTCATCTGCCAGTCTGCAGCTGCTACGGCTCGCCTACCGTAACGGCCCACTAGACTAGCCCATAACAACTAGTAGTCCATCCGCCAAACCGGTTATCGTTTGGTGTGGGGGACTCTGTTGCATGTTGCCCCCCCTCGGCCTTCTCTACAGGAAATCCTATTCAACTACTTGTGTACATTATCCATATTGCTATCGCTCAATTGAGCCGAGAAGCTTTACAACTAAAGTCTTATCCTAACTTACCTAAATCCAGGAATTTCGAAATCCAACCGGCCTAGATTGATGCATAGATAACTATCGCAGTCGGCCGAGATTTCATGAATAAGGTGAGCCTGGGTCCCGGCCGGCTGTAGCGTTACGACAAAAAGATCAGTTGAGCCAACCGTGGGTCCATGCAAATGCACGCCTTATACACATGTACACCAGCAAGAAAATGGGGATCGGGCGAATGCGTATTTCCAGCGGTGCCGCATTCGGAAAGGAAACCTCATGCTAAACCAAGGAACAAACCTGCATACTACAGCCGGTTAACCATGCTAGCTTCAACACCACGTACTTGACAGTAATATCGCGCGCGCGCACTGCCCACTGTCGACGCCGACTCCGCGTGCGCTCAGCTAAAGATGAGGGCTCTAGCTCTTAATACAATCTAATTATAAGGCGAAATTTCTCCTTCGGGCGATCTATCAATGGAGATTTATACAAAGAAATCAGTTAGGTTTTTTTAGCTTACCTCACTCATATGCTATGGACCAGCATCCGGTTTATTCTATATAACACCCACTTCCCGGATACCGGTTGCTCCTCTCGAATATACTCCAACGATTATCTCTATCCTGACCCATTTACAAGCTTTAAAACAATTATTGTGTAGCTAAGTCTAGCTATGCCTTCCCGCAGTGACACAAACCCCTCCCCTTACGACCAGCTGGTCGTCTTAAGTCAGTCGTTGATAAATGATTCATTTCAGAATATGTATCTTCTCGCTGACGACGGCGACCCGATCAAGACATTTCGTCGTGGGAAGCAAAGCGATCAGCGTAACCATGTGAATGTCCAGCTGGCAGCCCCTATTATTCAACTCCAGGCGACGAAAAACTTCCCACAACTATATTTTATGATGAATATGATTTCTGGCACATTACATCTAGATGTCAGCAATGACGATGACGAAGACGAGATCTGGAAAGACTACGACACCACTAGTTGGGTCCTTGCATTCCCGGTAAATATTGGTATGAAATTGTGCCAAGTCTGGATAGACGTCAAGATCACTCGCTAAATAGATTCTGACATCCAATTTAGCTCGGAAGATGGTCTCAAAGGACGACCCACGGTTCATCAAGAATGTTACTAATGCCGGGCTTGACCCGAGCATATTTTCTCTGGCCCAACTCTATGTTGACACCTCAAGTGAGAACCGACGCCCTCTACTTCGCCGTATTTGATAACGTATGTACGTGCATTGCTAACATATCATCTGTGTGTTACAGCAACGTCCAAATACGAACCATCGCTAAGCAGCTTTGGGACGACGGATTGGAGCAAAGAGCCCCCAGAAGCAAGAGCTGCCCTTGATACTTTTATTGCGCAATGGTTGAATTTAATGCAAGAAAAGGATCAGAGCATCCTAGGCTACGCTGTTCAGAACACTACCGGTGCGTATTTATGCTGCAGCTGCGGACGATGTGAATTCGAAGGAGTTGCCTGCTGACGATTCCAATACGGTTAAAAGATCCTGACACCCCTGACCCTACGACTTTCCCACCTACGAGCGTTGATTACTACGTCTATCCTTGGAAAGGAGAGGACGGATCCGCTGCAGCTGCCGACAATCAACCTAACAATGCCCTCTGCTATCTCATGATGTCCGGTTTTCGAACCCCACCAACCCCAATAGGCCTCCCTTACACAGGGCCTTATGTAAACGGCGGGGGGGCCTATTGCATGACCCACTCTATGTTTTGGGATCAGTGGTTTTTTCCAGCTTTGAAGAATTTCACCATGGAGGTTCTCATCGTCTGTGGTAAACCAACTATTGCCGTCGATCCAAGCAGTGACTGGCCGGTGACGATAGGCTCAGACTATTACCAGCTAGGCCGAGACATCGTTTATGGCAGACTGAACTACTATCCTGTTTCCGACAGACCTAATACCTGGCTTTTTTCAACAACGGGTGGCAGTGACGCCTTCGGGAGTGATAACAAAATCTCTACATACTCTCACTGTAAGTGCAAAACTCACGCACTTGGGCAATATAACTATATGTCGAATAATTAAGGGACAATCGAGAGCAGCCTCTAACGATTCAACTTCTGGTACATAGGCGACATGGATGTTTATGTGTCTTTCCAGCCTGGAGGACAGAAGATCGATATCAGTAGCGTTTCAAATTTTAAGATCAGTACAAACTTAGATGTAGGCACGTCAGTCTCCCCACGTTATGTCACACAATATAGTCCCATATACTAAAAATGGCCTTCTTAGTTTGGGCCGTCAATCCGATGTTACCGTCGGGGTAGCTTGGAAGATCCAACTAGGATTGTCCGGCGTCAGTGACGGGGGGCTCGAAATATCCGTCGTGAACGTCGAAGAGCCTCATTTGACGAGATGTACTGTTACTCCAGGGTACATTGAGTACGAACTAGGACAGGATGGTGTTGGGACAGCCTATAGTAGCAAGATTCTCGAGTTCATGCAGTTCGGAGTTGCAGAGCTACAAGACATTCTCACTTCTTCCATTCAGGACCAGCATAAATTGTTCTTGCCAGGCTCTGGATCCTTCCTCATGAAGAACCCAATCTTCAACAACAGGGGTGATCTGCTTGTCGACCTTGTATATCAAGGGTATGTTTTCTCTCTTTTGAATCTCGGTTCCATCGGCCTAACTACCTGCTAACCGTCGCTCAAATATTAAACCATACAGCGCCGACCCACCCATCCCACCAGGGGGAAACCAGATCGCAAACCCGAGAGCACCCGCTAGAAGAACGAGCAGAATCTCCAAGGCCATACAGGAATCACTGCAAATGCACTTTGAGGCCCGACTCAGACGAGCTGGTGGGTCTTCCACTCAACCTAAGACAGATGTCGTAGCAGATGGCCGACCGTAGAAGCTGGGCGGTTGGTCCATCAATCCACAAGAGGTGAACGCTAATAACGTGCTAATTTGAGTATAGGCTAGATATCTTCCCTTAAAGTACTACCTGGTCCTGTAAATCAGTCCTGAAAGAGCACAAGCGCTGCAGCTGCTCTGTACTTTGCTCGCACACCAACCAAGATGGTTTATACTTAGGGCTATTCCTTCAAGTGTACCTAATCTGTTGCTAAAACGATAAGATCCTCTGAAGGCTAAAGAGATATATAGATAGTGCGTGATATATTCATCCGCGGATCTTCTAACACGAGTGAATTCGAATTTAATATGCTCATAGAAGCAGCTATAGAAGCCTAGATCAATGATATTAAATTTAGCTAAACCCTCCCCACTACAGAACGACTTGTCAATATAGTTACTACTTAACAGTTTGAGATGGTGGCCATACACATAATTATACTCCAAACATCACCACCGGAATGTCACCAGAAGTATTCCGGGAACCGGTAAGAGAACACTATATTTCGACTTCATAAGTTTAAAGAACTGAAGGTTTGAGGCCATGACAACACAACAGCAGTGTTGTATTTTGTTCCTCTGTTCCGGAACCCATACACAGTCAAGACCTCGGAGTGGATCTCTAACTATTTTATCAGCTTATAGGAGAACCTTTAGTTCGTCTTAAAGGAGGTATTTATGTATATATATTCAAAACTCCTTTGCGCGATTTGTATATATCTATTGTTCTACCCAGCCGTAACAATCTCCCTTCGAGATTCCGTCGGGACCATTAGTCAGGTGGAACCATGGGCACTACTACCAAGCCAAGTAATTCGGTGTTATTCGATATATTCCTTGGTTCGTAGCATTGCAACTACGGAAACAAAATCAACTCGGTCCGCAAATGGGACCGTTACGTGGCCCATTTTAATTTTAGGGCCGGAAGCGGCGAATAAATCCAGCCGGTTCCACCCTTCCCCGTGGCTCTGCTCTTCTCGAAGGGTCTACCCTTCCAGTAGGGGCCGCCCTTCCCCTCAGATATGCCCATCTCCTTCTTTCTATCATTCCGAAATGTTAGCGCTCTGGTTTTAGATTTACGTTAAGCAGCGAGCAAGCAGGGGAAAACACGAACCAGCTGGCGTTCCTGCCGAATCAACAGTTACTGTCAAGGTAGCCTCATACTGCGTGACGGTAACCGTAGCCGTCGCACCACATGCTAGAGAGGTCGTAGGCAATATCGAAGTCGACGCAAGCTGCCGCGTGAGGCGATCGATTACTCTAATCACATTAGCCTCCGGGTTCGATTCAACGGTCGGGTTAGGAATCCAGGTCGGCTGCTTGGTGTCCAGTTTTCCCTTATAGAAAATCTGGAATTCATGGAGGTCTCGTTGATTAAAGCGGTGGTCGAGGTAGAAGATTAGTTTTGTGTTTATTCGAGCAAAGATGACGGTGCCGGCTTGTTCTTGTTCGGCGAAGCGTTCTCGGATTCGGGCGAATGATTTTTCTTCGACGAAGGCACCGGAAAAGGGGTCGTAGATTAGAATGACGACGACTCTGGTGTCGTTTTCTTTGATGAATGCTGTCATCTCGTCTTCGCTTTGTAATTCTCGTTCCCGTTGTGCAGACATTGTGATTATCCTTCTTTTTCTTATTAGTATTTTAAATTTTCCTGTATCTTGAAAAAAGAGAGAGAAAAATTTGAAGCAAAATAAACGGAAGCGGAAGCGTTCAAATAGCAGTCTGTTTCAAAGGATTTCTTTAATAGCCCGATGAAATTTGCAAATTGGTTTTGGATAATAAAGTAGGTGATATATATATGTGGCGTTGATTTAAACTAATGGATTACAAAGGAACTGATTCGATTTTCCGGACGATATTCCATTTCATCTATTCAAGACCACCAGCTCCTTTTATATCAATATTCTGTACCACCACCATTCGCTACTCAGCCGCACCTTAAACAAGTCGATAAGCGGGTTCCGATCTGGAAAGGCGTCCCCCTCCCCTGAAGCTTGGCGTATGCAGGGTGCACATAAAAACAGGTACAGATCCGCTGGCCGTCGCACTCGCAAAAGTTTAACCTCCAGCCAGCTCAAAACCTCCAGCGCCAAAGCTTTTAGGTACTCATAGATGCAGATGGAACGTCGAAAAGTATCCGCCTCGAGGTCTTTTCTGAGCTGATGTTATTCAATTGTTCTTCAGGTGCGGCTGAGGCTTGCTTGCGTGAACTTGTTAATTATAATTCTGGTCAATCGGAACGGTTGATTGAGGTATCAGGTTTTAACGTTTTTTCTGTATGCCTTTGTAGGCCCTCGGCACTTTTACGTTGAGCTATGCTAGTGCGGGAGGGAATTATGTCTTTATGTTAGCTGTTCCTCGCCATGGGACTATAGAGATAGGTAACACGAACGCTATCTGTAATTGTACCTGGCGAGTGTAGTAGCTGGTCTCCGGGACCCTTTACGTCTGTTTTGGGAGCATGATAGACTTTATACACATATCCAATCTTCAAAATAACGATTAGCATTAAATTACTCTGATCTAAACACTAGACATTAAACTACTAAAATAAACCTCCATTGACCCTAGTCTCGTAATCATCTTAATCTCCCCTGATCCCCCCTTCAGAAAAACTTCACCAAAACCTCCTCCACCGGTCTCAAAACCACATCATCAACTCTAACCTCCGCCGCGAACCCACCGCTCCCACACTCAACACTAACAACCACATCTTCTCCTCCACTAATCGTAAACGGCACACTCCCCACATCCTGCCAAACTCCTTGACACCCACTCAGCGGCGTCCTCCCAACAACCGTATTCCCAACCTTAACCCCCACAAAACACCCATTGCTATTCTCCGACTGTACCTTCGTTTGAACAACCCACTGCCCCTCACCAGCTGGGAATGAAGCCTTCAAACTCGCCGTGACAGTGTATTTGACACTAGTAGCGCTAAACGGCACCGGTCCAAATTCCACAAGCCTTGCATTCCCCCCATCAACTCCGGCTGTATATCCCAAACTGCCCGCTCCAGAGGGAGTAATAGTATCGACTATATTATCGGCATACTCAACCCCCTCCAAAACATCACCTCCATCTCTAAAATTCACAATCTTCACAGCTTCCCCAAGCGTAGGCGGCGTATAGATTCCACCGCTAAGAGGTCTAATATCCACAGCATCGAGAATAGCCTCTGAATCTTCGACACCAGTGATGATGACCGATAAAGTTATCGAATCAACAGTTGGAGTGATCGTTAACGGCGTAGATGAGTATTCATCCGATGTTGGTGCAATATCTGTAACTGTATTATCTGATGCCGCGGAGAATGAAATAGTGGCCAAGGAAGAGTGGTAAGTATGCCATGTTATAGAATATGTAATACCCGGATTAACAGCAATAATCCTCGTCAAAACAACAGTCGTAGATCCTGAAAATAGTAGCTTGGTAGCAGAGGGATTTATGGAGCCGGTGATGAAATATGATGAAACGCCGGAAGAAACACCAGAGGCTATCCATTGGGATAATGCGTCGTCAGAGGTGAAATGGAAGTTATAACCGGTATCTGGACTCCAGTCTACGGGATTGCAAACTCCAGTTGGGGTTGTGAATGACGCAGTGGAGAGGGTGGAGGTTGAGGAGTCGGAGGTTGTAGTGCTGGGTGGTGAGGTTGTGGTACTGCTTGTTGAAGTGGTGGTAGGGACTGGGACGCCGGAGGAGTAGAGTTCTATATACCCTCCTGCACCGCAGGTTTGGCCGCTGTCGCCGGCGCAAGGCGCGTTACAGTTCGATTGCGAGGCGGGGGTTGCAGCGGGGTTTAGATCGTTACCGCACCAGCCTGTATTTCATTAGTTTATCGTTTTTATAATAAAGGGATCCCGATCTGGCCTGCGAGACAATAATAAGGGATTGAAATGGAACTTACATTCACGCCCATACTCCACACCCGCAAACTTGGACTTTCCGAGATTCCAACAATAATACTGACAAAGCTCATGAGTCATCTGGCCGGACGAAAAGACCTTTGATAACGCTTTGCCGGACGGTGGTTCCTGATAACATCCCATTGAAGTATACTCGATCTCATCGTCATTAATATCCGGCTCATCACTTCCTTCGATATTGGTATCGAATGTATAGATATTGATTCTATCGCGTCCACCGCAGGTTTGGGAACTATTGCCAGCACAGCCAATGTCGCATTCGCTGGATAGGACTTGGAATGATGCAGGGTTTATGAAGTTGTCGCAGTAGCATTCGCGGCCGTATTCGACGCCGTAGTAGGTGTACCCGTGGGTTGAACAGATTGTGGCGCAGACGGAGGGGGTGAGGGTGTCGTCGGGGTATTGGTAGCGGAGGGCTTTGCCGGAGATGGAGTCTATCCAGCAGCCGAGGTAGACGGTTGGAGTGCCGGTGGGGGATGTGGATGCGGTTGTGGGGTCTGCGGTGGTCGAGGTTGGTTCTTCTGAAGTTGTAGTTTCTGGTTCTGGCTCTTCAGTGGTTGTGGGCTCCGGCTCACTAGTAGTCGTCGTGGGTTCCGGCTCAGGTTCAGTCGTAGTAGTAGTGGGCTCCGGATCTGGTTCAGTCGTAGGCTCTGGGTCCACTTCAGTAGTGGTCGTTTCTGGATCACGTTCAACATCAGTGGTAGTAGTCTCCGGCTCCTCAGTAGTCGTTTGCGGCTCTTCAGTAGTAGTAGTCGGCTCCGGTTCCTCGGTCGTGGTCAACTCGGGCTCTTCACTAGTAGTAGTTGGCTCCGGCTCTTCAGTCGTCGTGGGCTCAGGTTGCTCAGTAGTAGTGGTTGAATCAGGCTCCTCACTTGTAGTAGTAGACTCGGGCTCTTCAGTTGTAGTAGTAGATTCCGGATCCTCGCTGCTAGTAGTAGTCGGCTCGGGTTCCTCACTGGTCGTCGTAGACTCTGGCTCCTCAGTTGTAGTCGGCTCTGGCTCACTAGTAGTTGTAGTCTGCTCTGGCTCTTCAGTCGTAGTCGTCGGTTCTGGTTCCTCACTAGTAGTCGGCTCCGGCTCCTCGCTGCTCGTAGTACTTTCCGGCTCCTCAGACGTAGTACTCTCACTAGTCTTGACGCTCTCCGTAACCCCCACCGTGACAACCTCATACTTCGTCACCAAAACCGTCGTCGAAACCTCTGGCAGTGTAATACATTTACACGCGCTACTAACTCTACTAGCCGGATACGTTGCCGCCAACCACTTCGGGTATGGCACTGAACTACTGCTACCGCTACCAGCAGTACAGCTTGTACCCCTCTTCTTCAACCCAATTTCTTCGGGGTTATACTGTCCATAGCTCCCGTCGTCGCGTTTGTAGAAAATAGTTGTAACAGCGGTTTTTGTGGAGAGGATGGTCGTGGGGACTGAGATAGTGGTGGTGGAAGTTATGGAGATAAAAGCGCCGCAGAAAGTGGCTGCCTCTGCTGCATTCGCGGTATTCCGTAGAGCGCGGAGGAGGTTATCTGCATTGCACACGAGGGTGGTGGTAGTCGCCTGTCGTGGATTTAATAGGACGGGGGAGGAGAGGACTACCGGAAGAAAAGGGAGAAGGAAGTCGAGAGGACGCATTTTGAGTTGACAGTGTTGGATTTCCCAATCGAGGTTCACCGAATTCCAGCTTCACTTGAATCGAAATCCTTCCTCGAAAGAATCGAACCCCAATTAGCAAATAAAAGAGCGACAACCAAAGCGACGAAAGCGACAGATAAATAAGTGGATATGTATGTAGTCAGGGGGGCCTCTTTATATCTACCCCCCAAGAAAACAAGCCAAAAAAGCGGCAAAAACGGCATTGGCTTCCAAGCCCCCCCAAGCCCGCCGCAGTCTATTCTCCACCGTTATATTCGCGCCGCTAGCTACACATCTTGAAAACGTGGCTTGCAGGATTTCACGGTTCTTTTTACGTATGATAGTGGTATACTAAGCGCGGTTGAGGACGGAGCAAAATTTTAAAGAACGTTTTGAAACATGCAAGTGCGAGTCTTCAATATTGGACACAAGACCTGGTTATAAGAAGGAACTCAATCCATCTACGACAAATCACTTAATCGGAATAACTTCACGAATTCTACTACTACAAGGAGGCAATCGCCATCTTCCCTTCCTGCAGCTGCAGGTCGATATCAAAGGATTTATAACTCCATCCCGCCAGCCGCAGAAACTCAAAGTGGGTCCAACAGTCGAGACCAGGTCCGCCCAACCCCTGTCAGGAACCCCCCAAAACAGCAAACGCCACGTGAAATAGCACCCAGCATGGGCCCGCCAAGGAAAGCCACCAAATTACCTGAACCCGCTCGACGGAGAAAATATGCACATACATGTACAATATATGAAAGTTCATTTCAGCCCCTTCCACCAACAACGGCTGGTGACGACGACGTGTGCATTTTACCCAAGGTTTACCGAGCTGTTGGCGCTGAAGATGGTGGTGGTCTGATTTCAGCCTTCCCGGATATCGGATCAGATTATTACGATAACCTAATATACCCCTTCCGCAGTAACTCGGAATCACCAAGCCGTGGAAAAAATCGTCAAAGCGAGGCTACATATCATCGCAATTGCAAGCCCCAAGAGAAAATAGGCCAATAGTATATTCCGATTGCTCATAACAAAAAACATACAAAATAGATCCCAAGAATATAAAACCACAACCACCCAGCATGCATGCATAAAAATACGCTTGATAAAGAATAATACAAAGGTTCCCCCTTAATCCCTATCCCACTATACAGTAGGTAAATACAACGCTACAAATCGATCAAATTCTCTGCCACAGCAGGTTGTGGCTGCGGTGCTATTGGATTCTGTGGTTGGTAGTATGCGTGTTGGGGTATTTGCTGCTGCTGCTGCTGCTGGGGCGGCTGCTGCTGTGGTGGGTATGACTTATAAAAGTCGGTCGACACTGATTCTTGCACCTGAGGTTGTGGCTGCTGCTGTTGTTGCTGCTGCTGTGGCGGAATTTGCTGTGGCGGTTGTTGCGGTAGCGCTTGGCTTTGGGTTTGTGGTTGAGGCTGCGGCTGCCACTGTTGTACGGGAGGTGAGCGGATCGATTGTGGAGGCGGATAGGAGGGTGTGGATGTAGGTTCTTGGGGTACAGGTTGTTGATGCTGGGCTTGGTACTGCCAGTACTGCTGCGGTGGCTGCTGCGGTGGCTGCTGAGGTTGGTCTTGTGGAGGATACGAGGGTTGAGATTGGGGTAGCTGTTGAGGTGGTTGATATTGCTGATAAGGGTCTTGAGGTGGATATGACGGCGTCGACTTCATCTGTGATTCAGGAGGAGGGGCCTGAGAAGAACCGGTAGGTTGTTGTGGGAGTTGATGAGGTGGGGCGTACTCTTGTCGGGGAGTCTGAGGTGGCATGGAGGGAGGGATGGAAGGGTACGCGGACGGCGGATACTCCGGCTGCGGAGTTTGGGTAGGTAGCTGCCTCTCCTGCTGTGGTTGCGGTGTCGGGGCGGGCTGACCGTTGGGGATGCCACCTTGCTGTGGCGGATATGCGGTTTGCTGCTGCGTCGGTGGTGGTTGTGAGGTTAAGGAGGGGTACGCGCCGGGGGCTTGCTGTGGCTGCTGTTGCTGCTGGGGCTGCTGCGAGGGCATAGAAGGATACATGTTGTACTTTTGGGACTCCTGCGAAGCTACAGCTGTCGGTTGAGCGTATTGCACCGGCGGTGTCGGTTGGTATTGTGACTGCCTCTGCGCGGGTGGGACCTGATAGGTAGACTGTGGACGGGAGTAAGGTGTTTCGACTTGCGGGGCGGGGCTGGAGAACTGAGCACCGTAGAAGCTTTCAGCGTTCTGCGGTACGCTCGCATACGACGATCGACCAGCGTATGATGTGTTCCCGAGCCCGTGTCGCGAGTAGGTGTAAGATAATCGGTCTTCCAGCATCTTGTCGTAGTACCGCACCACCGTCGCCAACTTTGCATGAAGGTCGCAAAGTGCCTCTATTTTTCTTGGTTAGAAAAGCTTCTAAGAAAAGTAATACGGGGATACGTACCATATTTGCTCATGGTTTCACCGAATGTCCTGGCCAGCTTCGGTCTCAACTTGCCGATACTCTCGTATAGTTCTTGGATTGCAGGTTCACGGAGAATAGTTCCCGGGGGCTGACTCTGCAGCTTATGCACGAGCGTCGAAAACAAGTTGATATTCTCGGCTTCAGTCGGCGTTAGTTCGTAATCAGGTCGTACGGCGCTAACGGTCGCCGGCTGGGCACTGGCTGCGGCGACGGGGTTGTTCCAGGCAGATTTCTTCTTCTGTTCCTCCATATCAGCGATAGATGCGGCGATGGCGGCTTTTAGCTCGTCATCTTCCTCTTCCTCAGTCTGTTGCTTCGGCTGGGGCGTGGAGACTTTGGCGTCGGCTGGCTTAGCGTTCTCGTTCATGGCTTTGAGCTGGGATTGCGAGACGTAGCCGGAGGTACCTTTGCCTCCTCTAGCTTCTTCCTCGGACATTTTGAGGGCCATTCTAAGGTCGGCATCGAACCCGCTTTCGTCCTGCTGTACTCTGGCGTCTCTGGGTTGCATGTATCCCGGTTGGGAGAAGGTACGGCCTTGGATCTGAGGGATGGGTTTTGATATTTCCTTCCTGGTTAATTTATTGTAACAGCCGTCGCAGACTCGGACAGCTTGAGGGATTCCGATGTGTACGAGGGGCAGTGTTTTGGAGGAACATGTGCCGCAGAAGACGTTTCCGCAGTTTCGGCAGTGGTGTTTGCGGTTCATCATGGTGAACGCGTTCCGGCATCCGAGACAGACGTCCGAGTCCGCCCACTCGGGAGGCTACTACAAATTAGCACACTGATATTCAAGAAGTAGAGAGGGAAGAAGGAATTACCGCAGACGAGTCGACGAAGGCCTTTGAGATCTGGGAGGGCGGGGGAGGGAACTGGTAGCCTTCTCGCTTTAGGAGACGGTAGGTTTCGCCGACGTGCATGAGCTGAGGTTGTCCTTCGAAGGCGATGGCCCAGCCTTGGATAAGCTCTAGCATTTTGAATTTGACGTCGAGGTTGAGGGGCTGGGCGGGGGCGTTCATGAGGGAGACGAGGTTGTCGATGAACTCCCTGGAGGCGATTTCCTGAAGGAAGTGGGATCCCCCGTTCTTAACGCAGGCATCTGTGAGCTGTGACCGTTAGTATTTCATACATCTATAAGAGCCTCTAGACTAGATATCCGGGATAGTAAGAGGGAGGGTACCTGAAGAGCGGCGAGCTGGATGTTGGGGTTCTTGTTGCCTATCCTCCGCTTGAGGGAGCGCATGGCTTCCTTGGGAGCGACCTGTTTGCTGCGGATGAGGTCGCATATCTCGAGGTTCGCCGCCATATCCTCCCTACCACTCATTAGCATATAACTATAGAATCAAAGTTGTGGTAGCATATAGAAGAGAGGTCTTACAGGGCGGAGGAGGTGGCCTTCTCGACCTGCTCGTCGAAGGCAGTTGTGCCGGACCCAAACCACCCCGCCATGACTGCAGATTAACAAACCGAATCCGGTACCGACGAGAGTATTTGATGGAAGCTGTAGATATGAAGAAGAGAAGAGAAGAGACTATAGGAGGAGTATATGCATGGGAGATGAGATGGATGTTGTATAGTTATAATGACGTTGGAGGATGATGATGATGGAGAGAAGGAGAGTGGAAGTGGTTGGTAGTGGCGAGACAGAGAGAGTGCGTTTGTAACCCGCCAGATGCGCCCGGAAGTCCAATTCTGAGTCTAAGTAGGATCCCCGGCATTCCCGCCAGTCCTGTCAGTACTTACTAATACACTGCCTAATTAATAATAACGTTAGTACTAACTAGTCTAGTAGTATCAGTATTTATTCTAATAGTTATTGCAATAGACAGGAATAGAGAGTAATAGACGGGAAGAGACAGGGAAGTGAGTATAAAGTGGTGGAAGGGAGTGTCCGGGGAGCTGCGTATGCTTTCCCCGGTGATGCTTCCCGGGATATCCCTCCTGCTGGATGTCTCCCCGGTTATCCACGGGACTAACACCCGGAGCCAACTGAGAGCACCCCGGGACCAGGTCAGCGGATGCGGTCACTCTCTCTTATTTTCTTACAAACACCAACTGTATTAATAGATATACCTATACATACACATACTAAGTTATATCCGTCTATATCATTATCTTATATGTTTTATCCCTTTTTTACAGTAGATACTACTACTGAAATAGGATAGAATAGTATCGTATACGGTGGCTGTGGTTACGTATTGATAGAGCTGGGCCGAGGCTTGGCGGGCTGGCTGCCACTCCACATCAGAAACAGCATCGCCAGTGCTAACTAATGTACTAGTCTACTACTATATCTCACCTCCAATCCAGACTTCATCTTCTCCAACTCCAGATACCCTCCCCTTCTTATTATATAGTATACAGTATAGTGTCATACTTCAGTAGTTTCGTCTGTTTCCTTTGGCCTGGTTGAAGAAGTCCCTCATAGGTCTATATATAGGATAGCACTTCGGAATAAGTCGCCGCCCGCTATTGGTCTCCACCGTACACACTGTATCAGCGCTTCTCGTAGACGCCACCGGTCCACGTTCCCAGCTTCCACGGCTCCCCTCGAATTGTCGGATAACATTTCCATGATCTCTTCGATAGATATTCTCTCCAACTTCATCATCTAGACCTCCTCATCGGCCAGCAGCGGCTGCTGCGAAGTCCTCACCCCGGCCGGGTGGTGCAGCCATGCCTACCGCAGTGCCATCGCCATCGCCATCCTCCTCCTCTATCTATACCGCCTATAGCCCTCCCGCCTCCTCCAGGAGTTCCACTTTATCCATGGACACAAGTATCTCCTCCGCCGGCGGGGCCTCCGGTGGTGGGAAGCGGGTCCTGAAGCACCTCGACGAACTCAAGCTCAAGATAGCTACCGAAAAGCCCTCTCCCTCCCTCTCGGTACGCCTACTCCCATATATCATATGTGATACATATGATATGATATAACACCGGATATTATGCAAAGTGGTTGAATGGAGGGGGAGATAATGCTGACGATGTCGTAGATAGGTGCTCTGCTCATGCTGGCCCAGCGACGCTTCAAGGCCGCCCTCATGAACATCGAATTCCAGCGTCTCGACCTCGCATACGTCGACTTCAACGTCTCCATGGACATCCTTATAAATTCTATTCCGCACCATAGAGAGTACCCTACTTGGATCAATCGCAATGTTAATAACAATGTTGTCGAGTTCAAGACCTTGAAGGAGGTTCGTCTCACCGTCTTTATAATCTAGATGTCGCTTGTGCCCTGAGATTGTCGAGTCTAGAGCTGGATGGGTGATAGGTGGATACGGGATGTCGCCGAGATGCTGACTGTGTGAATGTAGGATATGAAGAAGCAGTTGGATCGCATGGACCAGGTGAAGCGCCTGATAGTGGAGGACAACCTCCGAAACAGCACTCAACCTCCCTCAATCAATGGAACACCCCCTCCTGCTAAAGCTCCATCACCAGCTCCTCCCGAAGAACCAACAATGGCTCCCAACGGCCATCCAGCTGCGATCTCAATAAAACAGCCTCCACCTCGTCCAGCGAAATCGAAGGACCTCCAAAACTACCATCACGGCGGTACGTCCCTCGTAGTGTATCTGCTATAGTCTTGATACTGACTGTTCTTTAGAAGCAAGAAAGTCGACGGACAGGCCACCGTCCCGAGGACTGCCCACTACCTCTAACGCTACGTCGGCTCCAAGATCCTCTCACGAACTACTTAAGGAACGATTCGAAAAGCTCAGGGTCTCCGCTAACGGTCCTCCCACCAGCCATTCCCGGATAATGCCTCCAGATCCAGCGGGTCTACGTCGGCGTCTACCCAGCATACCCAGCGTCTCCACTGACGAAACTTTCCTCCCTCGACCGCCATCACCTACCTATTCTCCTGTCCGACAATACTCCGACAGCTCCTCTTACTTCCCAGTCCCTGGAGAATCGCAAGCCAGACCACTTGCTCGAGTGTCCTCCAGTACCTCTCTCGACACTTACGCCCGACCCAGCAGTGCAGCTTCAGCACCGATATCCTCTTCAACCATGACACCAATACCCCCCACAAACACAGGCGACACCACAATATCGGCCGAGAAGTTATCAGAATGGCTCCCAATGGAATACTCGATACTGATCATCGACGTGCGGGAACGATCGGAATTCGACCAAGGACACATTTTTACCCAGAATATCATATGCATCGAACCGACGGCTCTGCGAGACAAGTAAGCTCCTTATACCCTGCCATATAATATATTACTGACACAGCCTAGTATGTCGGCATCCCAATTGGAAGATGCATTATCACTATCGCCAGACGAGGAGCAAGCCATGTTCAAGCGAAGAAACGAGTTCGATTTTGTCATCTACCACGATCAGGCGTCTTCCGCTCTAACCACCTACCAACGAGTTGTCGACAAACAACCGCAGCGAGCCCTAAAAGTTCTAGTTCAGGCGATCTATGATCTAGCCTACGATAAGCAATTGAAAAATCCACCAAAGTTGCTAGTCGGTGGCCTCCACGCCTGGGTAGAATTCAACGGTCTCCCGTCGCTGGTCCAAACAGCCGCGACCCAGAAATCGGGCCTGGTTCGAGCCGGCGCGAAGACTTCGTCTACATCTCAATCTTCTCTCGCTGCTAGGAGGAAGGAGAAGGCTAGAGCTGCTCTACCTGGCCAAGTATTACCGGACGAAAAGAGGTCGGAGTTGAATAACTCGCAACCTATCAATCAGGAGGAAGAGGCGCAATGGATTGCGAGGTTGAAGAGAGAGAAGTATGTTGAATCACCCTGGAAGTATGGAGCTTCGCTAACGACTTATAGCACATCCATCACGGTTAAGAGGCCGATGGGTTTGGATACTAGCGATCTCAAGTCTCATAATCGGTCCGCTTCGTTGGTTAGTCTCGACTTTGAGCGGTCTCCGGATATTGAGGAATTCGTGAGTACCCCCTGCTACCGCCAGCGCTTTATGGATGCTAGTGTTAAAGATGATTCCATGCTAATTTCCACAGTTCCAACGATTCCCCGCTCTTGGTCAAAACCATATGGAGCTTGCAGGAGGCCCTGCAAGAGGGCCACCATCCCCACCTCCCGAGGGCGCTGCACAGCAAACTGCAGCTTACCCCGTCCTCCCGGCCCTTGGAAGTACCACCAAGCCTGCTGTTTCACCCGCTCCCAGTGTTCATGAGGAACAAACTCATATGCCCCCTCCCACACGTGCACCGCCTCCGGTCCCTCCCCCAGTTCCTCTAAAAGAAGTCAACGAGACATCGTTGACCCGACGAAATACCATCATCGACCACGTCTTCCACGGCTTCACAGATGTGCAGAACCCACATTTCCACCCAGTCACTCCATCATCTCCATCCCGACCACCCCCAGCCGTCCCCAAAAAGAGCTACAGCGGTGTATCCGAGCATCACCAACCCCAAGCCCCAGCTCTCGACTCCATGATCGCCCCCTTCATCACTCCAGTCGGCCCCTCTGGCTTCGGTACCACGGGACTTAAGAATCTCGGCAACACATGCTACATGAACTCCATCATCCAATGCATGTCCGGCACCGTTCCGCTGGCTAGATACTTCCTGAGCGGCTTCTACAAGGGACATCTCAACCGCGAAAACCGACTAGGATCCCGCGGGATCTTCGCTGAAGCGTTTGCTAACCTCAACCGTAACCTCTGGGAAGAAACCTACGCCTTCGTATCCCCCGTTACGATCAAAGATATCTCAGGCCGTCTTAACACCCAATTCCGGGGTAAGGACCAGCAAGACGCGCAGGAATATCTTGAATTCTTCCTGGATTATCTACACGAGGATCTTAACGCCAACGCGGGGAAACCAAGGCTTAGAGAGCTTACGGATGAAGAAGAACGGCATAGGGAGCAGTTACCGGTGCAAGTCGCTTCATACTATGAATGGGAACGATATGTTCATACCAACCTCAGTATGATTGTGAAGTGGTTCCAAGGACAATTTCGTAGCCAGCTTAAATGTTTGAAGTGTGGACATACGAGTACCACGTACTCACCGTTTATGTACCTCTCACTCCCCATCCCCGCGACAGCGAAAGGTGGGAACGGATGCACGTTGAAAGACTGTATGGATGAATTTACGAAGCAGGAGATATTAGACGGCGACGACGCATGGCATTGTCCCGTTTGTAAAAAGCCACGAAGGGCGAGTAAGCAGTTGAGTATTAGTCGTATGCCCGTGGTGCTTATTATTCATTTGAAGAGGTTCAGCAGTCAGGGGATGTGGAGGGATAAAGTTAATACCATGGTTAACTTTTCGAAATCGGTGGATTTGACGGGGTATGTGCCCCCGCCGTTGGATCCGAAGGATACACCTGGAGGAAAAGGGCTGCCGAGTTCGAGTGAGACTACGCCGCCTTTTCATTATAGTCTTTATGCGGTTACGAATCATTATGGGAGTTTGACGAGTGGGCATTATACGGCTTTTGTGAGGGTTGGTGGGGCTGGTGGTGGTGGTGGTGGTGGAGTTGGGGGAGGAGGGGTTTGGCATAAGTTTGATGATACTAAGGCGACGAAGATGGAGGGGGAGGATGTTGTGGTGAGTTTTTTCTCCTTGTATTGTTCTCTATTTTTTATATGGGGGTATGGGGGATGCTAACTTTTGGATAGAACCGTAATGCGTACATATTGTTCTGGGTTAGGAATGGCGTTATGTAAAAGTCTTTGCCATGCGATGCAATGCAATGCTAGTGTTTTCATTGGAGGAAGGGAGGACACATTACCTGGCTTTTCTACGTTGGTGGATGTTCATGTGTATCCTTCCCTTCTCTGTTTGCATGCATTGTTTACCTTTTGTAATGACGATTGGAATTTATTTGATCTCACTCATGCATGCATGCTCATATCGCTACATACTTTTGTTTTTTTGTGGATTTTGAAGTTGGTTTTGATGGATGGATGGGCGTATTGTATTGTGTTGTTCTTCTTCGGCTACCTAGATTGGTAGAGATACTTTTTTTCCCCTGTGGTATTGTTGATATTCTTTTTCTATTTCTTTGTCAACTACATTCGATGACTGGTTATGTTGTCAGCGAAAGATGGGGTGCATTTATATATCGAACGATTTTATGAGAAGCTTCAGGGGTTTAAAGTTTATATCAGTCGTAGATATTAATATCGCGATATCAGACGGTTCGTGTATATGTCCCGATCTCTAACGTGTGACTGCAAAGGCCAAGATTGAATTCGAAGACTTGTATAGATAGATACAAATGGCAACTACATAATGCTAAGGGTGAACGATACACAGTATAGTATCCCCGATTAAATCAAAATCGAAACGGCCATCTTCTTAGGATCCATAACATAGTATCCGTCCGGCGTAGGCTTGACAGTCATATCTTTACTATGCTTCTCAAAGATGCCCTTCAAGTTCTTGATCTTGTCCCTGAACTCCTCGGCAGCCTTAACCGATCCCTTGGCAGCTCGCTCGATGTTAACGGTTTCAGCGGCGTAATTTTCCATACTCAACGGTTGGTGAACTTCGTCACTGAGTAAATGTGGGAGATGGGCGGCGAGTAACCAAACGTTACCGACACCGACTCTAAGCGTCCCGATGTCTGGAGGCACGAATGGAAGAGAATCGATGATGAATTTCTCATTAACCTTCTTCTTAAATTCCTCGGGCGTCGTGGGTACAGGTTGGAACCAGGATGGAGGCTTGTTAGGAACGAAAGTTTGGTAGTATTCCTGCATGTAGTTGACGGCCGTGTGCTGCGGAGATGCGATGTGGATACACATGGTAACCACATTGATCAAATCAGCGAGGGCATGGCGGCCTTGAGCCATGATATCAGGGAAGTAAGCCTGTTGACCGCCGTGCTCGCTGCGCATTTCGTGCACCCAGTTCTTGATCTGAGTATCCTTTCTAACCGCGTCGTCGTTCTTATAGTACTCCGTCAAGACCTTACCGACGAACGTGTGGATCGCTTCCCACATTACCACCATGTTTCGGGCGTATGGGTAGTTTCTCCATTTATTGTGGCCGACGCCGAGGTCTTTGATGTTATTGGGGAAACCACGCTTGTGAAGGTCGTTGGGGATGTAGAGGTCTTCCCAGTGGAAGTTCTTGTAGCAGTCCATTGTGAATTTATTCATATCAGATGGACGGATTCCGGCGATGGGTTTAATGATCAGTGGCATGAGGAGCAAGCGGGCTGCGTGGTTCAGAGGGAGTGTTCTAGCCCAATGCGGTTTCATCAATCTGAATACCGGGTGGGTTTCCTCGACGGTTCTCATCATACCAACGATAACGGCTTCTTCGACCAAATGCGTGTTTACAAGATGAATACTGATCTCATGACGATGCCAATCGCTGATTTGGACGCACATTTTGGCGTATCGCCAATGCCAATCATGTTCTTCGTCGTGTGGCTGGTTAGGTGTGAGTTTTTTGTTGAAAATGACGACGGATTTAGTCATTGCGGCGTCGGTTTGTTTTTCGTAGTTGTGGCCCTTGAGTTTGATATCACCTTCCTTGTAGTCGAGGACGATGGCGAGGGGGTGTAGGCGGCCGTCATCGTGGAGTTCGAAGAGGACTACGGCGGCGCAGCCGTATCTTGCGTGGAAGTACTGGCCGTGAATTGAGACGTGAAGACCGTCCTTGTCAATAATAGGGATTCTGTCGATGAAGTCCTTGGCGAGGGTGGATGATAATTCGTCTTGAGGTTTCTTACCCATCGCTTCTCTGAAGTAACTGTAGTCTTGGATGTAAAGGGAGTTCTTTCCAAAGGGACCGATGGTGTTCTTTTCGAAGGTGTTAACTCCCTGAGCCTTTGCGGTTTTCACGAAACTACGGTACCAGTTCTTCGAAACTAGTCTGATGGTGGTCGGGTTCGTGCCGGTGAAATGCTGCTGAGCAAACTTCTCGTCTGTATACCACTTTGGGTCGTCACCGATGGTGTTCTTGGTGTACATACCCTTATTTGCTTTGTGCAGGTTATGGGTCTCCGCGGTAAGGTTAGCTAAGCTTTCTTTGTCTTTGCCTACTGACTTCCATGGAACTGAATATGGCCCACTGGCGTCCTTGAAATCGAGAACCCATGGCATGGATGCAAGGAACAGCTGGACGATAGGGCCCAAGTAGTCGGTTCTGAAAATACCTCCGGTGTTTGCTAAGTCCAAGACGTTGCGAACTGGACCCTGGTCCAAGTGAGGGGGGTAGTTGTCGCGGCGTGGATTAGACCATCCATACCGCTTTGGCATGTCCTTCAGGGCAAAGAATGTTGGGAGCTCGGAGTCGATGTACGAAGCTTGGTGGACCTTGACAGAGCTGTTTGGGGGTGTTAGAAACGTCTGTAATATTATCTTTTGCTTAGGAAGGCTACTTACTGGTCAATGGCGGCGCGGTAGAAATATGTTAATCGACCCAACGTTTCATCCGAGGTTGCCATCTTGAGCGTCGGAACGAAGACGTTTTCATGGTCTTCATCCTTGGGGATCTGAAGACGATTGTGGCGATCCGCATGGTCCGCTTCCTCCATTGCACCGAGTGTCAACCCTGCGTTCTGGAGCGAGTGCATGAATGAAATGCTGCCGATATCGGGTGCTCCTCCTCCTTCAACAGCGTGACCGACGCCAATCCTGAGATCGCTACTCAATCTCATATCCGTCTGCACGGGAAGCAACGGGTGGTCTTCATCTGGTGGTGGTGGGTTTTCAAGAACCTCCACGGGGTTGATGATGGTGTCTTCCCATTCTCCGTCCTTGAGGATCCTATGGACGAATGACCCTTCCTCATCTGAAGTGAAGACGTGGACGTCATTTACACCGTCACCATTTCTGGGGCTGACGGCAGCGATATTTGTACCATCTCGCTCAATACCCACTGCCAACGGAGGACTCCAATGTGCATCGCCGTTCTTACCACAAACCTGCAGCTGACCGTCTTCAACGACGAAAAGCATAATCTTAGGTGGGGTGGTAACTTTGTCCTTGCCTGAACCTATCGCCTCAACGTATGTGGCTGAGAACCTGGCGGTCTCGCTCAGGTTAAATGGGGTAGTATCTGTGTGCCAACTACCGGCTTTGTCGTCCCAACCTAGGACCTTAAGTTCCAGGTTGCGATTGCGGTAGAAGGTTCGGATGTATGGACTGGCCCAGTCCCAGGGGAAGCAGTTCATACTGCAGATTGGGGACTGTGGGTCGATTTCTACTGCTATGGTTCCGGGAGTATCCCATGCACCGCTCTTGTTGCCGTAGCTCTTAAATCGGCCTTCGTCGCCGGGGTGGTAGACTCTGTATTACATGATCGTGGTTAGTTAGGGCGTCAATTGATCTATATTGTTCGGTAGTAGACTTACCGGAATCTTTCATTGCTCCAATTCTGTGGAGCGCAAGCCAAGCCAGCTCCCTCATGGAGTTTGGCCTTAACGGTGCAAAAGCTACCTATCGAAGCCTCTCCCTTGACGATTTCAAATTCTTGAATGATCCTATCCGGGTCGAGGAAGAATAGTCGGATGCTATCGTCCGGGTACATTACAGCCGTGAGAGGGGTGCCCACGAGTGCCACACCTGCGGGCATGAGTTCCTTGAATCTCCATTGCTCGGTGGCCTTTCGCCAGGTACCTTCCAGAACTTGTCCGGTGTGTAATTGGAGGTAGAGTTTCTAATCCCAGTTTTTCGAGGTTAGGGATACTTTCGGGAATAGTTATTAAATTAACACGGCAAATACGCACCACATAATTTTGGTAACCGCCGTCAGCAGACGAGACGGCAGCGAAGTCGGTAAGAAACTCTTCGATGTCGGCCATCTTGTCAATTCGAGTAGGACGACAATTGGTATATTTGATATCTTTCACTTTCTTTTTTTAAATACGGTATCTACACTCAACCGCCCTGAGTCTTAAAAAACTGAAAGAAAGAAACCGACTACATTCCCATACACATACCCGCCCTTTTATAGACCACCATCTTCTCAACCTTCCCATGGGCGATATCCCGAACCTTCCCCGCTTTTTTCAGCTCATCAATCGTCTTCGAACTGATAAGCAAAGCAGCAATCAAGGAAACCTACCAAAAACCTCCATTAACCGTCGGATCTCCACCTCGAGGGAAGAATCCGGGCCTAGCAGATGTACAATATATCGTAACATACGCTTCAGGAAGCCTCAAACCCAGCAGGGGACTCTCCACCCGAACGCGACAGGACCCCAAGAAACTTTTGAGTGGATTAATATTAAAAACCATAGTTCGAATTCGCAAACCCATGGTGGACCTTATAATAATCCACAGAGAAAAAAGAGTGCCATTGACGCAAAACCATCAACTTTGGGCAAACATTTCCATGCCGTCACGGAGCGAGTCGATGTGAAAGGTAAACGCTTAGATCGGATTAGGGTGGTCGCAGCCGTCATCCTTGGAGTTAGTCCGGGATGCGTTATGCACGCCTTGTGTTGAGCCGGGGTTGTTAACTGCGACTAGACTCCACATGGCCGCTGGATTGGGATATAGACGTTACACCGTCGACGCTAGGAGGAATAAATTATTGGTGCGGCATAGCTAGCGCTGTTAGGCTGCTTCTGGTGGGGCTGGGAAGAAGTACATACAGACATACGTACCCCGCACCGAATTGCCATCTTGTTCTTTTCATTGTCGGAATCGGAAATGTAGACAGGGTTTTTGATGTTGATTTCTTTGAAACTGGTGGGTTCTCATTGGATGACGGCTGACGAGTCTTCTGGATATCATGGATGCAGGCCTTATGGCTGGCAGGGTTTGAAGGAAGGAGTCTGCAGATTCGAAAACGCCACGCTATCATAGCTTTGGAGAGACCCACCTTTCTCGATGGCCGGCCAACTAGTGTAGCATCTCGTTAAAAGCTCAGGGTCTGTGAAGTTTGCCATTTGCAATATTTGGCTTCTACGATTAATTAGTATTCGTTCTTCAACTCTAGTCTCATGGGTATTTAAATGCGAGTAACAAAGAAAATGCAGGGGCTGGTTCAGGTAGCAGCTGGAGGGAACCTATATACATCGGCAATGGGTTTCTATAAGATATACAGGCCATAGCCAATATTTTAACTGTATATCGCGAATTTTTCTATTAACACATAACTGGAATGGCGCCTGATCAACATACTTAACGGACTACCATACGGCGTACTCATGTCCTGGAGTCACCGTTGAAAAATCTCTCTTTCTCATCCTCCGGGACAACTTCCTCGAACGTCCTCCTAAGGTTACCCGCTATCGTAAAATGCGTACCCTCAAACTCCGTTAACGTCGCATTCGGCAGCCGTTCCGCCATCCACCTAATCATTTCTATCGGTGCATTGATATCTTTCACGCCGTGGTAAATTTTGATAGGGTAGTCCACATCCTCGAAGTTGAAACCCCAGCTCAGTGCCGTCAATAATTTTATTTCATGGACAAAGCCTGATGTGCCCTGGGCGAAAGGTTCATTCCATACAAGACCTAACAGACGGTCGCGTCTCTGTGCGGTCGTCAGCTCTTCTTCGCGGAGGTATCCTAATTCGTCTTCCGGTAATGGTGTCTCTCGCTCTGCTTTCTTTTTATATTCGCCTTCAAGGAATGCGTCTATTCGCTTTGTAGCCCATTGGGTTCTTACCACCCAATTTACAATCCCCATAATCCCATTTGAAAGTACCGTAAATATTGCCGGTGAAACCCTCACAAGCGATTCCGACCACCGTGCCCACCACTGCATATACTTCCTCCCCGCCTGCCACGGTGGACCCCCAGCGAACACTCCAACACCAGACATCATCTCCCTCGGCAAGTACTTCGCACAAGCAACCGCATAAGGTCCTCCCCCACTAGCTCCAATAATCGCAAACCTATCTATCCCCTTCCCCTTCGCAAATGCCAGAACATCAGACGGGTAATCCACTATTCTCCTCCCCGGTTGGAAAGTCGATATCCCAAACCCAGGACGCTCTAGCGAGTATACTTTTATTCGAAGGTTATAAGCGAGTCGGTCGAGTGGGTAGGATTCTATTCGGGAGGATGGGAAGCCGTGGAATATGAAGAGCGGGCACCCGTGCGGATGGCCATACTCGGCGAAACCGAGGGTACGCCCGTCGGGGAGAGGGAAAGTTTGTGATTCTGATGCGACAAATGTGGGTGCAGCGTGTGGTTGTGTGCTGGTAGAGGAAAGCGCCCGGGAGAGCAGAGGGGTTGTAAACGTTGGCCGAAGGCGGGCGGCTGTTTGCATGGTAGAAAGAAGAGTACTAATCGCGTGCACAATTGGTTGTAAAGTCTTATGTAATGGTACTTAGATGATATATGCGGCTGCGGTACATTTCTGGGCGAAGCTGTGGGTGATATATAGCCATGACGTCCGCAGGCCGCGGCGCCCGTTCCGACGGGAAAGTAAGGCTTTCCGCATTGGGATGTGGTCAAGGTTACACGAAGCGAGGCCTAATTTGGACGACATGCGACCACTTGCTGGTCAGCGCTGATGCCGGTACTCCGACTTGCACTTGTCTTTTGATTCGACATGGGACGACGGTGATATTGAAGAGGCATGGGAAAGTAATCTTCTTAGTTGCATATAATGGTAGGGTCTTTGTATATATAATTCACATACGACATAATGTTGCAGAGTTAATAATGAATACTTTGTATTAATATAATCTAACGGCTTACTAGCCGCTCATCCTCATGACTCATCTGGAATATCCTAACTTTACGGACCTCCCGCCTTCTCATCTTGGCCAGAAGAACGTTCTTCTGATGCCTAACGTGGCCACCATGTGGAGCTGTAGTCGGCTTCCACATGGCCGACCAGTTCTAGTAATCTCCGCCCAGAAACAGGAATTAAAATAGTACAGATGAAAACTAGGTCAGGAAAGTGACTGCTTGCTTCAAAAGTTTAAACGGTGCTAGCTAGGAGCATAAAATTAAGAGGGAATCTTCTTAAAAACATCAGCCGGTGGCTCAAAATTATGCGCCCAGGTAAACCCATCAACATCCCCATTCTGATTAACAGTGAACTTGATCCGACGGTATTCGGCACTAACGAAAGTAAACCTACCACGACGGGCGTCTTCATCTCGCGTAACATGCCAAGTGAAAACATCGTTGTGATAGTGATCTAGGGCATAAGTCTCTGATTCTAGTCCCTGGAATGACCACTGCAACCCGTCGTTTTCGCTAGTTGAGACACGGATAAGAAGGGTTTTGACATCGTTGTAGTAATCGCCAGTATAGGCATTGAGAGGCTTTGGTTTCGTTCCTTCAATTCTATCATCTGCTAGTTCTTTCGCAACCCGGGGGTAAAGTTGTATGTGAGCTTCAGCACCCCTTTTCGCGAGGTCGACGTAGTCGTTTCGAGGTGTGGTTTCCGAGATTGTATCGATCAAAAGCTGACCTACCCAATCTGGAACGTCGGTCAAGCCAAGCGAATTGGCCAGGACGACAATAGCTGCCTCGAGATCTGGTATCAAGAAGATTGCTGAGGTAAATCCGGGCATGCAGCCTTGGTGGTAGATGATCGGTCGAGATTTAGACCCTTTCCTTACAGTAGGCATATCCTGCACGAAAATTCGATTGTAGCCGATATCGCCTAACGAGTTCGGGAGAGTGGCGAGGGCCCAACCGAGGCCGTATGCCTTCTCTTGCGGACTTGGAGACGACATAGGGGTGTGTTTTCGAAGAATGGTGTCGAGTTGTTTCAGTTTCGACGGCTCCTCATCACTCAAGGCAAGAGGTTTTTGCTTAGCCTTGATGGCCGCTAAATGTTCCCCAGCCCACTTTAGGAGATCTTTTGTGCAGCTCCGAACACCACCTGCAGACGCCATGAGAGTACCATCCTGGATTTCAGGCCGAGGTATTTGCACACTCGCGCGGTCATCCAGCGGTACGTACGCCTTCGCATAATTGGAATCTAAGGTATGATTTGCGTTGATACTAGTTCTCTCCATGCCCAACGGCTTGAAGATCTTTTCTTCGAGGATGGTGCCATAGCTCTTTCCTGTAAGCCTCTCGATGACTTCACCGGCAAGGCAAAACGGCCAATTGTTGTACTGAAATTCCGAACGGAAGGGTTTGATCTGATGAAGATGATTGATAACATTTACGGTTTGATCTTTACCAAACAATAGATGGTTGTCGCCTTGCATCCAAGTATCGAAATCTTGTTCTAATCCCGTATGATGAGACAGTATATCCAACATCGTGAGTTTGGTCGTAACCTCAGGATCCCTCATTGCCAGGTCGGGCAGGATTGTTCGAAGCGGAGTTTCCCATTCCAATTTCCCCTCGTCTACTAAAAATCCCACAGCTGCAGAGGTGAAAGCCTTTGTGAGAGATGCGATATGGTAGATGGTGTTTTCGTCTGGTGGTAATTGGTTCTGGATATCGCGGTAGCCAAAGTTATCGAAGTATGTGTCCCCTTTTATAACGATGCCGTATGATAAGCCGGCGACCCCAGAGATCTCACATATTTCACGAATTATTGGTGCAAGAGGCGCAAGCTTTTGTGATAGGGAGGAGGCCATTTTGCGCAATTGCGGTACATGGGATCTCGTGTACAGGTTGCTCAAGGCGAGACATGGTGTAGGAGGGGTGACTACTGGGGGTAGCAGAGCCTCCGGAAGTGGAGAATCGGACGTTGTGCATATATCCGCATAATGCATATGCACATGCATAAAACAGGACTCATTTGCTGCTGCGTTGCCGCTGCAGGCAGCCTTGCAATTGTACCACCATATCCAGCTGAGGACCCCGGGCTGGTTAAATTTACAAGGCCGCTCATGCTACCTCCTCACCCCGAAAATTCCTACCGGTGCCCAGGATAGGGTAGCTCTAAGCTTCAAATGGATAAGTAGGAATACCAAAAGATATTTGCTTCAGGTCAGATAATGGTCAGGCTGCTGAATTATGTTGCTGTCCAGTCTTCATCGATCGTACACACGAAAGGAATGAACCTTCTTTCCAGTTATAGACTTATCAACTACCCGTATACCCGGTCCGAACCTATCTTCGTCTTCTTTCTTGAAGAACAAACGAACATAGCTTGAACTAGATTAGCGAAATGTAAGTTAACCTCGAATTTAACTCGAGGCAACAGCATGGTATTATATTACTATCTTCCTCATTGCCCTCTAGCTCCGGGGAGTCCGAAAATAATTCTATAGTCTACCAAGTTTCGCAAGATATCGCGGAGTGATTGGTTCATTTAACACCATCATGAAAGTCCGAAGTTAAGTCCTAAATGTCTAAATATGTTGCAGTACCGTACCGCTAATGTAATGGATATTCTGTATGGGACACATCTCTATCTTTGTCATACTTAATATGGCGGTACTCCGGTCGGGGGAAAGAAGGTCTTGATGGGATCAGGTAGCGTTAAAAGTCTGCTCAGCGCTGTTGATTTTTGCACTCCCTCACTGTACGCTCTACCGAATATAACCCTCCTCCTTCATCTTCCCTACAGCAACAATCTCCTTTTATCCTTTATCATCTTCCACCATCACCAACATCATCACCTCTTCCTTCTCATCCCTTCCATACAATAATCAACACCTTGACGCGTCCTTAACTCCTTCGTATCCTAGCTAACAGGTCTTCACATCCCTAGACTAGTCTAGAAAGTTAATGTAAGACTCCTCCACCAGTCTTTAAAGTGAACTATTAGACTTCAAACTGCCTCAGGACTTGACTCTCCGAAACCTATTATAGATAGCCACCAATCACCCTCAACATGTCACTCCCTTCGGTTGGTTCATCATCTGCTCCTGCAGCTGTACCGTTAAGGCAATTCACTCGTGGTCTATTCGTATGCGAGGATGACCTTGAACCGATGGATCTTGCTGTTTGCTCAGCTCCGTAAGTATATTCAACACCATAACCCAGAGGGGATGCTGTAAAAGTTGCTTGCTGCTTCTACGATCTTCCCACAACCTCGAAAGAAGTTTCATCCCAAACTAACGTCAACATCCTCACAGATTCACGGGATATATCCCAACCGGCGCCGAAATTAAATTTCGTTGCCTAAAGCAAATGCCAATTTCGATGTTGGATATCGCTTTCTTCAAGAAGCATCTTCTCAACAAACGAGGTGTCCCATGGACGGCAAATTTTAGTCTCTCCTTCCCCGCCTGGAATTCACCTAACGGTTCTTGCATCTACCCCATGGGCAACGACGAATCATATGACAAAACCGACGGTGTTGCTCATCTGTTCCCATCCACCGTCGGTCAAGATATCAGAATCCATGCCTTTGGTCTTGTTGCTTTGCCTATGGTTCTCTATGGTGTTCCACTAATCATTCAATGTCTTCTTGTCGACAAGATGTACTTGATCCCTCTTCCTAGGAATCCTGATCCCGTCCCCTTGCTTCTAGACGTCCGCCTTTTCAATGGCCGAAAGGTTCCCTTCAAGCTCTCTCTCTTCAAGCCAGCGTTTGTAATGAAACCCGGGAAACCAGAACTATGCTTGGTATCTGAAAGCACCCCACAGAGATTGAACATAGTTCTATGCATCAGTATGTCAGCCTCATGCATAGAGTACGGGAAGCACCTGGAAGCTGAAGACGGACACATGGAGCCGCCTATCGAACAGGGCCACGACGGACATCAACAAGATTTTGTATCTGAAAGTCAACAAGCTGAACTCTCTCGGGACCTCATCGGGAAGAGATTCTGCGGTGCTGGTGTATTCTTTGCCCCGAATTCGCAATTCAACGTTTACAGATGCCTTGATGATGATATCAACACCCCACAGCGTGCTGAGCTCCAGACTGCAATCGAAGCCCTCAAGGCGCTGAAGTACTTGATCGAAAATACCGGCTACAACTTTCGAACCGTTGTCATTCTGACTGAGTCACTCTATCTATGCGACGCTCTGATACAAGATCCGCTGCGAATCGCCAAGTGGGCAGCCAACGGATGGAAAACAGCCGCAGGGAGAGATGTCGAAAACTCGGATTTATGGGACGTTCTGCTCGAAGCTCTACCTTCCCGATATCGGATCCAATGGCAACTGGCCAGGCCCAGCCCGAAAGCCCCCGCAGCAGCTCTAGCCCGTAAAGCTGCTTTGGAAAATATCTTCTTACATGAAGGACCACCGGATAGTAGCCGCGAGAGACAGCTCATGCTACCCACTCCGTTTCAGGAAATCGACGATAGCCAGGCGGGTCCGCTTTATGACAGATTCGTTGATACTTCAGCCAATGATACCCAACAAAGGATCAGCTCAGTCATTTATGAAGCCAAAATATGTGCAGAAGAACTACCAAAGGGGTTCGTCAGCATGATCAATTGCGAGGACTGCGGATCTATTCACCGATACCCTCCTTCTGATTTCTGCGGAGGGCCTGGGATCTCTTCCGTCGAGGAAGCCTGAGGGGTAAAGCCGTAGTCCAGCAAGCATATTTCCTTCTTGATTTCCTAAGTGCTCTTTCTCGTTCCCATGGCAAGGAAATGACAACTTCAGCAAGACCGGCAAACCAGTATCTGGAGGAAGTGCCCCGGAGATTCTTCCATTTTCTGTTTCCCTCCCTTCTTCTAGTACTTGTCACTTCTCACTTCCCAGACTCTTTTCGCTATTTTAATGGCTCTTTTTCTTTCGTCGGATTTTGATTCGATGATCTAGTTTTCCATTCCTATTTCCTTACAAATATGTTTGCTTACTATTCAACTTGCCACCTGCCATTCCTAACCTCGTTAACAGTGCCTACGCTTCATCGGTTCCCAAAATGGATATCGCGGTCTTCGTCGCGGACCCGATGTCATAAACGAACCCCAAAGATATGAAGCGGTGATATCGAATACCTTGCTTAACTAGGTACGAGACTGCTTGAAACTACCGCCCGAACTATCTTAGTCTTTCGTCGGATTTGATTTCGATGCATGATGCTTTCGGAATCAAGGAAGGAGGGAGGAATCCCTAAAGATCGAAAGGCCACGAATCGATCCATCTATCCCCCTCTAGCCTAAGACTCTCTGATAGAAGTCGTTTATGCGTGCGAGCGGCGCTTTTCTCCAATATTTCTTTTCCCCCTTTCTTTTCAGGGCGGCAAAAGCCTAGCTTCCCTTCAGATATTTTACTCCGTACTTCTCTTTCATAGCCCTTATTTTCATATCTCGAGATGATGGCCACTGGAACCCGGATAGCTACTCGCCGGTTACACAAGACTGGGCACCTGGCTTCTCGATCTTCTTCCTGACAGCCACATTTCCTTTGCGGTCCATAAATGGGAGATACCTCCCACTCCAAATCAAACACCATCCATCACTTCAACCCTTCTTCAATCTTCACAAAATAAACTCTACAACAATCCTAAACCCGTGTACTCAATCCCGTATACTAAGGATCCCATTGAACAAAAAATGCATTGACCACACTAGGACTAGTATACTGCATCTCTAAAAGCTTCCATAAAGGGTAGTCTTTAAACTACATCTAGTAGGAAAAACTATAATAATAATACTACTAAAGATCCGAAGGTCTTCTCTAATCCCTTATTCCTTTAGTATACCATACCCCCCTCCGTTCTATTCATTTATTTTCCGGGAGCCTGTAATTCACCGACAGCATCAACCTCCTGCGGCTTGATACCCACAACCTCGGAAGCAAACTTCTTCTCCTGTCCGTCGTCCTTCATGAATGCTATATTTTCCATTAGTAAACGCTCTCTTTAGAAATGTATAAAGGCGGTAGGTAAGGAAAACTCACGGAAAGCCAAAACCTCCTTAATACTATAATGATCCGTCAAAAACATCACCATCCTATCAATCCCCATCCCCCAACCACCAGTAGGCGGCAATCCATACTCCAAACTCGTACAAAAGTTCTCATCAATCAACTGAGCCTCATCATCACCCTGCGCCTTCTGCCTGGCTTGCTCTTCAAACCTCAATCGCTGATCAAAGGGGTCGTTCAACTCCGTATACGCATTCACAATCTCCTTCTTACAAACGAATGCCTCGAATCGTTCGCACAGACCCGGTATCGATCTGTGGTACTTGGCGAGCGGGGACATCATCTGTGGATGACCTGTGATGAAGGTGGGGTTTATGCAGGTTTCTTCGATGAATTCGCCGACGAGCTTGTCGAGCATTCGGGCGTTGGTGAGGGGTGGTGTGCATTCGATCTTCAACTCCTTCAACAAGGACTTCAAGAATTCGTTGGTTTCCATGGTGTGGAGTTGATCACCGGGTGGGAATGTCTTCCCTGTTGCCTTTTCAAGTTCGGTCATCATGTCGACTCTTCGCCATGGCTTCTCCCAGTTGACTTCATAGACTTCTCCTGATTGTGTGTGGAACTTAGTTTGATATCCGCCCGTGATATGCTTAACAAGACCCGAAACAAGCTCCTCGGTCATATCCATCACATCATTGACGTCAGCGTACGCCATGTAAAACTCGCAGGTTGTGAATTCGGGATTGTGGGTTAAATCGATGCCCTCGTTTCTGAATTGTCGGCCAATTTCGTAGACTCGTTCGAGACCTCCGACTACCAACATCTTGAGGTATAACTCTGGAGCCACACGCATGAAAAGGTTCATATCTAGTTCGTTGTGATGGGTGATGAACGGCTTGGCGGTGGCGCCTCCGGCGATGGCATTCATCATCGGTGTTTCGACTTCTACGAACTCACGGTCGTCGAAGTACTTGCGGATGTAGGTGACCATCTTGGAGCGGGTGATGAATGTCTCCCTGGTACGATGGTTCATGATGAGATCGAGGTATCGTTGACGGTAACGGGTTTCTTGATCCTTAAGACCGAAGTGTTCTGTTGGAAGCATGTGGAGTGAGGGGGATAGAAGTGTGATCTCGCGGACGAAAATCGACAGTTCACCGGCACCACCGTCCTTAGCTCCCTTTGGGTTTGTATAGCCGGGGAAACCGACGATACCGACGATATCACCACGGCGGAGATGTTCATGCTGAGCAGCGAATTCGGTACCCTGTGCATTGGCAGCGGAAGCAACAGCTTGAATACGGTGTCCATTAGAACGGATTTCGTAGAATCGAAGCTTATCACCGAAGGAACGGTAGGCGTAGACACGACCGGCGACGGCGACGGAAACTTCTGGCCTTTCTTGACCGGGCGTGAGGTCGCTGTGCTTGGAGAGGAAGTCGGGGATTGAATCCTTGACGTGGAATTTGTGGGGGTAGGGGTTTGGATTCTTGGTTGTGCGAAGGTTGTTGATTGTGCGAGATCGGAGCTCGAAGTATTGCTATTTTTCTTAGGTTAGGTATCTACGTAGACGTAGGTAGCTTTGGGGAAGCAGGAGGAGAGTATACGTTTGGTGTTAACTCGGCTTCTTCGGCGCTCTTGTCTACTAATCCGACCTTCTTCTTAACAGCATCGACGACACCGCTGGCCTTCTTCTCTTCTTCCTGTGTACGTCCGTATCGTGTGAGTAATTGTCCCCCCAACAAAAGACTAGATTGAACGAATTTCCTTGCAAATACCTTCTTACGCTTAGCCTCTTCCTTCTCTCTCTGCTTAAGTCTCTTCTTAAGCTCGGACTTGGATACCATCTCGCCGGTAGCTTCGTCAAGGTGGAGGTTGGCGACACCTTCGGTTGGTGGGGCGGATGGCCCCGCAGCGCTCGAATCTGCCATGGTTTGTTGATTGGTTCAATGGGAGTGTAAACTAGCTATGATGGTTTGTAAAGGTTAGTCCTCTGAGTAGTGGAGCTTGGGGGGAGGAAATTAGAGTACTTCTTTATATGCCGGGTCCGGTATGAGTCAAAGGAACGTTGGGATGGATTGGATGGTTGGATGAATTTGATGGAAAAAATTTGGCGGGGCAAAAGCTGTAGAAAGTTGGTGGTGGGGTTGACTTGCTGCAAAGAAAGGAAACCTTGTTCGGACGTCGGTTGGGATGGAATGTGTTGCAGTAGACGGGACACCTGTATGTATACCTGGTCGCTCTTCAATGCCGATACAGTAACCAGCCGAAACTGGGAATATGAGTGAAGAAGTAATTAAGATAGTAAAAGGAAAGTCCGTTTGGAGGTTCGTTCAATGCGCTAAATAGAACGGCTGTTACAGAGGTTTCGACAATCTTGACACGCTGGTGCTGCTCGACTGGACCTGCTCCTTCTTCCTCTTCGGTACCTTCGAAGCTTTCGACTTTTAGCGATATCGGGCGGCTATGACTCTTTTCTTTACAATGGTGCCCGTTCAATAGAAACATGTGAAGGGAATGCATTCTTAACGTTAGGATGCTGCATTTTAACAATCACGGCGACCCGATCTGTCCTGCGGCTAGCCTCTTTATCCGGGGAGCCCAATGACCAATGTAATCCAATCCACAACTGGCTCCGCTTGAAAGCTTTACTATCCACACCAAATTATTTAGCATTGACCTAGTGGCCGGTTCACAATTACAATTAAGTTTCACGATAGTACGACACAGCGTGTGATAAAAACAGATCGAACGCTGGTATAATTCTGTTACTGTCCAGCATAGTACACTGCGAACTAACTCTGCTATTGCCAAGACAGCTACAGACATACACCTCCCCTAGCATCCCACTTATATATACATCCCTCCTGTAAATGAAGAGTTATCTGAGCGTATCTATCGACATGCATCTTGATGATGTACTGGAAACTTTGATATCTCATAGCTTGGCAGCTTCCTTACCAAGCTATCAACCCGGTCCTGTGCCGGGTACATGTCGTTGCTCGAGAGCAGAAAAGACCATTCATTCCAAACCGTATATGTAGGTAGCTATATTCTTAAAAGCATCAAGTTCCTTCTTCCGGCACTCTGATACCTTTCTATAATATATACATAGTTCCCACACACTGCCCAGTCGTTTCCCTTAAAGTACTGTCATATGTTCGAGCCCAACGCAGAGTTACCACAATTAATTATATATATCATGTGAAAATCGTCGTAGTGTTAGAGTTTGGGGTTTTTAGTCATCGCAGTAGAGCGTACCACTCTTGCTGCTTCAATTCTCTTGTAAGTTCATATGTCATACTTCGTTCGCCTGGTTGAACCCTTCGGTCATCGGTGGCCATATAGATATGAGCTGTGACGTTCAGTGGCAAGCTAAGCTTTCTCATATCGAGCTCTTTAACATTCGGTAACGGTATTCTTCTGGATTCATGTAAGGCGAAGGTCTAAACAATGGATCCAGCTAAGACTGCACCCTCTATCGTCCAGTCATCACCTAGCCAGTTCTAAGAGTTTTCCATATAGGTGTTAACATATCCATTCTGCCGCGCTAGGTCCATGGTGGGTGAAGATGGCAGGTCCGGACGGGACATCTTGGGGGACCCAATCCTCGTTTAGCTCTAAAGCCAATATATAAAGATTCTCCGTCATATACCTAACAGCACCTCCCCAGATCCATGGAGGGTGAAAACAACAAATCCATGCTGTAGGCTTCGTATCATCCGGCGGGGAGGCCCTCTATCACTCGGCGCTCTAGAGTCCCCACCTAGCTAATATCGCGTGTGAGCGGACCAATTTTAGCTGATGTATTTTTAAGATCGATAACGGCATGACGCCGGTAACAATGTCGCCTCAAACGGGTAGAGACGAATAGATATATCCGCGAACCCTAGGATAGATATGATACTCGTTTAATCGTATATATCTCTGAAAATCCTCATAAACCAACAGCTCATCTTAACACCTTATATCAAGGGGTCCATACTTGGTGTGCATCACGATAGAATCATTAACCGTATGATATGCCGTAAACAAAACGGTTCAATAGATCCAAGTCAAAAAGATCGCATGTGCTTCTCGAATTTTTCTACGTTTTGTTAAGTATAAACCTCGAGGTCATGGTTTAGGCTCATTATTGTGCACCATACAAGACCGAGAGCGAAGAGTCTTACTGTATCAAAGCTCCAATTTATCATATCTTCAGCGCTTCGCTGACGAGCTCGACTGACAGACTAGATTGTGTTCACTGATACTATTTTGTGTCAATCGCATGACTTTCATCAACATGCCGAATTCCAGTAAGGACCCATAGCCATGGACCGCGCAATGAAAAAAGAGGACTTTAAATCCGGCAGAGAATATATAGTTTCCATATAATGTAATTCTCTCCTCATATCGTCGGCTTGGAGAGTATACTGATAATAAAACCGCGAGGGTATGTGCGTAGTTGTATCAGCGGTGAAACCACTGTCGACAAACTCATAGCAGGATTGTGCTTCCAACGGCGGCAATACCATGAAATAGGCAGTTTTATCCTCATAGCCACATTTGAAAGCAATTCGACTCTGCGTCATATTTGCGAGCCAAGTCCTGGAATTAGGCCTTCCATTGCAAAAAAGAGTTCCGTGGGTTAAATATAGATTTTCTCTCGTAAAACGCGAGCCTCTATGCACTTTAATCGCGTCTTGCTATGCTCTGTCGTTATGTATTTTATTTTCATATCATCTCCGGATTCCAATGTTTGGTTTTCGTAGAAAAGTTGGACTCGAAGTTCATGTATCTTTGGTGGCCCTGAGTACCGGTATCCTGGGTTATGATCATAGAAAGGTAGAGTGCCCTTCGACTTCGTAACGGGTTCACCACACCTGTCTAGAGTGGTCCAGATAATAGAATTCGTCGTTGTCGGTTGGTTGGGTTTATACTTTCTTTATGAGATGGCTTCCTATGTAAAGTTATGACGCCCTTGATTTTTAATAGCATCGTCACCACCTTAAATGCTAGCCTGGGCTTTAAAACCGCTCATGAAATGATAGAAACTGAGATTCTTTATATCGATTAGGCAGTCCCAGCCTCAGTCATAGAAGTGGGAACCTCTGTAAGTTGGCCCCTACAGAGAAGAGTCCTAGGGGGAAACATCCATCCCCTCCTTTTTGATCTCACCCTAAAAAGTCCCACGACACAGCAGAATTTCCTTCCACAAAGTACGGAGACTATTCGTATGAATGAACGTGCTGGTCTGGGAGCTCATAGGTATGTATTCAAACGTAGCGACCGTGCGGCGAACAGAGGGTCCTCCGGTTTTAAAACATAATATTGGAACGGATTGGGAGGGGCGTTAGGATGGCCATGTAGAATGGGTCCCTTCTTCTTTTAGTAGTTGTTAGTATTTACTTCATCCCCTTTTCGTCAGGCGACGGTTGATTTACCAGCTTGGCCCAATGTATACATCCTTCTAAATTGAATCCGAATATAGTATGATACCAGTATACCATCCATTCATTTTTGCCCAATTGGTAGCTCATGAATGGTTGCAATTATCGTGGCTTCGGGACGAAAAGACTCCTGTAGCCATATCCTAGCCTCTGGAAGGGTCGTTCTCGGGATACCTATGTTGGGCTGTTAAAGTTCGCACGGATCCCTCCTCGGCCCATGGTTTTCTGATTTAATTCCGAGGTATCTCGTCCTGCTCATATAGGATGGGTGTATTTTGAACGGATCCATGACATTGAAGTTCAAAGACAGTGATAGTTGGTACAACGATACGGATGAAACCAAAGATTCTTTTGCTGCCAGATAGTAATATTTATCGGTCTCGACGTTAATATCATATAGTCAATGTCATTGCAGATTTACCTGGCGGAATCGATAGTGCGCTTGGGCCATTTCGGTGTTTGTAATATTATTGTGTCTTAGGAATTTTTAATTTATACTGTATTCTATGGAACGAGCGCCCAGCTAGACATATATCGGTTGGTCTGTGTCGTTTTTGGCGTGCTTAACTGTTACATAAATGCTGGATTCGGTGGTATTCGGGGCCTTTGTCGGATACCGGTTCTATGACAACCGTGCCAGTTCTAGGTAAGAACATTTTATTTCATCTTCCTGTGATATTCAACTTCTAGGGGCATAGAACGTCAGAGATTCGAAAATAGTGTTATTCCTTTCGTCGTTGCTCTTGGATGGCGAAGACGTGGAGTCTTTACCCGTTGAGTACATTTGACGAAGGCACAACCAACTTGCAAGCTTGTAGGTTTCGTGTTTTAAATGCTCGCTAATATGCGATTTCGATAATTCCATGAACTTGGTGTCGTTTGAGTGGCCAGCTATGGCCACTTGTAGCTGCTGATTTGCGCATGTATAAGGTCAGGTCAACTTCCTAGTAAGTTGGGCCGTCTTCATACGTATTGAGATAACCATTATGTAGTTGGTACATTAATTCGACGATCATATACACTAAGTCCGCCTTTGCATATCCCCGTTTGTCCAATTTTGACTTCAAATCCGGCTTGTTCATGAATTCAAGCGAATCTTTCCTGAGACCCTCGTGGCCGCGGTGATTTTGTCTTTGTAGCATACATCGTACGTATGTCCGGACGTCCGCCTGCACGCTTCGATAGGTAAGCCGTACCTAGGTATAAAATTAGTCTCGAGACAATGACGTAACCTAATATATCATAGGTAGGGATCCTAGCTTTTGCGGCCGCTAATGTTTAGATTCCCCCTCGATAAATTGTTCATGAGAACAGAATTTTAGTTGATCAAGTAGCTCATGTATCGGATTTGTGATCCTCCTTTATATGATCATGCTCATCGAGAGCTGGAGCTGTGGTGATGGTTTGATTCTCCTCGAGATTCAGAGATGGGCTTATACCACTATCGGATCGTTGCTAATACTATTCGTCATAAAAGAGTAGTAGCGGAATAGTAAAGTCATCGTTTACGGCAGTACACAGCCTTAGGAGTTACGCACTTTCAAAGTAAAGATTTTCATCGTGCTATAGTCTCCGAGGGTCGAAGTGGTTGTTTGTGGCGCGGACTCAACTATACATGCCGAAGTGGTCCCTTTGAGGACGCTCATAGGATAATATCATGGCAAAGGTGGTAGCTCGTCTAAGCATCAAGAAATATCGGTTGTATTTCTCCTAATGCCAATTGGATCGAAGCCATGTTTTTACCCCCACCCCAATATCAAATTTGATTTAATAGTTATAAAGATTTTGCTTGTTCGTGACCGCGGCGTCCAAGATTCTAACTCCTTCGAGCCGACAATTGTTACGCTCATAAAGCAGGGGCATATATGACATGACGGCCTCGTTTGTGCCTCTCATAAACTATAGACGCTTTTCCTAGCATCCTAATAGCGTTCGGCACCTTCTAGAAAGCGAGACACATGCCAAAGGGGACTAAGTGGCTGAGCGCTATAGTAAGATGCGGAGGGGAAAGAGGCGAGTAGGTTGTAGGTATGGTGGCATAAGATCTTAAGATCATTCAGCCCTGCAGACTGGATCCGTACTCGCCATAATATTATCGTTCGCTATGTCGGCTTGAGAGCGATGCCACTTCAATCAATATACTACGTTGACTCGGGTGCCGGGATTTTAGAATTTTGGATTTAATCCGCATTAACGCCGCTTGCCATAGGTATGAAGATAATAGCCAAGGATTAAACGATATTTTGTTCTCGACATAAGTTTAATCTTAAGCGTATTTTCATATTCTTATTCCGGTGTGGACATAATACGGAGATCGAACTCCCAGGTGTACTTTCATAATTCTTCCGTAGGATTGCCCCTTAAGTTTCCATCAATCAATACTGGCTTTCGCTGAGGGTTATCGTGGACTCTTAGTATCGTAGGATATCGTGAATTCGGAGCGCTTAAGGTTGTCGGTATAGTTAATATGATAAAAGTGATTTCTAGATAGGTATTTTAGATTTTGACGATCGGAAATTAAGGTGAATTTCCGTCGTTACTTTTCGCGCGACTAAACATAACGGTTGCTAGAATCCCGGTGTCCTGAGAACCGCCAATATTGAAAAGCCGTTATAATAAATCATTTACACATGTAGGTCCGGGAGTGTGGCTTTGGGCATCCGGTGCGTCATATACGGCAACCACTTTCATCTCTATTGGACGTAGTGTTGATATATCGCGCTGTTAGATTCATGGGCATACGTCGTGGGGAATTCTTTCTTCGAAATATATATATTCTGAGATCGGTCGTAAACATTTCAACAGCGGACAGTTATCCTACGCCTTCGGCAAGTAGCCCACCTCATTAATGCATTTCAATGACGCCCGTTGAGTGGTGGGTAAATATGCGTGTGTATCCGCGGACTTTAACATTTGCACATAAAGTCCTTGACGTCGAAGAATATGGGGTTGGAAAGTATGTGTGGATTGCAACATTGATCTCCCCTTGAAATTTCATATATGTAAGTTTTAAGGCTTCCACAAACTTAAGTATAAATCTGGGTTGATGCTTTTTAATGCCAGGGTATCAAGACCATTGATACAAGTAAAAGAACTTTATTTTCTGGGCTAGTTGAGTGGAAATGGACTGGGAGCCACCAATCTATTAGTAACTTCATAGCGTCCCTCTTCGAATGCCCATCATAAAGGCCCCGTAAGAAACCTTTGCCAACATATATATAGGTTTGAATTCCATTCAGATAGATCTCGTTGATATCTGACTCTTGGTGATTAGGATCCGACATCGATAAGGCGACTAAGTTCGTATCACGACGTGTAGGTATAGCTGTCCGCCCGAGATCATTCTAGGCTAACGCTCCACGGCCTGAACCTGTCGGTTACGATGATCCTAAAATTCATCGCCTTCGAGGATGTTTTGTCCAAGAGGTTTTATCAGGTAATCTGAAAATTTTCATTTGTAGATTCTTGGGTGTTAGTTCCTCGATATAATAGCTACCAAATGCATAGTTAAAAACGGCGGCATCGTTATGCTGGGGCTTTGTCCGCCGCGTCATTCTTCGTAGCCATGTTGTCTAGACAGCCCGCGCCAGTTTCGGTGTATAAGAAAAAGAGAGGCCAATATAGAGGCTGATATCAATTCAGTGATCACCCTCTCTTCCGGCATTCGAGAAAGATGCAATATGGTCTCAAATTTCCATGCTAATCCCGATGAAACATCTTTCGGGCTCTAACTCCTTCTTCACAGAAGTGGCTAGATACCTCTGGTTCTCATCTTGCATCATTTTATAAAGTCCTGGAGCTAAATATGGCGCGAAATGAAGTTTTCCATATGTGTCAGTCTTTCTTATCCTGCAGTCCCGCCGCATGGTTTTTGAAAGCGTAGGTATTCACAGTGCTTCAAGCTCTTACCCAAACATTCTTGATCCGAGTTAAATTCTTATTACTCCATAGTGTGGTATCCTCCCACTTTGGATTATATAATTATGGATAACCACATGCACCATTGCCTAGAAGTGCATGACTCAAGTGAGCCTGTAGGCCTATAGAATAGCCCGGGATATACTTTCCCCATCATGAAAGTATCTGCACGGGTATTAAGTTTTTTGGGGGTTAGATACGACATCTTAACCCCGGGCTGGTAAGGTTCGCGCCTTCGTGATGGTCTTGTTAATATTAAATTAATGCGACCTAAGCATTGAAATTGTATAATTGATCATATAAAGCTTGAGGCCAAGAGAGCGATCATGGTTGCTCGCACAGCTGGCGTAACCCGGGCGCTCCCCAGCCATCTATTGCATGCAAATGCGTGTAGCAAAACGGTATCGATATCCCGATGGATAGGTAGTTAGATGAATATACGTCTTTTTCTGGCAAGCGTGCCATCTTGTAATTATTACCAGAGCACAGATATCGATAATATGTTTCGATGCTTCGAGATACTTTCGGCGCATAGGTGGAGAGGGTCAAAATGTTCAGGAGCCATATATATCGATCTGTCTTTCTCTGCATAACTAATGAGGGTAACTAGATGTAAAACTGGAACGAAAACAACTAGTCGTCCTACAATAGATAAAGATTTGGCTTCTAGATATGAAAGGTTCTTTCATGTACGATGGTACGAATCAGACCGTTCTAGAAGCCTTGATGTGAGGCATTTGGGGTCTGATGGTACTCTTATCATAGCTGTATATATATATCAATATCGTTCCATAGAATCGATCTACGCTAATGCTAGACCTTTCCGTAGGAATTACCGATAGTGATCGATGATAGATTTATATGTAGCATAAAGCTTCCATGGCTATATGGGCTTCCTTAGGTGCCAATATCATGGGTGATCTTGCGGCAATCGGATAAAACTTCTCAGCGTCGTGGCTTTATGACCAGTTTGCGACCCCACCAATGACGTCGTGAGTTGCAAGAAAGACCCTCTTCATCTTATATATTGTGAACAGGATTCGGCAGCACAGTTGACCCGGTCGCTTTTCTTTAGTCGTGATATCCCGATAGTTCGGTCGACCTGAAACAGTATTCTAACATAACCTGGTTGAATTTGTAGCTTGGAGGGGACTTGGCGCCACATAATTCTCCCTCCAGCTCCCAATTTAAAATTAAGATAATTTCATCATTTGACTGCAGTAATAGAGGCGTTGCATTGCAGTGGTGCGACATAAATCGCCTCCCAAAGTCCAATTAATATATATATAATTATATCATACCGTAATAGTAATCTGGAGTTTTCAGCGGCGGTACTTCAGAAATTACGGTCCTTATTTCTAAGCAACATTGCTGTGTGAACGTCATGTATGCGTATATGTCAACATATTTCGTTGCCAAAAACCTTGGTCATGAAAGTGACGCGTTAGCTATCAAAGTGTCCGATGAATTCACACTATAACTCTTAGTCAAATATAGTTGTGTTTATACCATGCTACCGTCACCGAATGCGTTATCGACGACGGTGTCTCATTGCGCGGTTGCTCGCTGCTAGCTCCCAGTAGATACTATCTTGTTTGTGCCATTCTGTGTTTCGCGCAAAGCAGGTTTCTTAGTAAAAACATCACATGAAGTCACCGCCCAAATCCCAATAGAGGTATGGGGGCGTTGGTATCTGAGTCGGTATATCCTGTCTCGCTGACAGTTACCGCGGTAGTTTTTTAGTGATCATATATCGTCGTGTGAAATAGGTCGGGTCACCCTTATCTATGTGCCAATGTATGTATCGTGTTAAATTTTTCAGTAAAGTCGTCTTCTTCGAACATGTTGCCAGCTTCATCCGGTCATACCTCTATCGTAATACTTCATCCCAGAATGCTTGGCCGCCGTGCCGATAGATATCTGACCGGGTAAAGAACCGACATGGTTCAAGGTAGCCCGGATAGTAACATGTAAATAGGAGATGCATATAGCATCTACGTTGCGCGCCTTTAAACGCCACCACGACATGTCAACCTCTTTGTGGAGGAACCATGACGAGGGACGTAAATTTTGTTTTTGGTAATTTGATTGTAATAGCTTTATAGGTATGATGCCTGCTTTTTTCCCCTCGGTTCGTCATGATGATGGTGTGATAGAGGGGACTGGTGCATCCTTCTGGACCAGACGCACTTCTGCGATGTGTCTTCGATATGTGAATAGTTTATATGAAATCATAGATATTATGAAGGAGAGGCATTCCGTGGATCCAAAATATGACAAAAGGTTGATATAGAAGCATGGGGCTGTCATGATATATTATTGTGGATTGAATTGAGGAAGCGCATATCGTCTTCGTGGCCATATTTGGCGCCCGTGGACTCTCTATGGTCCTGCAAATATTTGGAAGAGAGAAAGAATGGGAGGAGGGATCCTGGGAGGAGGGGAGGGGTTTAAATACCGGAAGGCGGGAAAATCCAGATCACAAAGAGGAGCGTGGTATGAAGCATAAATCAAATTTGTAAGGCTTCAAGTGTACGGTCGTGATATGTTATTGTTCCATGCACCTCTAAACTAGCACGACCGTAAGACAAATCCTTATGAAGCTTCGTCGGTTCATCTTAAATGTCCGATCGATTGTAGCATATAAGGGCCCAATTGAGAACATGTATGCTTTGAGGCAACCATGAATCCCCCACAATGGCACTACTACACTAGAATATCGTCACTTCAATTTGATACGGCAGCATCGTGCTCTGATATGTCAATCTCGGAATCTCGCTTATAAGAAATGTAATATTCGTGATAATTATGTTCTATAGACAATATGAATGAGAGGATCAACTAGCTGATAACCAGATAGAGTTCTCGTTTTTTGGAAATTTCCGGAAAACTTTCTGATGTGCTATCCTTGAGTTACGAGCCTGATAAAAGGTCTGGTTACAAAACCGACGAGTCTGTAGCTAAAGCCTCTGGTCGCTAGCTTTCCAGCAATTCTGCGTTGTGGATCAAAATGCAACAGATGGTCTTGGCATTTCCTAATTGGGATTTGCCCTCAGAATTTTTGATTCGAAATTTCCATCCTCGGCGCAACAATTCTTCTTCCTCCGTCTTCAACCCAGCTCCCCTCCTCCCCTCCATCGGCGTAAAACCAACCGACGACAACGAACGATACCCGCAAAGCCACAGCCAGCTTCAGTAGAACCTATCTTCTACGTCCTTCACGATGGATCACACAAGAGACCCTTGCCCGTGGGTTATCTTTAACGACTTTGGTGGTGCCTTCTGCATGGGTGTATGTTGCTGAACCTTTTCGACGTTTCGACGGTGGTAGCAAAACTGACAAAACCGACGAAATCTAGGCTATCGGAGGTGCAGTATGGCATGGTGTAAAGGGTTTCCGTAACTCGCCGATGGTATGTTCAGACTGTTCAAACTCTTGTTACGTCTTGGAACAATCATCACGTTAACATCCCCACCTTGAATTACAGGGCGAGCGACGAATCGGTGCTATAACAGCAATCAAAGCCCGTGCACCGGTATTAGGCGGAAACTTCGGCGTCTGGGGTGGTCTCTTCGGTACATTCGATTGCGCCGTAAAGGGCATCCGCAAGAAGGAGGATCCGTACAATGCTATCATCGCGGGTTTCTTCACTGGTGGTGCTTTGGCTATCCGTGGAGGCTACAAGAGTGCTAGGAATTCGGCTATTGGTTGTGCCATCCTGCTAGCCGTTATTGAGGGCGTCGGCATCGGACTTGGTATGTTTACAAGACGGGATTGGCCTATGCGAGGGAATAGAGGGCTAATGGTGACACTTTAGGACGACTTTTGACCCCGCCGCCGCTGCCGCAACAAATGGCCGCTGCTGAACAGCAGGGATCGCTGGCTTAGTCTGCGAGATTATTGAATTACGAAACTAGCCGGCAATCCGAGACGCTGCAGGGCATTGTGACGGTTTACATAATGATTATATCCTCGAAACTCTCCTCCGCTATCACACCACCCCTGCCTCCACTTCGCGATCAGTATCAACCACAACTGAACGAGAATATCACCTACCTTGTACAAAAGTTACTGGCCTCATTTCTTTCTTCTTCGGGGTTCCTTCGGTTTGGCGTTAATGAACAGAATCACACAGCATGGCACAAATGATTCACGGGAAGCTCGCTGGGTGTATGTTTTCTGTGTTTTACAGGCTGCTTTGGGCAACATATATCTCCTTTTTCTTTCAGCTTCTTTTTCTTAATCATTCAAGGCATGTGCTGGCTGCAGATAAACCACGTCTCTACTCTTATCCTATGCTTTGTCTTCCTATCCTCGGATTGTTTTGCGAACGGGGTTTTCTTCATATATTTCTGGTATATAGGATTCCAATAGACTTGATATTATTTCTGTTGAGCTCTTCCGGAGCACAGCACCGATACCGACCGACATTGAGGCTTTGCTAGCAACTGCTGCGCGTTTTACATAATGAAACGATACTAACCCAGCAGATTTAGATGACCATCCCCCACAACCTCTCATATGCCCAATACGACCGAAAAGAAACTAGCTGATTGACAGTGGCAAGATCGTGCCGAAGTAGCCAGCAAATTTGATCCCGATTGCCCCCTGCCCGAATCTTAGACCCACCCTGCCGACGAACCGGATCTGGGGACAATACCACGCAACACAGAATTGCCAAGATCCAACGACATGGATATGACGAAAGACCGGCGGGTCGATAACGTTAACGGAAATAGAGGCTTCATGCGAGGCATCTTGATATTACTATTTCGCATTGTGTCACCAATACGCTTTCCTAGGGATCAACTATGTGCGATGACATACAACAATGTTTTCGGTTCGCGCCGAAAAGGGTCCAAGAGGCTGTGGTATAAAGTCCCTTGGATGTCGCTCTTGTTATTCGTGATATTTCTTGGAGTCTTGATAAATACAAACCTCATCAGGAAATTTTGGGAGTGGATATCCATTCCAGAAGCATTCAAAATGATTGCTCGAAACCTCGCCATTTCTTTAATTTCCATTCTGTCGTTCACTCCCCTATCCGTTCAAAAGTCGCCAACGCCCCGATGTGCCGTCGAGGGTGCCCTCTTACCCCGTCCCACAAGTGTCTGTAGTCACCCAGCATTCCAATCGGCGGCATCTAACCTATCTTCATATTTTGATGCCGTTCTCTCTGGTAACCTGACAGCGGACTTCGACACTGTGAATACTTCATTCGCCGTTGCATTCGTATCCCTTCAACCTGGCTGGCCACGGCCGAATATACCTATATACACATACACCCACCTTAGTCCAGCTAACAAAGATGGTACTAAGAAACTGGATGGCGATTCGCAATTCCTAATCGGGTCTATCGCGAAGTTGTTCACGGACGTTATATTGTTGAAGAGTGGAGTTGATGTGAGGGAGAAGATTACAAAGTTTTTGCCGGAGTTGAATAAGACGGACAGTTTGGTGAAGTGGGATGATGTTACTATTGAGGATTTGGGAGAGCATTTGGCTGGGGTGGGGCCTAATTGTGAGTTTCAATAGATGTTGGGACTAAAAGATTGGAGTGAAAATGCTAACGCTAGGGTGCGAAAGATGGGTTTCCGGAGATATATGACCTAATACCCCTTTACCAGTACCTTGGATTTCCGCCGGTCGAGGAGAGCGATTTCCCACCATGCAATGTGGCGGGGTTGAATAGGGCTTGTACAAGACAGCGTAAGAAGAGCCAGTCGCTGTGCCGTAATTCGGATGTCCACTGACAACTATTATACAGAACTTCTAGATGGCCTAACCAAAGTGCACCCGGTCACCGCAGTCGGCGAGAGAGCAGTGTACTCAAATTTGGCGTTCACTCTTATCTCATTTGCACTACAAAATGCGACCGGGAAGAGCTATACCACACTGCTTGACGAGTTGGTAGTTCAACCACTTAATTTGAATAACACCGGTGCTTCACCGGGCGATACGTCAAAGGCTGTTATTCCTCCCGTCGATAATGGGTGGGGTTTGGATTACGGGCTGTCTACTCCGTATGTCCTCTTTTACATATATTCTAAAGTTTAGGATGATCTAATGTTAACGGTTATAGTGCTGGCGGGCTCTTCTCCTCCATAAACGACCTATCTGCTCTCGCCCTCTCGATCCTCGATAAAAGACTACTACCCCCATCCAAGCTTCGTAGATGGTTGAAATCTACGTCTTCAACACCAAACTTGCAGTACTCTGTCGGTCTTCCTTGGGAAATCTATCGTACAACAAATCTCACACCCTCATACCCTCATACGATTGACATATATGCCAAAGACGGCGGCGCATACGGATACGTCTCTCGGATTGGCATTATCGACCAATACGGCGTTGGTTTCGTTGTTCTCACAGCTGGCGATACGGAGGCGATATACCCGATTGCTGAAGCTACGGTTGCTACGCTAATACCAGCGGTTGAGGAGGCGGCTAGGACCGAAGCTGGAAAATATACTGGAGTTTTCAGTAGTGATGATGAAGCCCCCGTTACCGCGAATTTCACAATTGATACTGGCCCCGGGGTAAAACTCCAGTCATTAATGAGGAATGGATCTGATATTCTGCAGGGTATTGTGACAATTTGGGAGAATCAGCCGGTTAGTCTCGGTCCCCTTTCCAAGGACTTTAGGATCTACCCAATGGAAATATCAAGTTCTCAAGGATTGGGCAATGGTGCGGTCGTCAAAGAGGATTGGAGGATCGCGATGGAGCGCGATACGGAGTCGGAGCTACCTACTGCGGTCGCTTTTGGGAAGACATGTACTACTTGGCAGACGTTCGATTTACTATACTATGGAGGGCAGCCGATTGATAGAGTGGTGTTTTGGTTGAATGTGACGACTAGAGAGGTTTTGGGGGTTGAAGTGCCGTTTTTGAGAAGCGGGTTGTTAGAGAGGATGGATGAGGATATGGTGGCGAAGATGGAAAGGGCGAACTAGATATGTATTTTAGAGTATACACAGAAAGTAAGATAATACATGGACGAAGTCGTAATACCGATTAAAAGGCGCAATGCTATCTATCGTAAAGCCAACCGAAACGCCAAGTCCACCAATATAATATACGGATAAAAGCCACTCTCATCTCCCTCCCTTAGCTGGCATTGTAAAACCTCTTGTCATGAAATCGGTGTCTTTTGGTTTCTTGCCACTTCCGTTTTTGCTATCGTCTGTGAAGAGACTCTTGACGTTATCGCTCATCTCCATCTTCCGTCTCTTTGTCCTTTCCTCGATGTCTCCCAGGACCTTCGAGGCGATGTCACTCGCTGTCGATGGCTTTGCTTTCTTCTCTTTCGATTCTCCGTTCGATTTATCCTTCTTTTTCTCGCCGTCTTTTTCCTCCCTATCCTTGTCCTTGTTCTTTCTCTTCTTGCTAGAACCCTTCTTCAATGAGTGGCTCAAACCTGCAGCCGCTAGCCTCTCCCTCCTCTTCTTTAATAGTTCAATATCTTTCTCTTCGGTGGGATTGATCTTCACTACTCCGTCCTCTTTATCGAACTTTTCGGAGCAGACCAAACAGGTATCCTCTTTGATCTCCTTCACGGCCGCCTCAGCGAATGCGTGTCCACACGGTACCAAATAAACCGTATGAGTCCCTAGCCCCAACTCCTTCCGCGTAACAGGGCATACCCAAATTTCTTTCCTGCCACTGTTACCATTCCCGTTCATAATACCACCATTGACAACCTCACTATCTCTCTCTTTATCCTCACTCGTCCCAACTTCAAACTTAACATCCACAACATCCTTCAGCCCCTTCACGCCAGAAACTTTCATAACTCCTTCACCATCTCCGAATTTCTCGGGCTCGATTAACCATTCTATTACTGCATCTTTGTTGAATAGGCGGCCAAGTGAGTCGGACACTACCGGGGATTTTAACGGGGTCTTTGAGAGAGGACAGAAGGACCAGTGGTAGGTTGCATTTTGGGAGGATTGGGAACGGAGTTCGGAGGTTGTCTTTTGGCGAGTGGGAGATTTTACGAGTTCACGGCGGGTAGGGATACTAGAAGATGAGCTGTTAGTCATTCCTGCACTGCGTAGGATGGCTTGGTGAATTCTGGGACCCGGCTTACCTTCCACCGTCATTACCCATGATTGTATATCAAGTCGTTATATCTGGCTGTTGTTGTATCCAAGGGAGTGCGATTTCGTTCGGTGAGGAAAAAAGAAGTATCTTGCGATATGAAGCTGTCGATTGGAGGTGACGATGGAGGTTTTGAAAGAAAGATGTCGCAGCAGGCGACGCGATGTGGCGAATAGACAAGCTCACCAGCCACAGTATTCAGGATTTGGATCCTGGTTGTGGCGGTGCACGGATATATCAAAGCGGCCGAACCGAAAGCTTCCCCAGATTCGATTCTTCCCTCGACCAACTAACCATGGCAGCAGCAGCTGAGACACAAAACCCTCCGGATTCCTCGGTATATGCAGCTGTCTGAACGGCGCCGAATTCGGATAGATTTTTCTTTTTTCTTTTTCTTTTTTTAGGTTACCAATTGATAGATATTATACCTCGGATCTTAATATGCTTTCTGCATTGAGGTCTTGTGCGCTTCGAAGACCATTATATAAAGCTCCTGGTATGCATGTTTTCACCATTTGATACTCAAGTCCGAAGTTTCAAGGCATTAACTTACAAGTCTAGTTCATTGCGCATAGCATCTATACTCCCACATATATCCACTGTAACCCCACGGAATCTGAGTTCCAGGGCATATTCCACCAAAATGCAAACATACCACGCAGTCTCCACCTACCGTGCGTGGAGGCGCTCTCTCCCTCCGGGCTCCACCGTAGGAGTAGTCCCTACCATGGGCGCCCTCCATGCAGGTCACATATCTCTCGCCCGCGCCGCGGCAACCGAGAATACCCATGTCGTGGTCACCATATTCCTCAACCCCGCGCAATTCGCGCCAACCGAAGATCTAGCTTCGTACCCCAAGACTTTAGAGAAAGATTTAGAAAAGCTAGAGGAATTAAATGCCTCTCTATTTGACAAAGTACCAGGACGAGTTGCCGCTGTATTTGTACCCACGGTAGCGGAGATGTACCCCGCTGGAATACCTCTAGTAAGAGATCAACAAGTTGGAACATTCGTGGAGGTTATTCCGTTATCGGCAAAGCTGGAAGGTGGCACACGTCCACATTTCTTTAGAGGCGTTGCAACGGTGTGTACGAAGCTTTTTAACATCACGGAGCCGAATACGGTGTACTTTGGGCAGAAGGATGTGCAGCAGACGGTTATTATCAGGAGGTTATTGACGGATTTACATTTCGATATCAAACTTCGGGTTATTCCTACGGAGAGAGAAGGGGATGGACTGGCGATGAGTTCACGGAATGTTTATCTTAAGGGGGAGAGGAGGGAGGTTGCGATCACGATTTACAAAGCGTTGAAGGCAGCCGAGGAGTTGTATGAAAGTGGGGAGAGGAGAGCAGCGGTGTTATTGCAGAAGGCGAGAGAAGTTGTCGATTCCGCTGGAGATGCGGTTAAGTTGGATTATGTTAGTTTGAATGAACCGCAGTTATTGGAGGAGGTGGAGGTTGTAGAGACGGGTAAGGGGATTATTTTGAGTGCCGCGATGTGGGTTATGCCGAGAGAGGAAGGAGAGGGGACGGTCAGGTTGATTGATAACCTGATCCTGTCGTAGCCAACTATTGCAAATCGACTGAGCATAATCGTATTTATCAATGGTATAGCGCTAAGAGAGAGACCATATAACAATCATACCATCATGTCCTGTGATCGATACGGCAAATCTGACTTAGAGGCTAGACCCATGCCGCGGATCACAGCTAGTTGGGTAGTTTCGATAGTTACTGTCCCCGTTATTGAGACTTTATGTAAGCCAGATCCCCAAGCCTATTCTCGATATTTCGAGGCCCATCCTGCATTTACACAGCGGCGGCCCAGATAGCCAAATGTAAGCCGTTACTGCACTTTAACCACCTCTTGTAATCCAACTCGGTAGCAATGCGATCTATAGATGTATATATAGAGCATCGTATACCATTTCATATCCTAAATTCCTTCTGGTCTTGTATAAGTACATAGATATAGGGTTAATATATATTTCACGACGCAGTCACTGAATATAAACTATCATGCGTACATACTCTTTAAGGTCGCTATAATGGCTTGCAACCCCTAGACAGCAAGCAATTGCGACAATAAAAAATACGAACGGCCGTCGTGGTAACTCCCCGGTAACCTGACCGCTGAGACTTGTAAAGTGATCTGAGACAAGCGGTATTCACATCGATGTATCTACCCTTGCCAAAAAGCTTAACCCACCAACACCCGGACACCCTTGAACATCTAATCCGGCTATACCCAAGCTAGGTAGGTAGTTCACGATACCCTCAAAACTATACCCAGCAAAACAAAAGAATCTACAAAAAGCGATGCGGTGAGGGTGGATCGAACACCCGACCTTCAGATTTCGTTTCCCGAAGTTTTTTCTTCAGTCTATATTCATATGTTAGTAACTTCTTCGATATTTCGAGGTCTTGGAATTGGCAGAATTACCTGACGCTCTCCCAGCTGAGCTATCCCCGCTTGGTGGAATCGCCATTGGAATTGAGGTAGAAAAGATAATACGGATAGTGGGTCTGCTGGCGGGAGCGCTCTTTGACACGGATTGAGAGACGGAGCGAAAATTTTCGAATTTTGATGTGTGCGATTTTTTGTGTTGGATCCACCACAGCCGGTCCGCCTTGCGGCCGGGTCGATGATATAAGCGGAGGCTAGGCTGGCATGGGTTTAGCGGGGTGCAATGCTTCTTGCGAAATAATGTTGGGTTATTCTATGTTTTGGGGCTATATATTTGGCGGTGTGAGGCTATATATGTAGGTTTATATTTGGGTTGTCAGCAAGGTACTAAACGTAAGTTTAGACCGGCCTGGATGCGGCTTCGACCCTTCCCGGATCCCATTCTTAACATGTAGGCCTACTAGAGGAAGTATGCAGACTATCGGTTTGTCGGGCGCGGAGATTCTTCATTCTTTCCTCAAAATTTTTTAAATTTTTTTGCATTTTACCCACAGCTGCATTACCAGTGTTATAGCAGTCGAACGAAGTTCGTCAGTATGATATACCTTTACCTCGAGCGCCTGGATTCGAGGCTATGATATACCAAAGATATCGTTCAGCAAGCCTGCAATAACCGATGACTTCGGGTATTTAGATCACGGTACCGGGTAGGAAATCATGAGCCGCAAGAAAGTGGTTTGGGATGACTTATCACGCCTTGGAGATTCAATACGTGGCTTTTCCTTCAAGATAGTACTCTATATCATTTACTTAGTTAAGACGGTAGCAACTGCAGCCTATGCAAATTTCTAGACTTGAGCTAAATAGGGTTTCTAAATTATTTCTAGATTTTTGGTTATTGCTATACGAGTCTGTGATACAAAGAACGCAAAGAACAATAATGATACGTCCTAACAGTCGCACGAATTATGGCAAGGTAAGGTTAGCTCTTTGCCATCTGTGGGGGGCACTCGCGTGTTCATATTTTGAGGCGGATGAAACAAGAATCCTCTCTTGAAAGGATAGGCTCATAGATTCATGCTGGAAGAGAACTATGTAGCTTCGATCTACCCACGCCTGCAAAGTAGCTTGTATGTAGGCATGAGCTTCATGGTGAATGGAAACGTTGTTGAAACGTGGCATTATGGCCAATCGGAATTCCGTTCAAACTCCAACTTGCTCAGGCTACTAATTTGAGCATTCCCAAGCCGTTTCAGGAGTCAGAATCTTGACCCGACGTGACGGCAGCCGGATCGTGGGGTGCAGCACAAACATGTGGACAGCATGCTAGCAGGCGAGAGACAATGCAAAGTAGTCGAGTGCTTTTTTGAGGCTGCGAATTCAAAGGAAGCCAACTGTTGGATTTTCAGGGTCAGGCCAGGGAAAAGAAAACAAGCCTTTTGTTGAAAAGGCTACCATGGCATGACCTGCAGATGGATTGAGTCATATCAGCTCCGAAGCGCGAAGGTACAGCGGAGTACATCCATCGATATCGGATTCTTGTTCATCTGAATTCACGGACGCCCACTCCATCCGGCCACCATATGGCATGCATACGACGACGTCAGTCATTCATTCATGGTCGCACGACCATCAACGGCAGGTAGGAAAACTGCCGCCATGCGCCAACATGTTATTGCATGGCTCATACTAGTTAGTTCGGAATATAATACAATGCTCACCAGGGGCGGCGGCAAATTCGGGCGGTCGGTTGTGAGAAAGTGTCTGAGAAGAGGCCAGCTTACAAGTTCTGTGACAAAGAAATGCGGCGGGAGAACGAGATGCCAAGACTGCCCGCGAAAGAGGCCACTTTGCATGAATGAACCTCACAAACAACGCGGGCGGATTTGCCTCCAAATTGCCTGTGAGATGAGTGCAGTGAATGCGAATGCAGGCATGCATCGAATAAATAAAATGCGAAGGGGGATATGTACATGTATATGATAATAAGAAGGAGACACCTTGTGACATGTAGAGTGGAGAGCGCCCCCTTGCGAGCCGGATTAGAAATCGCCAATTTGGCCTGCGATATAAGCTTAAGTGACGGCATAGCCGGCTTTCTCATCGAGTACGTCTTAATACAAGTACTAGTACACAGTGGGGACAGGCCACCTTGCAGGATACTTCTATCGATAGAGCGTCTCAGAAGACCCCTGTTGAATGGCCGCAGTCTGATTGGGCTGGTGTTTGTGTCGTTTCTACTGCGGGCTTCCAGAATGAATTTTTATGCTACGCTGGCCTGTTTGGAGAGCTAACGACACATAAATAATATTTAGTTCTTCCATCCACTTCATTCATTCTCTTTCTCTCTCTCCCTCATCCTCCTCCTCATCGTCTCTCTCAACCTCCTCCACCACGAATTGCTTCCGATTGACCTGTCTGCTTCGAGAGCTCTGGTCATCGCCGTCATCGTAGCTTGTACCACGACTTTAACGAATCTCTCATCTCTGTTATTTCTTTGTTCCTGTTTCGATAGATACAAGATACCCCAAAAGCCATCATGGCACGAAAAGCAGGCTTCTCCGCCTGGAGCACATTTTTCTACCTCTTTTTACTGTTTGTCGCCCCTCTGGCGTTAATAGGCACTGCTCACGCAGATGCCAATGAGACCAAGGAAGCTGAGAACTATGGAACTGGTGAGAATTGAGCCCCTCCAAACCACCACCAACAACCCACCACGCAACGGCATAGGTGGCCATTGAAGCCAAGTCCGCTAACCTGTATCCTCAAATGCAGTCATCGGTATCGATTTGGGCACCACATACTCGTGTGTCGGTGTTATGAAGCAGGGAAAAGTCGAAATCATCGCCAACGACCAGGGTAACCGTATCACTCCATCGTGGGTCGCCTTCACCGACGACGAAAGATTAGTCGGAGACGCCGCCAAGAACCAGGCCGCCGCCAACCCAAAGAGGACCATCTTCGACGTCAAGTAAGCCTCTCACTGTCGGATTCGTTCGTATACAATTAAAAAGTACCCAGCTAACGTGCATGCAGGCGTCTCATTGGCCGAAAGTTCAGTGAATCCGATGTCCAGAAGGATATCAAGCACTTCCCATTCGATGTCGTCAACAAGGACGGAAAGCCACATATCAAGGTCGAAGTCAACGGATCTGACCGTACTTTCAGCCCTGAGGAGATCTCCGCCATGGTTTTGGGCAAGATGAAGGAGATCGCGGAGAGCTATCTCGGAAAGAAGGTTACCCACGCCGTCGTCACTGTCCCAGCCTACTTCAACGACGCCCAACGTCAGGCCACCAAGGATGCCGGTACTATCACTGGCATGACCATCCTCCGTGTCGTTAACGAACCCACCGCCGCCGCTATCGCCTATGGCCTCGATAAGAAGGAAGGTGAACGCCAGATCATTGTGTACGATCTCGGTGGTGGTACTTTCGATGTCTCCCTCCTCTCCATTGACCAGGGTGTCTTTGAGGTCCTCGCCACTGCCGGAGATACCCATCTCGGAGGTGAAGATTTCGATTACCGTGTCATCAACTTCTTCACCCAGCAGTACAACAGCAAGCACAAGGTCGATATCACCAAGGATCTCAAGACCATGGGTAAACTCAAGCGTGAAGTCGAAAAGGCCAAGCGAACTCTCTCCTCCCAGATGTCCACCCGTATCGAAATCGAAGCCTTCCACAATGGCAACGAATTCTCTGAGACTATCACTCGCGCCAAGTTTGAAGAATTGAACATGGATCTCTTCAGGAAGACCCTCAAGCCAGTCGAACAGGTTCTTGCTGACGCCAAGGTCAAGAAGAGCGAGATCGACGATATTGTCCTCGTTGGTGGTTCCACTCGTATTCCAAAGGTCCAGGCCCTCCTCGAGGACTTCTTCAAGAAGCCCGCTTCCAAGGGTATCAACCCCGATGAGGCTGTTGCCTATGGTGCCGCCGTTCAGGGTGGTGTCTTGTCCAACGAGGCCGGTACTGAAGAGCTCGTTCTCATGGACGTCAACGCCCTTACTCTCGGTATTGAGACCACTGGAGGTGTCATGACCACTTTGATCAAGAGAAACACCGTCATCCCAACCCGCAAGTCCCAGATCTTCTCTACTGCCGCTGACAACCAGCCAGTCGTCTTGATCCAAGTTTGTAAGTCCACACAACCACCAACATATTCTAATTTTATAGGACATGATTCTAACATCTCTGATAGATGAGGGTGAACGTTCCATGACCCAGCACAACAACCTCCTCGGAAAGTTTGAGCTTACCGGCATTCCACCAGCACCACGTGGTGTTCCTCAGATCGAAGTCTCCTTCGAGCTCGATGCTAATGGTATCCTCAAGGTTTCCGCTGCCGACAAGGGCACCGGCAAGTCTGAGTCCATCACTATCAAGAACGACAAGGGCCGTTTGAGCCAGGAAGAGATCGACCGCATGATTGAGGAAGCCGAGAAGTTCGCTGAGGAAGATAAGCTCGTCAAGGAGAAGATCGAGGCCCGAAATGGTAAGCTTCATCTGAATACACCTAATATTCCAGTGAGATGACTAACATTACTTGTAACAGGTCTCGAGAACTACGCCTACTCTCTCAAGAACCAAGTCGCCGATGAGGAAGGTCTCGGTGGCAAGATCGAAGAGGAGGACAAGGAGAAGCTCAACACCGCTATCAAGGAAGCTACTGAATGGCTCGAGGCTAACGCCGCTACCGCCACCAAGGAGGACTTCGACGAGGCCAAGGAGAAACTCAGCGCCGTCGCTTACCCCATCACCAGCAAACTCTACGGTGGCGCTGGCGGTCCTGGTGGCGCTCCAACTGAGGAGGAGCCATTGGAGGGACACGATGAGCTATAAACGGGGCTCTAGTGGATTGAAGCGTTATTCTTTGTATATTTGAACAAGACACACCTCCTCCGTTTTTATTCCCACTGAGGTCGTAACTTTGTGTTTTTTCCACTTTTTTTTTGGACATCGTTTACATGGGAATGTGGGTGTTTTTGCTGTCTCTGTCTTTTCCTCTTATTGTTGAATTAGATACAATATCCAAAAGTACTTTTGTGGATAATTATTAGGGCAGCAGAAGGCGGTGGTGGAATAATCGAATTTGATTATTGACAAGTGTCTCCTGTTTTCTATCAAGTAATATGGTTCCCAAATATAGAGATACGTTGCGGCGTGATCCCGCAAACCAGCCTCACCGGACCAGTCTACATGCAGCTGTCAACTTGGCAGCCAAGACTTTAATCACCGTACATTGGCGGCTGAGATACAAGAAGTTGCGATGCACGGTTGTAGTCATATCGTGGTATCTAGTGTATATATTTGTGGGTTAGCCCCCGTCCTAGATACTCCGATTGTATTGTAATCCCTTAAAACCATAGGACCTTAGAAATGCTGTTGAAGTTCTTTAAATCGAGCAAGTCTAAGTCGGTCTTGCCAGTAACGACGACAACAACGGCAACAACGAACCCCAACGCAAGCCAGCGGGTCCTCAATATCCCTGAACTCGTCGAACCCATCCTCATACATGCACTGCGAAGTTTTACAGAAGACGAGAGCGAAAGATGTCGAAAAGTAAATCAATACCGCTACATTTCAAAACTCTGGCGTACCACAATCGACTCGTCTCAAATTTTAACGGACTTCGCATTTCGCGCCTTTTTTAGTCCTCCCCGTGCAGGACTAATCCGAAGAGGGACTGTGTTCTGCGACCATTATATATCCTTCCTAAAATACGGTCTAGAGCCCATCGCCCGGTTGGGAAGAACCAAAAGACGAATGATCGGTTTTTTCGAATTTCAAAGGGTGTTAAAACCCGACCTGGAGAAGAAGCGGGGTGCCCTATCACGATTACTCGGGAAGTGGCCGGAAGTTCACTCGACCCCTTCGAGACCAACCCCGGATATCAATATAACCCGACCTGCCGTCGAGACAGTACGCCTAAGATTCTATGGCAGTACAACAGACTCCCAGTGGGTTGAGAAGATGGGACCCACTGCCTCGATAACAAGCCGTCCTCCCAAAGGCCCCATCAAGCTATTCGGTCAAGATCGCAACTATGGATTTATTTATGACTTCCCTATCAGAAGTCTCACTGGTGTAACAGCTAAAGATGTTGTCATGGAGTTAAGCGACGCTATTGGAACGTTATATGTTTTTCCGAATAAAGGTTTCAAAATCTCCCATATCGACCTGCTGGTGAACGATAGTGTTCGGTCGTTTCACACCCCTCAATGGAGAATTAGGACGCTGTGGGAGTCGAAGATGTCTTATTATCAGAAGTTTAAGGCTTCCCCTGGTTGGAAGCGATTCCGGAATAGTTGGGTTGGTAAAGTGATTATAGAGCCTTTCCGGTTTCTCTTTGGGGTCGTAATAGTTGTCAGTTGGTGTATTGTGATTCCGCTCTCGATTATCTGGGCTTGCATCGTATGGGTGGCGAGTTCTTTGTTGAGCTCTGTGGGATTGCAGAAGAAGTAATTGGTTTTTTACGGGTATCGCGGTTTTGCGAGTGAGGATACGGGCCGATTGGCACTGCACTGAGGCTGGGGAGTTAAATTTGAACAAGACGATAGATAGATCGTTACCCAAGGGCGCAATATCAATGCATCCTGAAATTGGGCGCAGTTGTAGCAAGGGGATTGCCCCGATTGCAATTGATTGCATATATTCATGTAGACCTCAGCCTCTGAATTTTGAATATATATAGTAGGATAGTTCGCTGTTATAATAGGTCGTAATGCTGTGTTTTTTGGTAAATGAGTTTGATACAAAGCCTTAAAGACGTGAGGCGTAGTGTCGAGGATTCGAAACGTCTACCCCCGTGGCGACCAGTCGGATTAATTGAATTCGCGCGCATGTCGTCATGCATCATGTCGTCGACTCCGGTTGCGTTGTGTTTATCGCTGGTTCGTGTAACTTTCCCCTTTCATGTCGAGGCGATTCTCAACGCGACGCCACGTGAACGACGACCCATAACCCGTCAAGATTTCGGTCGAGCCGCATTTGCATGGTTAATTTTATGGCCCGTGGGGAGCCCCACAGTTATAATTGTCTTTCCCGTATTCCAATCCACCAAGACAACTATATAAAGAAGATGTTGGTGATAATTATTTATCTTATGTGTTCATCAATCGGCCAACTTCGGATTACCAAAGCCTAAGTTTCTAAATTTAGTGTCTGAGATTTCAGTTGGACTTCCAACCGAAAAATCCCACTCGCTGAACCGACATGCTTTTAAAATGAAAGAAATCTTAAAAAAATTCCATTAATATATTCCGATTGGGCTCAGCCCTACTCGAGAGCCTACATGTATACACGCTTAAAATTGCCAAAGGAATACTTCGCATGTTTGCTTCATGCGCATACTCAGTTTCGACGGTTTGGAGGGTCTCGGATCCTTCAAACTTCTGTGGACCCACACCCATGGAATTCATGTTCGACGAGTGGTTCCGTGACGGCTTGGCGAGACATCCAGATACAAGCACCCGGTTTTAACGCTTTAAACTTACAAAGCGGTCTCACGAGCTCCCCGCGCTCACGACATTGCAATATTGGAGAACTGGGCTGGACCTTTTTAACTTTTTTGGTCCGCCATCTCGCGTGTATGCAGCGCACTGAATCATGTTTATTTGCCACAGGTCACGTTGCATTTTTTAATATCTAAGCTACCCGTCGAAACCGCAGATTGTTTCAATGGCATTGAGCAACCTTGCAGGTGTTGGAATTGTTGATAGTAAATTTGTGCAGAAACTGTTTAATTAGACTTACAACTATATCCTTAAGCATATAGATATGCTTTTACATGAGAAAATGGGATCCCGAGTAGAATCAATCATCTATCCAGAGAAAGTCATTACTATATATACGCCAAGGGGGGCCGGCCAGCACAGAATTGCAACATTCCTCAACCTGCAGCTTTGCGCACGACCACGAACAGAGTAACAGTAACGGTATAGCCAATTGAAATTTACCAGGAACATCCTAGCTACCTATTCAGGAGACTTAAATCTCTTTTTTTCTACAATTTTTTTCCTTTAACCCCGACCAAAGAGCTACATTTCCCACAGAACAAAATGAAGGAATCACTTCTCACTCAACTCAAGCGCAACCTCTCCAACCGGTCCAGGAAGGGAAAGGAAAACCAACAACGCCCAGAGACTCCTAATACGCCCAGGTTCCTCGATGTAGACGGAGACGCGAGGTCTACGTATTCTGTCGAATCGGATAGCAAATCCTTCTTCTCATTCAGTTTTGAAAACGCGGAATCAAGGTCGCTTGTCGATTTTGAACATACCACGTACGGGGACACGAAACATTCGAGGAAGTTTTCGTTTGAGAAAACGGTGGAGAGTGAATGTCCGCCACCGCCGTATGATGTCGATCGGTTGGAGTGGATTTTATTCTACCCGGAAGGAGTGGGGAGGCGGTTTGTGGGGATGCTAGGGATCAATGATGTTGTGGCTATGAGTCAGGTGTGTAGGGCATGGAGAAAGTGGTTGGTTCCCGATAGAGGTAAGTACCAGAGTACCTGGAACCAAAAACGACGGTGATCGGATAACTAAGTAACGGTACCTGTTTGTCGACGCTTTAGAAACCGGATATAGCAGTCTTGAAAAAGGTGAAACCCTTCAAGCTTCATTTTTACCCTTTACGAAAGGCGGACCGCGATGGCATCCATTAGTTCAGACGGTAATTGCAGCCACGCCACCATCGCAAGCATCGAGATACTCTATTGAGCCACTCGGATTTTATGGACGGTATCACCGGCAGAGTATCCTTCACTGGCAGAAATATGAATTCAGCATCCCCAGGCTCATAGGAGTTTTCGGAGAGAATTATTTATCTGCAATAACCTCCCTCCATCTTGACGGGGTCGCGTTAGAAATGGAGTCAAACTGGCTTCGATACTGTGCGAACTTGGAGAGTTTGAGTATCAGGAGATGTGCGGGAATTACTCTCGATAAATTAGTCGACCTTGTCCTTGGGCCTGAAGATGAAAATCAAGGCGGTTCGTCGAAGAAGAAGAAACAAAAGACTCCAGTCCACATCCCAAGACCTGAAAACTTACGAAGTGTGAGGTTTTGGGGTATCGATGGTGCCCGCCAACTAGCGTATCCTCACAACTCCGACCAGTACCTCTCTGACCGACAGAAATTGGAGAGATTATGTGAGCGGTTGATGGAGAGGTATGAGACAGATGTTAGCTGGTGTTTCGATGGGGAGAGTTACTTCGTGGCCAGTGAGGACAGATCATTAGTCGGAAATGACCCGAAAAAGAAATACAGGCTCTTGATCTCTATGGCGGAGACATGTGGAGTTTGCGGAACGGCGAGGAAGAATTTGGGATGGGAGGACGGTGTTACTTGTGAAAGGTGTTTGGGATTGACTTGTAGAGGGTGTTTGAGGATGACTGTGTCGAAAGCTAAAGATGATGGCGGAGAAGGTATGAAACTTCCAATCAAGATTTCTCAGGGGTTTCTACTAACGGATGTAACCTACAGATCATGATATCTCAAACCCTCCAGCAGTGAATATGCTTCAATTGATATGCTATCAAGGGAGAACCTGTGGTTGGGAAGGTGGTGAACACCATGTTCATCCTGAGTGTATCCCTCCAGCGAGTTTGTTGTGGGGTCATAATGATCCGTTGAAGCATGTTTTTGAGCTTTATGCACACTTACAGGGGAGGTCGAATTCACTTCCGAGTTAAGAAGACCGTACTGCTTGCCTTTAGATTTTTTGTGAACTTTTTAAACGTTAGCACCTGACATTTAAATAGAACTTCGAAGTTTTACTCTTAGCGCATCGCTTTGTATCTAGAATACGATCACTGTACTTGAAGTGAGACTAGCTTCTAGCGCTGTACTTTGGTCGGAACACACTCAAGTGAGAAAACGGTATTAATTTATTAATGTCAGGGGCGGTACTATCCATTGATCGATTAATCGTATTAAAATATATATTTATGACCATATATAGACATGGATAGGAGGGATTCCGGAAGCTCAACAGGCTAACGGAATCATAAGCTGTTGCATTTTGCGCTGCCAAGTGTTGACGATATTACTCGCAGCGGCCAGCGACGCTGCTAGTCGAGTCACGCCCCGGCGTACCAGTCCAGACCTTTAGGAGACCCTTGCTTCGTGGCCAACAACCCTAGCCGTCTATAAATCTGAGAACTCAATCATTTAATTCATTCACCTGCCCGTTGTATCCATTCGGCACAGAGTTATCGAGACAGCACGCGGATGGACCGCCCGCGGAGACCTACGTTCCTTACCCTTCCTCGGGAAATCCGAGATGAGATATACAAATACATTCTACTCTTCGATACTCCACCCAAAGTTGGTATCGGTGATCCAGGAAGGCACTGGTACCTCCCACCATACAACCTAGCTTTGATCCAGAACGCGATACTCAGAGTAAATAAACAAGTTCACGACGAAGCCGCAGAAATCTTCTACGGCCTGAATTGTTTCTATGTTCGAATAGTTACATTGAAGCCTACTGAGAGGTTTCGAAGATTTCAACTCTACTACAGTTCACCATGGGAGGGAATGATATTCGATTGCAGACCCAAAAAGCCCGGGGGAGAATCCATGCGTGTAGGACAAAGCGGACCGAGTACGGGACGAGTCAAATTTGCCAACGAAGGACCAGATACCGAAAAGTATGTACTAGCAACCCGGAGAGGCGCCAAATTCTGTAGCTGCCCAGTACTGCGGCCCCCAGAGATAACGTACTATTATACTGACTATCGCAGCAGAATTCCATGGGGGTATGATTATTGCGAATTGGCGGATCACTTTCTCGTAAATAACACTCATTCAGCCACAATAATTAGTGGCGAAGGCCTCGAAGGGGCTAGCAAATTGATAGCACCAGCGGCTCGCTACCGTCACCTAATTCGTCAAATAAGGCTCGACATCGTGGAACTCCATATTCCATTCAATTCTCATAACGAGTATTGCTATAGCCGTGAGTATCTAAGTCTAATGCTATTCCCTGCCTTAAATCGACTTGAAGAGTCTTTAGGGGAAGGGAGGAGGGATGTAGAAGTAGATCTCGGCATTTTACCGCGAGTTTGTCTGGTGGATTGGCGGGACCAGATATCAGATCGTTCAGAATTAAACCCAGCACTCCATCTTCGAAAAACGAAACTCCAGAAACTTAATATTTACAAAGCACTTTGTCGGTTTATATGGCCGCTGACAACGATGCAGTGGAAATATCGTGGGATTAAGACTCCATCTGATTCAGAGTACCCAGCTGTTATGAAACACGAATTTGAAGAATGTGATATTTTCAGAAAGGAAACGGAGGGGAAATCAAATTGGCAACTTGAGGAAATTTCTGGGGAACTTGCACGTGGGGATTATGCATGGGCTTTCGTCAGAGGGAGGCTGTGTGTACTTTCGATCGAGCGATGTATACGGGCGGGCCTACTACCCAACGTCGTAGTCTCTGACCCGGAAGACGAGTATTGATCTTTATATATTGCAATATTGAGTTCAGGGCCGGATGCAATATATCGTATCTTTATTGTGCGAGGGGGTTTTAGGTCTTTTAGCACGAGACGCTGTCGCATGTTTCCTATCAGATCCTATGTACTAGCTGATATGTAGACCCGATGACCTGGAGTTTCGAACTTCACACCGTATCTTGTAATTCTCGTGTCGCCGTCTTATGAATTACTGCGCATGGGCTTCTGAATAATGTGATAGTGCTATTCATGCTTCCTCCCGATCTCCGATACTTTGGTCGGGCTGTGTGGCTGCCGTAACGGGTTTGATATATTATCAGCTCAGTTGATCAAGTTTCGAAACAACAAAGAATATATGCACCACCCTATAGTAATGCATTGCAACCTTTACGCCATCCAATCGCATATTGCTGTATCTATACTACAGATTATTGCTCCACCAATCTCAAGCGCAAGCGCCTCTCAATAGTTAATATCCCGCTTATAGATACTCAGCTTCGCTCTTCCCGTGCGGCTAATGCCCTTTAACTGCCGAACTCCTGCTGTTGAAGGGAGTGGCTTCGGAGTTTCCTGTCTTTCATCTGTCGGCAGTTGTTCAGTCTATTGTTGCATTAAGATGGCCGCTCAGTGCGATCGATCGAGATAAAACCAGCCAAGTGTTTCTGGTATCGGGCAAGCTTCGTGCAAGGAGCATCGACCTTGTCCCAGCTGAAGAAGGGACATGTCGTCGGATACCAACTACCCTTCGTGGTATTCATGCCCGTGATCCACTCTAGGAATTCCTAGGAATCTGTCAGGAAACACACAAGAATAGCTACCATGGCATTCTTGGAACCCGATTCCCATGTAGGAGCTTAAAATTTTCCCATCCTCTGAACCCAGGATGCATGATCCCAAAATTAAGAATCTGCATCTTAAGATATCTTACTGGACCCTTCGCTGTTGGCGAACCATATTTTCGGTACATATTCACTTGGCAGCAAGGACCCAAGCTGGTGGCCGGCAGGGGTCCTCTGGTGGAACGCAACCCGAAAATACCAACAATTGGGACTTCACTCAGAGATATCCAGAAATGTCACAAAACTACTAGGATCGATAATGGAGTGATAGGCGATGACAAAGTCAGACCACTCAAGAAACGGTGTGATTTGAAAGGCAGATCCGTTAACCGCTGTAGGCCCTAAGCCCGCTATCAAGGCTGTTTTGTTTCTAGATTTCGCGGTTCGGCTCTTCCATCCTGTCATTCGGACTTTGCCAAACCATTATATATTTGAGGCCTCTTGACCAAATTCCGACTCTAAACGTTTAAACACTCAAACTATAAAGCTCTTTTCGGTACTTCGTTTCGAAAGGAAAATACCTTTATCCTATTTGTGGGTTATTGGTCAAAGAGTAATCACGATCACAATTATCTATTGATAACTTCGACATGAGGGTGTTTTCACTGCTTTCTATAGCCACACTATTTTCTCTCGGCGCGGCCTTGGGCGACTACGAGCCGTTTGAATACAAGAATCAATACGAGCTCCCAGGCGGCCGATCCAATGCTTCTATCGACGAACCAGTCAATACGCCTCTAAAGTTTAAGGATTTCTACTCCGACTTCAAGGCAAGACTAGACGACATCTCGACGACAGTATGTAACCTCAGTTTGTCCGCCTACGAAGGCAATAGATCCGCCCGCGAAACATTAGGGCCCGTAAGGAACTACTGCTGGACACATGCCAATTGCATCCTGGCGACGCTGGATGAAAGAGCAAAAGCCTCATTTACAGGAACGACTATCCTACTGGGCCTAGCGCCAACAACATTATCCGTTCTGGGCCCGTCGGTTGCGGAAATGGCATTACTGTCCATCCATCGACCATTCCTTACACTGTTATTATCTCTGGGGGCGCCTGCCGTTTTCCCTGGCCGATTCTTGCAATGGGAAGACCCGCTTCGAGCTAACGAGCCAGCCGTCGGGGCTTTCATAGTCCGGCCTCTACAATCACCATGGAAATGGATTGTATTGTTTTTGCAGTATGCTGCCGCTGGGGGTAGCGTTGCCAATGTATTCCATTCAGCCTGGAGAATCGGTACCCGAAGCATTATCTCTTGGGCGTGTGGAACGAGCTACTGGCCAGTGATGTGGGTCCTTCTATCTTTGGTCATCCATTTCTGCGCTATCCTCTCTCTGAGAACCGCTATCACGAAGAAAATCGAATTTGGTCAGCCAAGGAATGTCGACGTGGGGCTCCCGCAATCGGTGGACGAGAACGGACAACCGATAAAGCGGAAATCCTTCCCCGGAGCGTGGATCTTCATCAGCGAGTTTACCCTTTCGGCGAATAGCGAGTGGCAGGTTAGCGATCTATACGACATCCACCTTGGACCCGTGCCGGTTCTACTGCAATACGTCGGTGCCTTTATGTCGGTGTTATATTTGGTATTCGGAACATTGTTGTTTTCTAGTTTGCTGTTCATTGGCCTTGCTGAGGGTGTCCAATTAATCATGAGGTTGATTGCGAGCGCGACTATTTGCAGAATCTTGGTGCAGTTCGAAGTAGGAGGCATGATTCAAGTTGATGAAAGAAGAGTTTATAAAGGAATTGTTCAGGCTCCACTTGAAGGGCCTGGAAAGGAAGAGTGATATTTTCTACAGCGCTATTTCAACTACGTTCGCGTTTATGTGGATATTCGGATTCGAGAGCGTCGGATGTTTCGATGTATTGCGATATTTGAACCTGGTTTGCAACGTTCCCGAGCATAAAATTTGGGAATATGTACTTATGTGTTTACTATAGTACTAGCCTTTTGTCGCAATGAATATTCGATGTAACTGTTGGATATAAGCCCTATGTTCACCAATCACCTACGGCATGATAACCACTACGGTCCCTCCTAGCTTTCCTAACGCGACGTCTGTATCTCGGTCCGATGCATATGTGTTAGCCATAAAAACTATATGAAACCCACGGCTGCGCAATTAATATCGCCGGGACACCTACATAGGATCTGGGTTATGGCTTCTCACTTCACAGCCTCCACAAAAGCAGCATAAACTGAGATTGCAGATTTTGCAGTGGCATTTCACCTTAGGGCAGGTATGTTCTCGACTTCCTGCAGTGTAGCAATTTCCACATGGATGGGGGTCGCAGTTCCTCGTACAAAAGTATTGCCCACAGTTATAATCAGGACAAAATCTTTCATAGTATCTATCCCTGCGATGAAAGGATAGGGATACGCAGGAGGGATGGAAGTAATGTTTCGCTCTCCATTCGCACTTGGCTTTGCCGCAATCATAGCCACGGGGAGTGTTGAAGGCGTTAGTCTTTGTTTGAGAGGTGGCGCTTGCTGTTTCTATTGAAGAAGCGTTTTGGGGATCTATATCTGCGTGTGTTTGGTGTAGTTAGTGGTCTGCGTCAGCCGTGGGCGTTATCCTGGTCCAAGAAGTAGACTTCTGGAATCTTAAAGAGAGTATGCTAGTAGCGCTGCAAGTTTTTTTTAAACTAACCTTGTGCTATAGCCTCTTTCAAACACTGGTCGCAAGTATATTCGGAGCATCTTTCGCAGATATTTTTTAGGTCGCAGTGTACGCATCTTCCTTCAAATACTCCAGTGCAAATATTACACTTATGTTTTGTAACCTCTTGTATGTTCTTTCTCTCTCCGGACCCTCTTTTGCCGCACCCACAGAATTTCACATCCATCTCGTACCGCTCCATCAATTGGGAGCAAATGTCCATGTCTTCGTCATACTGCTTAAAACCGCGTGAATCATTTGTGTCATACTGTGGTCTCAAGCAAGGCCGAATCCCCCAAACTAGCAATCTCCGTAGGCTCTGCGGAATCCGCTTCTCTGTCGTACCTTCCTTCGGCGGTTGAACCCCGGAGTCCTTAGAATCTCTTTGATCTGGAAGAAAATATGTGTTTAAATCGTTCCAGAAGACGAAAGCACACCATCTGAAGCTAATTTCGACTAGTTTGGGGCAGTCTGCAATCCAACCGAACATCTCTTTTCTATTTCTCCCAGTATAGGCGTAGTCGAATGATGTTCCGTCGAAACACAGCTTCGTGATGTTCAAGGAGTACGTGGGCCCAAATATCCTTTTAAGATATATCATATCTATCGTCCTTGGGACCACGTGGTACTCGTCGCCATAACTCCGTTTGCTAACAACTTCGCACTCGTTATCATAACCTCGCAGGTCAGAGTCCACGAGTTTGAGTCTTTCTTGGAGTGGGTTGCGACGGGCAACAGAAACTTTCAGGATTAATGGATGGCATGAATTCGATGCTCCATCGCGGGGGTCTAGGAGCAATGATTTAACTTGTGGGCGCGCTGTGATAGATTCTCGCTTATCGGTTCACAAGTTGAGGGCTGGACCTACTGGGGATAAGATACTGGCGCCATTGTTTACAAACTTGACTTAGGGATACAATATCATATATCGAGATTTCCGACTGAATAATAGCTGAGACCGGGGAGGGAGTGAATAGTACCCACTCAAGATTCGAATGGTTTGGCATTGTCGGCAATTGAGCAAGGAATCTATTAGAGAAACTCAAAAATTCAAAGATCAGACTGGGTACAAAGCGCCGGCATATATATACGGGAGCGAGAAGGATCCAGCCATGCAATGCAACACCAATAGGCACCCCTGGCTTCGGGTCTCTCCACTGAATTAACCCCACAGCGAACTCCCAAGTTAAGCGAATCATTCCTTGCCTTGATATTCGTCTAAACCCTCGACTACGTGTTTATTGCCGGTGCAGTTTCCACAGTTCCCACAATTTCGAAAGCCACATCCGTCACAGTAGGTGTAATCCTCATCTTTCCAGCAGCAACTCTGCCCAGCCTTACAAGACCTACAGAAGTGCGATCCATATATGCATACATAAATTCCGCAACCAGGGCAAACTCTTTGGCTGTAAACGTCACCCGCGGCAATTGTGTCAGCTAACGGAACACAATCAGGATGGAAGTAATGCCTTGTGTCCCTCCAGCTACAGGTCCCAAAGCTTGAGCAAAAGTACTGTAACATATTTGGTATTTTCGTGCAATCGGAATTCAATTCTAGGGGTTCTCCAGAGAAAGTCGATTTAAAACGACCGCCTGCGGCTCCTAGAGATTAGTTAACATCGAAGGCGATAGATATCGAATCCGAGAGAACTAACCGAATGGAAAGATTGACCCCAAATTTAAACACTGACGGCAAATACGCCCTGAGCACCCTTCGCAGGTGCTTCCAAGATCGCAAGAAGGGCACATTGATTTTTCCATTTTGTTGCAAACCGTGCAAGCAGATATAGCAGCATCAATTGCTAACAGGCTTTTCACGGCCCATCCGTCACCAGCGTGAGGCTTACCAGAACACCATCCCACATCCGTTTTGTATCTCTTCATCAGTTGATCGCATTTCTCATTGCTGACACCCGATTCGCCTCTAGTCCAGGTCCCATACACACCCCAAAACATGAGTGTGTGAAGGTTTGGCGGGATTAGATCCTTCGTCGGGTATTCTTCGCCATTGAGCAAGACGCTATATTTCTGGTTTTTCTCCACAAAGATCTGAACAATGTCATGCACATCGATACCACTACACCACCGCAAGCTTAATATCAAAAGATTTCTACATCTTCCAATCCAAGCCAGCTTTGCTTTGTCAGTATAAGCGGGTTCGATTTCTGACCCGTCCAGGTATATTCTGGTAATCGCTTGAAGGTACTCGCTTCCAAAAACTCTTCTAAAAATATACAAATTGATTTTATGCTTGGGGCCAGAAAATCGAGTATGGCGCTTTAGACTGCTTTTGTTGCCTAGGCGGCCCCTCATCGATTTGTATACGAAGAAGTCCTTTTCCTGTTGGGTTGTGGGCCTGGAAACTGCGAGAGTTCTGACTAGTGGATGCCATTGTATGTCACTCCTCGTAGCCTCTGAGACGTCTATAAAACGAATTAGTACTATCGTTATTTGTGAAGGCTATCGTGGAGCGCAAAATACGCGGGATGAGATGTGCCCGCCATACTCGACAGACACGGCTGAGGTTTATCACGTCGATAGTGCTAAATTGTGACTGCAAAATAGGCGTGATTGGGGACGGAGCGAATAGAATCCATTCAAGTAGTTTATGGGCTTTCGTTGGCGATGCCGACTCCTTTCCTTGGGATTCCATGCTAATATTTTACGCTTCTTCCCCGAAAGTCGTGGCTTTCGTCTACGACTTCGAACCCCAGGCTGGTGTTGCTATTGAGGCTGCAGCTAGCAGTTTGGGACGTAAAGTGGCTTGATCTGGCCTCGTAACCTGTCGTAATCCTGGATAGAAAAGCGTCTTTTTGTCCCACGGCAAGCAAACAGTTGTCCATAGATGCGGATCCTTCAGTTGAGGGGTCTTTCTGCACGATGAAATCCCATGCTCGGAGCCTCGTCGCGAATACGAGAGGTTTCTTCCGGGCTCCGAGAGGCTAAATATACATCCCTGTTGCGGGAGCCTTCCAACTTAAAAGGCAAGCGAGGCTTCGAACCGGAGACAAATCAGCCCGTTGAAGAACAATCCTTGCCGGGGCCTTTTCTTGGTCGACGTATGACACCTGCGGGCGGTTAGTTCCATGCATAGAAAATCAGGGCATCGGACTTGAAATCGGTACCTATCACAAGGCCACCAAGATGACCGCTTGACCAGGAGTTCCGACACTTGGCAGCAAGCCTCCATCAGCTCCTCGAACTTCACGCATCCCATGTATTTTGAATCGCCTCCTTCGTAATCCTCATCTTGGGTGTTATAAGTTTCGCAGCCGTCCCCGGAACATCGACTTTCTCAGGGCCTTGTCTTGGAGTTTAATTCCTTTGCCCAGCGGAGTGGGATCTTAAGTTCAACAGCTCCTCGCTTGGACCATCCAACACGGCTGCCCCTCAATCCAACCCCGCCGGCTTAACTTCCACCGTCGTCTGCCTTCGCACTACCTCAACTCCTCCAAGTAACAGTCCTCGATCGCCTTGCCTTCAATATGTTCGCCTCAGTAAGTACTTGTATACCAGATAACTCTCGCCGTGCAATCCGGGCTGATAATGTTTGCATGGTAGAAAAAACCGTACACGGCCGTATCGGTCCAAGTCGAACATCTCACAACAGAAGCGTACGAAGAAAACGACCTTGCTGGCATCCCAGAGCTTATAGAAGCTGTCCGGTTACAAGATACGGGACCACAAGAGGCGTCCAGAGCTATACGGAAGAAACTGTACGTCTTTTCCGCACCAAGTGTCTGAATCACATGCTATGATGTTGGCTCAGCGGGAGTCCAGGCGCGGGGGCGCTAACAACTGGAATTGGCCGTAATATAGGAAATATGGCAATTACCACCGCCAAATCAGAGCACTAACGGTATGATACGGTATATTGAACAATCAAGTGTAACTTTTTGGGATCCTAATCTGCGATTATTACCGTAGATTCTCGATGCACTGGTCGAAAACGCCGGAAAGCGATTCCAACGCAGTTTCGCAGACGAACCCCTCCTTGAACGTCTTAGAATAATAGCATCCGACTCCCTCACAGATCCGGATGTCAAGAAAAAGGCTCAAATACTCTTCGCACAATGGCACAATGCGTATAAGGATACTCCCGGAATGGCTGGCGTTGCGAATCTCTATCGTCAAGTGCCCACGAGACCACGCCCGAGACCACAGCCGAGACCGGTATCGCCGGAGGACGATGATACCCCCGCCGCCGGGTCCCGATCTGGACCAACTAGTCCTGGCAGATCGTCGCAACCCGGCCCTTCACATTCGCGAAATAGTTCAAGTTCAAAGCCGGTGCAAGCACCAATTACCCTTGGCCCTTCGGATTCCCCGATCGCCACGTTTAAGCAGCCGAAAGACAAATCTTCGAAGTCTTCGAAGTCTTCGAATCAAAAGCGGCCTCCATTCAACCTTGAGAAAGAAAAGCCGACCATGATTCAGAATATTGCCACCGCTTCTATTGCTTCCACCAATCTTAAGAATGCCCTCAAACTGATAAACAGAGAAAAGGAAAGAGTTAGCGATAATCCGGAGGTTATGAAGCGATTCGAGGCGTGCAAAATGCTCCGAAGGCAAATATTACGATACATTCAGCACGTAGAATCGGAGCAGTGGCTGGGTGGTCTCATTCACGCCAACGAAGAGTTAGTTGAGGCATTGACGCTGTTTGAAGTCTTGGATAAACCTCCCGGTGAGGACTCCGATAGTGACGGGGAGTGGGAGAAGCTGCCAAAGGATGCAGGTGTTGATGATGCGGCTGGGAGGATGGGCAAGTTGAAGATTGCCGGGGGCCAAATGCAGCCTGGACAGGTTCCTGCGAAGCAGAGAGACTATGATAGTGATGAGCTCGAGGACGCAAGCGACGATGAGGAAGTCGAGCCAGAGGATCCTAATGACCCCTTTGGAGATAGCCATGCTTTAAAGACTCCGGCAAGGGAAAAGGCAGAACCTAGATGGTGAGTTCCTATAGCAATAGCTCGAGTTGCATGATCCTATGAGACTAACGAATCTGTACAGGGCTGAGATCTAGGGCTTTTCAAGCAAGGACCTTTTACCCTATTGTTAACAGTTTATTGTACTTAGAAACACATTCCTAGCAGGTCGTGGTAGTCCCAAGTTTATTACTTTTTCCTCTCCCTACTTTCATGTTTTGCTTACTGCCAGGAACGGCTATGGGCGTTGGAATGTTATATCCTCGATGAATTGATTTAAAACGCGCTGCCTTGTTTTCAGTCGTATCCAGCTTCCGACTAGTGATATCATTTATCTGGAAGCCTGAGCCCTCCTAGAAATTTGCTGAATCAATATTCTAAAGCATCCCTAGCAGGGGCTGAACATCTTAGACTGAGGTTCGATCTCGACGGTTATCTATTGTGAGGTAGATACAAAATCTGCGTGCGAAGTATTCTGGCTTAAGTCGATTTGTGAGAGATGGCAGTAAATTCCAAACCGTAGAAGTCGAGATGACGTCAATCAATAGCTCCTTCCTCACACTGAACCACGGACATTCAGGTGTATATCACCTCAAGCTTCATATAACCCAGTTTTCAATTCAATATCGCCATGCATATGACTATGGTCATTGAAATCACATTGGCGATATCATCTTCAACATGGCGATGATATGGAGAATATACTTATACTATAGTCGTAAACTTTTCGCCAGCTTTGACTTAGTATAACCAAAAGCTTGCCTTTTTTGCTGGCTTGGTTTCAAGAAATTTATTTACAAGCTGTATACTCAAAGGTAGCTGGACACGAGAAGTGTATTGCTTCGTTGAGGCTGGTTTACGAGACCAAGCTTAAGCTAGATGGTCTACAGGACAATATGTACTCCTCAATATACTTCTGAATATCATCCCTCTTAAGTTTGCGAGCTCGATCCCTATGCTGTTCCAGTTCTGCGTCGTAGAAGGTGCTGCTGTTGTATAACCACTGCACTACTTCTAAGTGCCCATGCTCGATCGCTTGGTGCACAGGATTGAGGAAATACTTCCCGCATTGACATGAAATTGGTTGTAATAGCTTTTTGAGGCTCTCTCTCCGCATCATACCCAGTAATTTCATGTTCCCAGCTGTAATCGCGCGGTAGAATGCTGGAATGAAACGTTGGATGCTCCGAGCGTCCACTTCTGCTAAACTACCATTCCCATGAAATTCGAATCTGTATACGTAATCTTCCAGCAGAAACCCAACGATCTCCAGATGGTCACCGTCTACTGCGGCATTGAGAGCATCATATGGTACCCCAAAATGGACCTCAAAATCACCCTTATGCAGTTTTCCAAATGCTAGCAGTTCGGTTGCCCGGCCGCCCTGCCAGCTGCAAGCAAATCCTTGTCTCCTTGAGATGGTATCTCTGAATTGTACAGCAAAGTATTTGGCGACCTCCAGGTGCCCATTTTCGGCAGCCAACCGGAGGAATCCAGCACAGCCCTTTTCGAGCTCAAGATTGAGTGGCCCTGACAGCTCTGCGATAACATCAAGATGACCGCTGGATATGGCCAATGTCATTACATTGCTGAGGAATCCTGTATTTGCCAACTTACCTTCTAGATACATTGGCAGAATTAAATCGAAAACCTGTAGGCGTCCAAACTTAACGGCAAGATATAGAGGGACAGTGTGGTATTGCTCTCTTGCCATACTGCCAACTTGTAATATCGCCTCGTGGTAAGCCTTATAGTCGTCTTTCGGAAATCCCAGTGCTTTCCTTAACCATTTATCACCTTCGCGGAGTTTTACTGGTGGGTCTTCCAGGAAATATTCTACCAACTTCAAGCTGCCTCTTTCGATTGCGTATTTGAAATAGAAGCTTGCGCGTATCTCTGGACCATATTGATAATCTTCTGGGCCAGCGGCCGGTATCCGATTAAGCTGAGAAGTTCCCATATTATAACGGGGTGGGTTGTTATAATTAAAAAAAGTCGCTGCAAAAAGCGGTACGTTGTCGTTCTCGCAAGCCCAAGCTAGAAGTTGCCTCGCAACCGAGTTCCCCCCGGTTATGGGTAGGTAAGGAAACGGTAAGCTAAGGTCGTAGAGTAAACTTTCGAGAGATAGACCCCTAGTTTCCGCTGTATCTCCTTCGGCGAAATGGTCAAGCCAATATTCCGTTATATATTTGAGGCACGGAAAATCCGGATTTGCTGTGGTCTCCGCGTCAAGCTTTCGGTTGCCGTAGACAGTTCGAGCAAGGTCCTTGGTGGTGTACTCGTTGGAACTGTGCTGACTTTGGCCACCTGATACCATGTCGTACGCGGACCGAAATATTGGTGTGAGAACTCCTAGTTTTCCAGGTAGTAGAATGGCGACCCAGTCCTTCGGGGGTACGACGACTTTTAGATTTTGAGCTCTGACCAGCTGGGTGCTAAAGTCACCGAGCCGAAGGTAGGTTGCACAAAGTTGGGCTATATCGACTTCAGTCTCGAGTTGGCCACTTTGTGGCGGCTGGTTTACGGGACCAGTCCGGGGCGTGCTTTCAGTGGATTCAGCATCCTTCCGGCTGTTTTCGTTCTTCCTTGATTCAAGGTACTTGGCGACAGTCGAGTGGGCAAACTGCACAGTCTGGTCCTGATCATTCAGAATAACAAGATTGCAACAGTTGTGGATTATTCCTTCTAGATCATCATTATAGCGACTACGAATCTGAGCATGGTTCGTGTCCCCGACTCTGATGGATATCGCATCTCTAAGTTCCAAGAGTGTCAATGGTCGGTAGCATTTGGATATCCATTCGAATGTCATTGCAGCTTCACCTCCATCTCTTTCTTTATGTAATCTCTCCAAAATTCTTTCGTATGTCTCCTGAAGTCCCCGAGGAAGATTGCGAAGCGTTGCGGATATCTTATCTCTGTTACCTGCCCTACGGATATCCTGAATCTGGAAAAAGACCCAGAGAAACCTAAAAAGTCAGACCATGATGTTTTTTTAACGAAGATCCGAGAGAGTTGATACGCAGCGAAGATGACACTTACATTCCATCAGCACCTTTTAGTAAGGCTTGTTTGACCTCTTCCTTTACTTCTGGGGGATATAGATCCAGATTCAAGCATTTCGTTTCAAGTTCGTGTTGAATGTACGCTTCAAGATCTGGACGGGTTGCCGTCGACAAAGAAACATTGTAAGATATCTTCAAGGCTCTTGAAATATCGATATCCGGTCGACTGGACAGTATAATTTTCGTATCCTTCGACTTTTGGATCAAGATGCGCTTGCAAAACGCGAGGATATCCAACATGTCTTCCAACGCGCACTCGTCTACCCCGTCGATAATTATATATAAGCGTCCAAGCGATTTTGCAAACGAGGTAAGCAAATCCGCGATTTGGTTAATATCCGGAGGGTACATTGCATCTAGGTACACAGTCTCGAGTTGTCCTTGCTGTCGATCTGATAACGCTCCATTCATAATAACGACTTGTTTAAGTAAGCTGGATAGGATGGTCCGATATCTGAGGGTCTCTGGGGTGTGGAAGTCGCAAAAGAAATAAATTATACACGCTTTTGCGTTTCGATGTTGGTTGTATAAGTGATCAATAACAGAAGTCGCCAAAATCGATTTTCCAGACCCGGCTATGGTGCGCCTTTGTTAGTAGCCCGCAAATCATTTCCCAAATGTGATTCTCCTCAAATTCGAAGGATAACTCACGTATTCCATGATACCACAATACCGCCGAATCTGGTCTATTATCCCAATCTATGAAGGTGGGTAACACAAAGAACCATTTCCCTGTATCTGGATGCCGTCTATCTCGAGAATTAAGAAATGTCCGAGTGTGGTCGAAGTTGGAAATTTTCTCAAGAATCCTATCAAGTTTCCTTCCTAGTTAGCGATGGCTATTAGCCCCAGATTCATTTATTCCCGGATTACAGCAACTAGTTAGTCATATACCACCATACTTTTGGCCTCCAGATCTTGTTGTAGTTGCCATTTCTTATTTCCGACCCATTGCTCAACCTCGAATTTCCGATGAGCGTACCCATTCTTTTGGTAGATAAGAGCGGATTGTGCCGCCGCGTGAGCTGCGGTTTCGGATGCAATCAAGATCTCATCATCGATTATCCGTCTTTGGTCTTCCAACTGGCCTTCAACATCTGCGAATTGGGCTTTAAAAGGTTTCCAAATTGACTTTGCAAATTGTTTTATACCTGCAGATACACCATAGTCAGAAGATTCGCATTCGAAGTACACCTCTAGGCTAGGTGATATAATTCTCACCCGATTGTCGTAAAAAAGTAAAAGCTTTCGTGCAAAACTCAACAATTATAGCATAAAACTCCAGTATGGCATCTTGTAATTTTATTGAATTTTGAAAAAGTTTCCCTATTCGCTCGATAGTTGGACAGAGATGCTGGAGCTTCACGAACATATCCGATATCTTGACGAAATATTCGAAATAGTTCGAGGCAAGCTATAGTTCAAGTTAGACCGCCGCAACAGACCAAGTGAAGCCTGCGAAGTGATAACGCACCTGAACAACCAATTTAACGCTCCCCCAAACCAATGCCGCAATTCTCGGGTCGCTCTGAATATAAATTCCTACTACATCTCCAAAACTTTGAATAAAGAGTAAAAATGGCTGAATTTTATCCCCAACACGTTTTCGACCCAAATTTGAACGAGTGTTAAACTGGGCGGAGAACTCTGTGACGGCCGCGGCGTCAGGCTGGGAAGTTTGGCTCAGGCTCGCTTGATCGGCTGGGTCGAGTTGACTCTGGAAGTCATCTAGAGCGGCCGTTAGTCGCTGCTGGCCGCCAGCCCCGCTTTGGGAGCTCGATGTTGTCGGTTGGTTCATGGCTTTTGGGCCCGATGTTAGTATTAAGCTAAGCTAAGGTGACTCCGGGGGAGGAAACGACCGATCCACTCCATCTAGATATAGCTTCAGCTAGAACCGGCACTCCATGGTTCTAATCTGCGATCTCTCGCCTAGTTATCCTAGGACATGCTGAGCGGCACAGCACATCTGCAGCTGTTCGCCTCCCAGGTGGCCCTCCAATATGCATGTTTGTTGCGCGAGGCTTATAATGGTTTGGGTGGGATCAGCCTCAATTAATCAAGTAAAGGATCCAGATGGCCGCATGCTGAGCCCAAGCTAACTTTTTGCCTGATCCAATTGGAAATTAGCTATAGCCGTTTACATATAGACGCGACTTTCCTTCTCTCGTAGTACTTGAGCATCGCCATCGAAACCAAGCCTTGAAGCGAAGGTGGATACAATTTGGGTCGCCGGTCTTAAATCTTCCCATTTCTTTAGACTGCCTGGATGGTGACATTTGAGATTTTGTGTTGTGCTTTTCTCGGCGCAAAAATGCAACATCCAATTTCGTGTTGCTCAACTTGTGAGGCTGGCAGCTTGAATGCATCCGCCTGAGCCATGCCACTGCACGGATAGTGTCAATATACAGGTGGTCTCTCACGGATGGTTCCGAGATATATCGATATCCTTGACAGGTACTTTCTTTTGCTCCAAAGCTATCACGGATCGGGCGAAGAAAATAGCTGCAGGGACGCTCGCCCGTTGGAAGGGGAGTTTGGCCCCTCCGCCGCCCGCAATTGTCAGCCCCACTCCCTCAATTTGGGCACAACACGATGCTTTTGCCATACATTTTGTTAGCGATTCCAATCCTCAGTTCCCCTTCGCTTGGGCCCAACCTCATCCAACTTTGCATCTGGATGGGGAACCCAACTGCAGGACTCCCCAAACAGCGGTTTAGACGCGGCGTGCCGTTCCCTGATACTGTGCCGCCGATTTCATACAAAATGGCTGGAAGCTGCTGGGTTGGATTCGGGCATTTTTCGCCTTTCCATATATTTCTCCCAAAGCTTTCTACCACCAGCTGGAACACCTTAGAGAGGAGCGGATTTGGAGCATATAAGTAAGGAGACTGCCTGACTCTGGCATCGCAGCTGCTTCTACGGCACAACATATTCTGTAGGCTTCATCTTTTCCTTTTATCTTTTTATTCCATTTACACCTTACCGGGTTCGACGTTTTGTTTGAAGGACATCGTATCTTGTACTCCAGTCTACTGCGTTTACCGGCACCCTGTTTGCGGTCGAACCTACTACAGACCCCAAGATGGCCCGCGGAACGCGTATCAAAGAAGACCCTAGTGCTGTATTCATGAACAGTTCCCAGATCGCATATCTCGAAGAACCCACTTCCCCTCTCACAGATCTAGGAAACACGCCCCCAAATCCTACACCAGTTCCTTCAAATAGTGACGCCATGGATACTGACAGCATTTCATCCAAGACCGTTGTTGATGTTAACGCCGTCAATAAGACTCTTGGTACAAGTAAAAATATGAGCGAGGGCGCTAGGATTACCTTTAACTCTGCTAGACCCTCTAGAGGAGGAGAAGCCATCCTTGAGGACGCCATGCAGACGGTTAAGAAATCTTCAAGCATGGGATATGATATCTTAGGGGAGGATATGAGGGATATGGTTAATACCATCAATCAGCTGAGGATGAAGGGTGTTGAGGATTTGGGACTACCACTTCCAGTAAGTATATATAACTGAAAATGATATCGGTCTATGGAAACTGATGTGGGGCTATAGAGAATTGCGGTTATTGGAAATCAGAGTGCGGGAAAATCTTCGCTAATCGAAGCTATCAGTGGGGTATGGACATAATTTAACCTTGTAAACACCAGATGGCCTTAAACTAATATGTTACAACTGGCTCTATGTAGATTCGGGTTCCTCGATACGCAGGCACCTGCACTCGCTGTCCACTCGAAATTACCCTCACCGAGGATACATCCCCTCTCGCACCTTGGCACTGCAAGGTCTCTTTACGCTTCCACAAGGCCTACAACCCCAAAAAGAAAGGCGATCCATGGGTGGAGATACAGCACACCCAGCATCCTTTTATGAGCATCGACGACCCAGAACATGTGGAAACTGTTATCGTCAGGGCTCAGCTCGCTATCCTCAACCCTTCTCGACACTGGGGGGATTTCATCAACATGCCGGTTCAACTCACGGGTAATACCACGACTGAAGTACCCTTTTCACCGAATGTCATCTGTATGGAGATCACTGGAAACAATGTTCCCAACCTCAGTTTTATCGACTTGCCGGGTATCATTCACGTTACTGAGCGAAAAGAGGATGAATACCTCATCAAGTTAGTTAGGACTTTAGTGGAGGGTTATATTAAACAAGAGGACTGTTTGATCCTCCTTGCAATGACAATGAAAGGTATATCTAGGTTTCAAAATAATATGTTAGAACTATAGGGCTAACAGGGGCTACGTAGATGATGCCGTAAACCAGTCAGCCGCTCAAATGGCTCGCAAATTAGGTCCAAACCGCACAATCGGGGCCCTCACAAAGCCAGATACCGTTCTTGGGGGAGAGCACGAACAGTGGATCAAGATCCTCCGTGGACACGAACACCGTCTCCACCATGGTTACTTCGTTACCCGGCAGCCCTCCCAGCAACAACTGCTTAATCGTATTAGCCATGCTGAAGCTCGTCGTCTCGAGGACGATTTTTTCAATGGCGAGGACCCTTGGAACTCCGAATTGGCCGACTTGAGCGAACGGTATGCAAACTCTCGCAAATGTGATTTATAGTACCCCACTAACATACTTACCTTACTAGCTTTGGTACAATCAATCTCCAGAAGTATCTTTCTAAGCAACTTGCCAATCTCATTCGCCAACGCCTCCCGGCAATCATCAGAAACGTCCAGAACCAAAGCGCACAAGTCCAGATGCAGCTTGAAAAGCTTCCGCCGCCACCAGCTAACAGCCTGCGACATGTTCTGAGGCAGCATTTGGATGAGTACTTTTATCAAATCAGAGACACGATTGAAGCCCGCAGTGACGACAATAAGTTTTCGTACGAATGGCGCAAGATCGCGGCGAAACTCAAGGCGGACTTGATAGCACTCAGGCCGCGTGTTAACCCCGATGAGAACTCACCGCGACATGCAAACTCACCGTTCACACCTTCCGCCGCTAGAGCTAGCTCTGTTTCCCTGTTCAGTAGCTTCTCATCCGCATCTTCAACTCCCTCGAAGCGTAAGCGGCCATCTAGCAATGACGATCCACCAGATGAACCTTCATCTGATCCCCTCAACGGCGGTTCGAACACTGGGGGGCCTCCACCACGCAAGAAGGTTGCGACTGAGCCCCGTACTCCGGTGAAGAAGGTCATCTCGGTTGAAGAAGATGAAGTTCTTGAGACAGACTCTGTCACTGACGTGCCCGCTGAATCCTCTCAGTCAAAGGCAATGCATCTCCGCGAGATCCGTGATATTCTCGAGGTCAACACCACCACCGGAATTCCCGGAATCGTCGACCACAGAGCTGTTGATATCCTCTCTAAGATGCACATCCGTCTTTGGGATGGTCCTGTCCAGGCTTTTATCCATCAGTTCGATGGCCTTCTTCACACTCATACACATACCACCTTCGCCAATATCTTCGCTCGATATGAGCAGTCTCCTTTGTACTCACACATGGCTGGCATCATTGACGAATTCCACGAACTCATGATGGCCAAGATCCGCAGATCGGTCTTCAAGTGCTTCCGCATCGAGGCTGACTGTATTTACACCATGCAAGATCGCGACTGGAACCGCGAGCACACAACTTGGAAGCAAGACAACGACCGCCGCCGCAAACGAGCCATCGAAGAACAATTGGCTCTTAAACAACAACGTGCACAGGAACGCCACACCCAAGCCGGTAGAAAGGGCAAGGTTGAAGTTGCCGCTCCTGAAGGCCCTGACCCATATCAAAGAGAGATCGACACGTTTACACATACACAGGCTTATTTGGGTTTGGCAAGGCGAAGATTTGGGGATACGGTTATGATGAGGATGTTGAAGGGTATTTTCACGAAGTACACGGTCCAGGGGACCTTTAAAGAACATATTGAGCAACAACTCGGACTCCGTGAGCTCGGAGAGGAGGAGCAAGAGAGGAAGTGTAGGGAGTTGATGGTCGAGGATCCGGCGAAAGAGAGGATGAGGAATTCGTTGGTCAGTAAGAAGGAGTTGTTGGATAAGGCTTGGATGGACTTGGAGCCTTATCAAATGCTCGGAGGGGTTTTAAACTAGGGTACTCGTGGAATTTTGAGCAGATGATATAAGACTGTGTCCCTGGCGGTTTGGATTTACTTTGTGTCTTGACTATGCTTTTTTGGTTTTCGGAAAAAAGACGGGAGTTTTTAGTGACGGGTAGGAGTTTTGGTGTTTCGTCGGATTTTATCCTTTTCTAAATTTAAGGCTCGGATAGCCCATCAAAATGTAATTGGATTTACTAGAGAATCGAGAACCGAATAGATATTTTTCCAAGGAAGAATGCACCGATCCATCGATATTTTCGGACTTTGAAGGTGGTGGGGCCTACTCCATCATGACGCTAAAATGGGCCGCGGCACGTTTGTCTTTCGTCGCAACTTTGGTTCCCCGCAATTCGTTGCCGACAAAGTGAACATTTAAGCTCGTAATTTGAAATCCCGTTCCGAGCGAGCTTAGCTTCACCATTTTAAGTCTATCTCGGTCCGGAGATTTCGAAGGCAGATACAATTTATAGAGTGGGCATTTCCGGGTATTCCGTACTCAATTCCCAATTCACAACTCTCAGACACCCTGCAGAAACCTAGGAATACATTCGATCTCATAGCCTGATACTCAATCCACCCTCAAGAGTAGGAAAACATGGTCGTCGCAAGAGTTGCCACGACGGCTCGGAACAGGGCCCTGGGCCTCATGCGGGCAATTAACCACACCAACAAGACATGTCCATGCCACGGAGACCCCTCGCACCACCACTCTCACGAGCACTCCCGGCACGCGACGAACATTCTACGCAATGGCCGTGGATATGCGACACCCGTCGATGCGTCGCAGCAGAAGGTGGGTATATTCCGGCTATCTTTGTACTACCTCAACCTGGGCAGGAAATGTTAATAATTTATTTGGGTATTAGGAATATGCATTCGAAATGGCGGCAAGCAGCATCCGCTTCGGACCCGGAGCTACCAAAGAAGTTGGCATGGACTTTGCAAATATGAAGGCGAAGAAGGTGCTTGTTCTTACGGATAAGACTGTTGCGCAATTGACGCCGATGAAGCAGGCGATTGAAGGGTTAGAGAGGGAAGGGGTTAAGTTTGATGTTTTTGAGGATGTTATGGTTGAGCCGAAGGATTATTCGTAAGGTTTTCTACAGTGATGCGGAATATAGGGAGCAAAAGCTAATGCGGTGTTGGGTTTAAGGGTTAAAAAGGCTATTGAGTATGGACGGAACTCTGGGGCAGACGCTATATTGGCGGTTGGCGGTGGGTCGGTTATGGATACTGCGAAGCTGGTCAATCTTTATACGAGCTATCCTGATGCGGACTTCTTGGACTTCGTCAATGCGCCGCTCGGGAAAGGGCTACCAATTACTAAAGCTCTAAAGCCTTTGATTTGTATCCCTACCACTGCCGGGACAGGTAGTGAAACAACCGGTACAGCGATCTTGTGAGTATATCGCAGTCTTCCCTGTGTGTATCGTTCTTAATAACTAATAATGCTACAATACAGCGACCTTACGGACGTCAAGGCCAAAACCGGAGTCGCCCACCGCTACCTCAAACCCACTCTCGGCATCTGTGACCCTCTAAATACCAAAACCATGCCCTCCGCCGTCCACGCCTCATCAGGTCTCGACGTCCTCTGTCACTCCCTCGAGTCCTGGACCGCAATACCCTTCAACGAACGTATTCCTCGTCCTACAAACCCCATCCTTCGACCAGCCTACCAGGGCGCAAACCCAATCTCTGACGTCTTCTCCTTCGAAGCACTAAAGATGACAGTAAAATATCTTCCCCGCGTCGTCCGAGACCCTGAAGACGAGGAGGCACAAAGTAATATGCTTCTTGCGGCCACCCTCGCCGGTGTGGGATTCGGAAACGCGGGTGTACATTTATGCCACGGGATGAGCTATCCACTCAGCGGTATGAATAAGGGATATAAACATGCAGGATATCAAGTGCCCCATCCACTTATCCCCCACGGCGTCTCAGTTGCCGTAACTGCTCCCGCAGTCTTCAGATTCACCGGTCCGACGAATCCTCAACGACATCTCGCGGCCGCTGAAGTCTTCGGCGTGGATATTACTAATGCTAAAGAAGAAAGTGCAGGTGAGATATTAGGGGAAGCATTAGCTAAGTTCCTGGTTGGATTGGGGGACCAACCAAGGGGGATTAAGCAACTTGGGTATGAAAAGAGTGATATTGGTGCATTAGTGGAGGGGACGATGCCGCAGCAGAGGGTGTTGGTTTTGGCGCCAAATTTGAGAGGGGAGGAGCAACGGCAGAGGGAAATTTTAACGGGTTTGTTTGAGGATGCGCTGGAGTATTAGAGTGGCTATGAAGAGGTTGGATTCTTATGAAACTAGTTGGATATAAACGTTGCATATGATGGCGCTTGGAAGGACAAGGTTGGATGTGATGTAGGTGATTAGTTAGGTGGTATAGTCATACATCGTGTCAAATCACCATTGGTGCGCAGACTTAGTTCGGTTATAAACTTGGTTGCAGAGGAGTGTCATCTGAAGTTAGGATTTTGGCTCATCTTCGTTAGCCACGCTCAGTCTCGTGAATACGTTGTTTCCCGTAGGGTCATCTGGAGTTGCTCAAGCTGTTATATGGTAGCCATGCCTTCAAGCTCTCTAAATTTAACCTCAAATTAATAAGGGGACGCGAGAGTATTATATTATGTTATAGCAAGTTTCAGTAGCTCCTACACAGCAGTTGGTTCCGACGGGACAGAGTCCTGCCACCCAAATACCAAAGTCGAGGCAGTGCCCCATTGTACAACTTAGGTGGTCTCCAGCCTCTAGCATAAGTGTATTTAACTGAGTTATGCAATTTTTGTGTTGTTGATGTGGCATCTTTCGCGGCTTCAAGTCACATGACTTATAGCACGTGACCAAGACGAACAAGACTTCGACGCGACGAGCGCTACAGAAACTCCATCGCGATCCATCGTCAACGTCGACATCACGAACACCCTCTAATCCACATTTTAGTCTTTTGACCCATTGCCCACCATGGCTAGCGAACAGCGACGGCTGCTCGAGCAGCTGGTATGTCCCTCCTACTCCCAGCCTATGGTTCTCTATACGGTACTAACGATGACTCTAGATGGGCACATCCCGTACCCCCTCCTCGACAAAATACACCGACCCCACCGTCTGCCGTTCTTACCTCGTAGGCACCTGCCCACACGATCTCTTCACAAACACCAAACAAGATCTAGGTCCTTGTCCCAAACTCCACTCCGAACCTTTAAAATCCGACTACGAAGCCGACAAAGCCAATGGCAAGGATCCAGGTTACGAATGGGACTACGCTCGCGATCTACAAAAATATGTGGAGGAATGTAATCGTCGTATCGATGCTGCTCAGAGGAGGTTAGAGAAGACGCCGGAGGAGATTATGAAGACCAATGCGCTTTTGAAGAGTATTGGGGATCTGGAGAAGAGTATACAGGTTGGATTGCAGGAGGTGGAGGTGCTAGGGGAGAGTGGGAGTGTTGGGTTGGCGCTGGAGGAGTATGTGAAGATTAAGAGATTAAAGGTTGATAAGGACGAGAAGGAGGTCAGTGCAGTTCAGGGTATTGGCTTTTTTGAGTACAGACGGGTAGGCTAACTAGTGTGAATATGCAGAGAGAACTCAAGTCACTATCAGACACGTCGGGTCCTTCAGGGCACCAGAAGTTACAGGTGTGCGATGTTTGTGGGGCTTATCTGTCACGTTTGGATAACGATAGACGATTAGCGGACCACTTTTACGGAAAGGTATGGCTTGAGCGTAACGTCAAACCCTGTTGCTTTGTTTCACTCACACTAACTAATACCTGATAGATGCACCTCGGATACGCACAAATGAGGAACAAACTGAAGGAACTACAGGAGATAATCGGCAACAGACGACCACCACAATCCGAAGGTCCGGCCAGGGGGCCAGGTGGCGAGGGTGGATGGGGCGGCGATCGAGGCTACGGTGATTATGGTGGAGATAGGAGGGATAGAAGGGGTGGAAGGGGCTACGGTGGACGACGGGGTGGGCGGTGGTAGAGCCATGGCTTCACCCCACCTATTATCCAAGAAAGTCGACCCTCACTGCCCGACCAGGAAATACCACGACCCTCGCCACTTTTTATCCCACCAAAGCAACCATCACCACTTGTTATTCCAGAAAATCTGCCCTCGCCAGCTAAGAGACTGCCCTCGCCTCCTGTTGTCTCAAAAAAGCGGCCTTCACCTAGTGTTATTCCAAAGAAAAAACCCTCACCACTTGCTATCCCCGATAAGCGGCCCTCGCCGCAATCACCTAAAAAGCCACGACCCTCATCACGTCCCAAAACCAAATCGCCAAAGCATAGATTGGACCCCTTGCGATACTATAGACCGGGGAAACAAACCCCAACTCAACGCCGTCGTCAGAAACACAAGGCTTACGATCGCGAATCTGAGTTGGTTCACGCCCACTCGACAATCGCCTCACCAAATTCAAAGCGATCTCTTAATCAATATTACAATGGTGATGCGAAACACGAAGGTCCAGAGCAGTATTCGGTTTTCTCTCCTGAACCTCAAACCCTAACTGGTGCTATTGGACCCGAAGATCAACCGGAATGGCTCTGATTTTAGTGGAATAATTTTATATTTCTATTTATTCAATGGTAGACGGCTGGGATGAAGAAATTGCATCTTTGTATTTTTTTTGGCTTTGCAAGGGTCTTTTTAATCGCTAGTACAAAAGCTTTTGTTATAGGCCCCTCTTCCCTCCATTCGTATTGTTAGATAGATACCCCGGTTGTTTTACCGTTGATGATATAATGCTGACATATATTATGATTATGAAATGAAATTGCTTTAATTGTAAGTGTACGTAGTGTGTGCCTCGGGTAGAGCTATGTACTTCGTACATCCCGTAGTCTTAATTGCCATTTGGACCTGGGAGTACGAAAAGTATATTCCTTCAATCTCGAGTAGATAACCCCCTAACCATCGCCAAAGGTGCAATTGAAGTGCACGCTTTCCTCGGTAAATATGGTTCGCATGATTTCAAGTGCCATTCTGGTTCGAGATTGGCGTCGCAGGAATATAAGCTTTTGCCAATGTAGCTTGTTCAAATACATTACTCGGAGTCAAATGCAATACCGCAATCCTCATGCCAGCTGTCACAGATGGTATCCATTTTAGGATGTCCACCGCTCCACGAAGTCCTCACTGACGACGAGATAGTCGATTACTACGAATCCCACGTCTTAACTCCGGCTCTATCAAGTTCGAACGCAACAATTTCAAATGGATTCCAAAACTTGAGTACGAGTACTAGTACTGCAAATCTTCGAAACGGGAGACTAGTCCGTTTACCCCCCTCCGCTATCATAAAATCCGGCCTCTACGTCCACGATGAAGCGTTAAATTTATTAGAAGCTTCAAAGATCCTTGATAAATCGGTTGTAAGAGTTCCAACTGTTTATAGAATGTTTGAGAAGTGTGGGGTTGGGTATTTGGTTATGGAATATATTCCTGGTAGACATTTAAATATTCATGATGAAGAGGAAGTAAATTGGCTGGTTGAGAAGATGGTAGAAGTTGTGGAATATTTTTGGGGTATTAAGGGCTGCGTTCCTGGTGCGGTTGGGGGAGGGGTGTGTAGAGGGTATTGGTGGAGTAGTGACTTCCCGCGGTTCAAGAGTGTGGAAGAGGTAGAAGGGTGGGTTAATCGACGGCTGCCAGAGGACGAGAAGGTTTGGAGATTGGAAGATAGGGAGATGGTGTTATGTCATTTAGACCTTGTAAGTAGGAATATTTTGATAGTAGAGGAAGATGGGGAGAAGAATGTGGCTTTGATAGATTGGGAAAGTGCGGGGTGGTTTCCAAGAATCTTTGAGATCGCAAGATTGGAGACGGTAGTTAATACTGGCGGGAAAGAAGTAGAGTTTGAACGAAGATTATTAAGGAGGTTAGAGAAGATACTAAGAAACGAAGGGGGGGATCTGGAGATGGTCGACGGAATCAGGAAGGCTTGGGAGGGGGTTCAAGGGTAGTGTTTTTCGAGATATTTGACAACGTATACCTCTGCACGCCGAGAATTCTGAAGAAGAGATGATTGGAGAGATGCTTATCTAATGTGCTTTTAGGCATCTGGGGACGAGGTTTGTGTAGCGCTGTACAGCCTGGAGTGTACGTATGCTCCGATATCGCGAGATCTCTTGAAGGAATAGATTGCAGTCGCCACTTACAAGGGTGCTTAATGAGATACAGTAGGATTGTGCAGCTTTTTCTTTTACATAGCTCTACAGAAAATACACCTGAGCGAGGTAAGCAGTTGGATTAATTTATATATGTCTATAAGAATTCATTCATTATATTGATTATACTATCATCATTGAGAGTTTGCACGCTGGGGGGCATCGACATGTTGGATTTTGAACACTTTATTCATTATAACGGCACAATTCGATCATACAGGAACCGGTAGAATTAGGACCAGTCCTAGGCTTGGATTTAGGACGTATTGCCTGCTTGATAATCAACTGCGAGCTCAAGCCTCACATTACAATTATTGAGGCAGAGACAGAACGCGAGCGTCGTCAGCTGTCGTATATTCCGCAGCACGCCTACTATACGACCGCGGATCGGAACCAACTCTTACTAATATCTTGGTATTGGACCTGTAACGTTATTGCTCCGCTGTGTGTGATTGAGAATTGCCAAGTGCAAGCTTAGCATTCATTGCAATATTGAAGTTGATATCGACTTCGGGTCGAGTTTCTCATTGGGGGGGCTTCCACACTCATATTCGCACTCCATCCGATGAAAATTATACCGATTGAAGAAGCCTCTTCCATATCAAGTAGATTGAAGCACGAATATACAATCCCGCACCCGCATCTGATCCAGGCTTAAACCGGGTGTGGAGTGAAGAGCTGGCATGATGATTGGATGAGGGAAGGTATGGCCCAGTCACACAGCCTCAACAGCGCCAAGGCAGGTACATCTTCCTCACACAAACAGTGTGAAACTGGCTGACGAATATTTGTCACGTTCAAAGTCAAAGCACTACGAAGGATACCTTTGGGACTCCTTAGTTTGGACAATAGCCATGGCTTTTTGTTCGAAATCGAGAGCTCTTGGACTCTCTTTTTTTCGGACGGGGTGCAAACAGGGGGGTTACGCGTTTGGTGCTGCTACGCCCGGAAAGTGCTTGGAGAGCGAGTGAATTCGAATGCATACGAACATGCGAACGAATAGTGGGAATCTCACATCTTTTGCGATTCTTGGAATTCTTTCTGACGGCATTGCCCGACGATTGATGCGATATAGTGAGGCTCAAATTAGAATAGATGAATAGCAAATGGTATCAACTGCCCGGTTCCTGGTTCCTGGATTACGAGGCAGTCATGATATCGAACGGTTGATGAAGGCAGTGCCAATTTTAGCCTGGCAGGGAGTCAAAGGTAGCGCCCACTGATAAGCGAGGCTGTGAGGAAGCTTGAAAATGGAGGTTTCCAAGGATCAGGTCGGTTTGTATTTAATTCTGGAGTCTTCAGGATTCCATTCCGGCAAGTTTGAATCTCTTGTTCCTGTCCCGCACCGCATTATATTTATATTGTACTGCACTGTGGTATTGTCGTGTATTGTATTATAGAGAGAGGTCGTAGTTGAAGGTGTATATTAATTACAGAGCCAAGTGTCGCCCGGCCTCATCTGACAGCGTCACCACCCAACCACTATCATCAACAACCACCCAACGTCATGAACCATCCCCGTCGACTTCCCAACTAACCTCATCTGGTCATTCCCATCGAACATTATAACCACCGTCTTCCCTGCGAACGGCCTTCTTCGCTTCTTCGCTTCTTCCTTACCTACCGTTCATTCGTCTGTCGCTGTTCCGTAATCCTAGAACACCATGCCGGCCGACGAGGTCCTCCCACGTACGTGCATTGTCTACTTCCTCCACGAGAATGCCATGCGGATGCCATGGATATGCCATGAGAATGCCATGCTAACCCCCACGTTCCTCGCTGGAATGGTTCAAATGCAGGCTTCCAGATTCGCCCTTCTGCTGACGGCGACCCGTACCACCAAACAATCCTCTTTTCTCACGACTACCGTCCTGCCGAACCTGCCTACTTGAAAACCCGCTCGAAGCATCCCGACGAATACTCTATCGCTCTTCTCGATGCCTACATTCCCGATATATTATTCGCCCAGGTAGTAGCCAAGCCTACGATTTCGACTCCTTCCCTTTCCCTGGACGAAATCCGCCGACAAAATAATGGTGGCTCTCCGAATTTACCCACGATTACACTTCCAACCTCCTTCACAGTCCAGCTTTACAATCCGGAATCCCAGGTCATAGTTCACCACAAGTCGTCAAAATGGACCGGCTCGTATTGGGAATTCACTCTTCCACGCCGTTCCTTCCGTCAACCAACCGGTTCCCGCCTTGATGCCGAGCTAGCCCGAAACTCTGCCCTCCCACCAACCGACGTATCCACCTTTCGTTGGCGCAAAGACGGAGGTGTAGTGTCTAAAACGTCATTACGCTGCACTATGCTCTCTCCGGCATCGAATTCAGGAGACAGACATGCCAAGAAAAAGGGTGGTGGAGAACCCGACATCACCGTTGCGATCATGGACAAACTAAAGGATGTGACAATATACCAGCCCAGCTTGCAGCGCGTTGATGTCGAAGATAAGAAGGGTCTAGAAGTCGCGCTGCTACTCACTGCGACTGTCATCGCAGATATTTATTTTACTCCGCCAAGCCAGAGTTTTAATGTCGGGACTCAGGCCGCTGTATCCACGAGCAGTAGCCCAAATGTGAGGCCTCAGAGACCATTGCCGACTGTTGTCCCTGGAGCGGCCAGCCTCAGTGCAGATAATGGCAGGAGGAGAAGCAACAGCATCAGTCCTATCAGCGGTACACCACCGTCGCATACCCTTCTAAAAACTCCAACACCGCCGAATAGCGCTCAGACAGTAGTCAACAACTCCGTCCTCCGCGATACCGCTGCTCTCCAGCGACAACAAGCAATCGATGAACGTCGCCGTATCGAAGAGGAAAAGAAGCGGGAGAAGGAGGCTGCTATCGAACAGAAGAAGATCCGAAAGATGTTGGAGAAGGAAGAAGCTGATAGGCGGAGGGAAGAGGCCAGGGTCAACGCGGAGACGGAACGGTTGAAGAAGCAGTATGGTAGTGATGCTGCCGCTTGGGATCGGTTGAGGAGGGACCAGGACGCTGGACAAAACTATGGTTATTATGGCCATCAGAGAAACCAGTCGGTCCCCCAGCCACCGAGCTCCTATAATCAGCGACCACCGTTGATTCTTGAGCCTACGAACAGCGCACCCAGCCAGCCATCACCTAACGGTAGGCGATGGAGTCAGCAGCTACCACCAAGGCAGCCGCTGTATCCGGTCCCGGAGAGCCAACAAGCCAGACCTCCACAAAATGGCCAGTATTTGAGTCCGAACGGGTACTCCAGTCCACCATCGAGCTTCCCGCAGTCACCGCAGAAACAACCTAAGAAGAAGTCTAGCGGGCTGCTTAGCATCTTTGGCGGCGGGAGCAGTTCCGGAAGTGGGTTGACGAAGAAGAAGAGCAGCTTTTTCTGATTTCCAGGATACCAGTGGTATCCTTATTTTGCACAGTCTCGTGCTTTCGTTTCTTCCCGAGAATTATCTCGATTCGTCGATAGGGTTTGTGTGTGTATTTTGTCATCCTTTAGCGTTCAGTATATATATCCTCCCTTCATTCTCTCGTTCTTTCATGGCATTACCAATTTTTACCCTTGCTCTGAGCCGGTACTTTTACGAGCTAGCATCGTTCGCATTATCAGTTTGGTTGGATTATAGATTGGAGAAAAGGCGTTTTTTTATCATTGAACTTATGCAAGGCTGCATTGTTGATTCTTTGTTCCTTTTACCTATATTTTTTTTACTTGCTGGCGACGACAAGTTTTTCGGATAGTTAAATAGCTCTAGTTATAGTCAGGATTCACACGGCCGTGTGATGATTAGATAGAGATGGATTATGGAATAAAAAGTTATCTTTTCTACTATTTATTCGTCACGGTTGTCTCGTAAACCAGACCCCGATTTCACTTTGTTCTATAGGGTCGTCACGGTCATGAATCCACGGCTGAGAAATTCACATTATGCAGCTTGCTGCAGAACCAAGCGGGAGAAGTGCATATGGGCGGCCGAGAGTTGGAAAGCGGCTCACTTCTGAAGACACGAAGCCTTGTATGCCATATCTATCCACCCGATTTTCTCCCTTGAGATACTCAAAAGGTTCAACATCTAAGATCGAGGACTTACGTTGAGCTGCAGAGCATCTCCAGATCTCGTGACCACTCACTAGTAGATTGATTTAGAGTCCGATACTAACCAAGACACCGCTGATTCAGACTGCCGCGCAACGATGCTAACGTGATCTCCACGATATCTAGCTGCAATGCGTACCCTCGCATTTCGAAGGATTTATACCCCCCTCCCTGGTCTTTATGCACACCCGCAAAATCTCTTGGCGCCACGGCTGGGTATCAGACCAATCGAGAAGCGTGTGTAACACCACCTGCTAAATAATGATTGGCTGGGCATATTCCGTCTGAACGCCACGACAATTCAAGCTTCAGGTCGAATGCAAGTTGATGAATCGACTTGCGAATTCGTCGGATCGTGGAGGCAAGACGGGCTCCACTTTGGATGGGGTTTACTCATTGACGAAGCCGGGCTAGGCGGTCTTTGGGGCGAGATAAGGGATGGTAAGCTTTCTTGGTTGCATGCAATTGCAGGAAGGCTGTTGGAATTCATGGAAATGTCGGCTCTCGTCACAAGAAACCTCGCACTTCGGCGAACTTTCCAGCTCGTAAATCATGAATTTCCCAAGCCTCATCGCAAGAAAAAAGCATGCAGCAGGCCACCTGAAAGCTTAGCTGGTCCGAAAATGGAAGACACCGACGCACGTTTCCCTCACGCCCGATAGATATAGCCAATACCCTTGCGCTGAGAAATACAACAAGCTTTTTACAATTGGTGAATGTTCGTGATAGGAAAAGGGTTTATCATGCAGCGGAGCCGCAAAACCCCCTCCACATGCTTGCGTATATGTATTAAGCCCAACAATACATGCGAGGTGCCATATCGGACCCACCGCTAAGCTTTTTTCCAAGCCGTCAAAAGTTGGAAGAACAAAAAGTGAATTCATGAATGGTGGGTATGCAGGGGATATACGCGAGGCGTGTAGAGATTTCGACTGCAAGACTATGGATTTAAGCCTCGACACTGCTTTCAGCTTCTTCCTGATTGGCCTTGAATTGTTTCAGCCGGCCTCGATGGCGTTTTTGTGACGGCGGGTCATTTACTGTTTAATACGGTATATGCAAGCTAGTCGCTGAGCGCGGTGCGGACGAACGCAGCTGCTAGACATTTTGGTTCCGACTCTTATCGTGATGCATATTTCTGCAGGCGCATCGATGGTGAGCCTAAAGGTGACGGAATAGAGGATCCGCGGGGACGCATACGTAGGCCGTTATAGCCGTGATGAGGGGTGTATTAACTATATAGCGGGATATTTATAATGGTGCCGTGCGGCTCTTGTGAGTGGAAGGCTATAAATTGAACAGCTTTGCCGCCCTCCCTTTTCTGTATGATTTTGAGGTTGGTTTGAACTTTTGTCCCCTTTTCTGGATTTGCTGGGAGGTTCTTAGTTGGATTTTGAGATATATATACTGGGGCTGGGAGAAGAATTCATCTAAGAGCCTTTGTTGGATTGATCTCACCGCATACGTTTTTCTCGCCGATAGATTTATATTCCTAAATAGGTCTTCTATCTAGATAGAGACCGCGGAAATTCGATCGAGCTTCCATTTCCGAAGATATACTCCCTCTAGTCGATATATTCCTAATCACATAGCGGTCGATAACACATATATCCTCATCAAGATGTTATCCCCACGCCTTCTCGTCCTCGCCGGCCTCGTCGCCAACATCCCGATTGTACTCTCCCAAAACCCTTCACAGGCTACATTAACCAACCTTGACTCCTACGCCGCCGGCCGCGACTGCATGCGCAACTGTCTAGCCAACCTCCCGGTCCGCAATGGCTGCGACAATACCAACCTCTGCATCTGTCGTATCGACTTGCAGCCTCAGATGACATCCTACCTCTCCACCTGCGTCTCCGCCAGCTGCGGAGGGTATACAATGGACATCAGCAGCGGAGTCAGCATTTACCAAAGCTACTGCGTAGGAAAAGCCAATGCGCCAACACCGATTGTCACCCCCGTTGCGACACAGAACGTCGTCGAAACTACCATCGTTCAGCGTGTAACAGTCGAAGCTACCGCCACTGTCACCGAAACAAATCTTGCAACCGAAACAGTCAACGGTGTTACCACGGTTACGAAAATCACGGGCACAATTACGACAAAGATGCCGAGTACTATAACACTGATTGAATACCAGACTTATACGGCGGTGTTTAATAATACAGATAGCTTACGGCAGACGTTGGATATGTGGGGGGTTTCGACAAGTGAGAAGGGCCTGACGATGCAAGGGAAAGTGGCGGTGGGGTTGGGGGTTGGGATGGGTGTTTTTCTGGTGGCGTTTTTGGTCACTTTGTTCTGTTGTTTGAGTCGGCGGAATGAATCGATGAAGAGGGGGAGAGTACCGCCCACAGGTGGGAATGCCGGGTGGCCGGATGATACGGCTGGAAAGTATCAAGGATAAAACATGTACAGTCGAGTGGGATCGTGGGAGTAAGTTGGTGTGGGAATTTAAACATGTTCAAGACTCGGGGAGGTGCTGGCTTTAATCACGGATACCATAGTTGGATTTCTATTCATGTTATATTTCATAAGTCATTTTATGCATAAACTTTAGGTAGCTGGCGCCATGGCGCTTTCAGAATATTGAGTATAGTTCAGGATACGAAGTATGGTAATCATATATTACTAGGCTTATGGGAGCTCAGATAGACACAACTTGTACCCTGCCTCAATACCAAGCGATACCAATGTCTTCGGACTCTATTACGAGGAATCCTATCTTAATTGATTTCTTTATGAGATCTCTTTTTCGTTTCCGGTTCCGGTTCAGGGAAGTCCTTGCGCGACTCCTCCATGAGTTTCTGCCATTTCTCTTTTTTGCATGTTGGGCACTCAGATCCGGCTTTGGCTTCGAAGATTCTGGTGTTGGAACACCCGCAGACGGCTAAGATGTCCTCCTCGACCTCGTGGTTGCAAGGCTTATAGCGAATAGATGGGGTACACATTTTGATCGATGCTTTGATTTATTTCGGGGTTTGTTTGATTTGATATGTGAGGGCTTACACCGGTATGATTCTTCTAGGAGATTGAGTTGAAGAGATTGAAATGTTGCGGATCCGGATAGGCTGGTGATGCGTGAACCTCGTCGTTTATATACTACTAGGCCATTATACTGTTTGAAAGCCCGAAAGCTGTGTTTCTAAAACTCGTTGCTTGGATCTATAGCTCGCCCGCATCTTTATTCATGTTTCATGTCCGGATACTTTATTTTTAATTCTACCGTACACCCTTTGTATCGTAAATCAGATTGTGGACCTTCAGCTTGCACCTCGAGTCCACATAACCCAAGCCAGACAAGAACTGATCCTCGGCCCTGCCAGATTTAATGTCTAACCCACACGCAATTACCATCCGGGTTTCTTCTCCATGTGACTACGATTTCAGTTCCGGGAGGCTTCCCCCGGAAATCGATCTCAGTAAACCATGAATATGTCAAATGATCCATCTCTTCAAACTTCTCCCTAGTAGGGCCCCCAAGAGCAATATAATATACATTTAACTCGGGGGTGAAGGTTAAGGTGCCGTCAGGAATCGCATGACATAGAGCAACTGGAACAATTTCTTCGGTTTGTGGGTTTTTCAGTCCCATGCCCATTACAATCACCTCTGTTCAAAAGTTGTTTCAAGGTATTAGTCTTGTAGATATTTGGGGGTAAAAATAAAAGAGCATGTTAAATATATTACCATTCGGAGCATGAGTAACATTTGTCGAAGTGCTGATACGAAACGACCCATCCATTGTTGTTGTGGCTGCCGCGGCATCGTCAAAGAAAGGCTTTTTACCATTGGCGTCCGACCTACAATCAATTTTGACAACCGAACCCTTTACCGGCCGCTTTGTCAGCTTTACTGGCCGAGCTTGTAAATTATTAATATCGCTAGGAATCGGATTTTCGGTTTCATCGATTTCCTTTGGGGTGGTTGCTACGACGGCGTATGCTTCTGGGATCACGGTAATTGTGCCGGACTCCATCGCCCCGATTTCAATGCTCTGGTAAAAGGCGGCGTACAACGTCGCCTTGGACTTAATGGGGGCTTGGTAAATGTAGCACCATGTTGACTCAAGCCATTTATCTTCGTTTGTGATCTTGATAGTGTAAGTATTGGGCATTTTCAAGGGTCGCTGGGTCGTGATTTTCTCCGCAGGCTACTCTGACGCGGGGTAGTTATCTAGTTATGGCGGAGTTTCTTAGCAAGGTGTCAATAGTTGGGCTCTAGTGTTGGGTTTTTCGTGTTGCAGTGCTTAGGAACCTGCATGGGTCGATGCCGGGCAAGCGTCGAGACTGGCAGCTGCAGCGCTGGATTCGATTCGAGGCTAACATGAAGCGGTTTTGTATCAGGGCAGCATAATTGTAACTTCACTATTTTCTATATAGCCATTTTATGTTTAAGAACACCAACGGTATCTAGACTATCAACTAGGGAAAATCAATTGCACATGCATGCAAAATATAACTTTATGCTACAAAATCGTACTAATAGTGTGAAACATTTTTTTTTTACAGGAATATCCTATCCGACTAGTATACGAAGGCGGGCTGGCCGCCCCGACCTAGGCACCTTGACAGTCGAGTAGATGTTTTAATCAGTACTTATGGGGCCTTAGGCGTAAATACCCGTGGAGCGACCGCCCATTCCGTTTCACTCGGTTTATAGGATGAACTGTATACTGTAGCTAGTGTTGGATCAAATCCCTGACACATTTTCAGGCGCTCTTCGCTGCGAATCCAAGTATCAGGGGCAGTGGCTAGGCGATCTGGTAGAAAAGGATATTCTCCAATTTGCTCTGTAACGTACGTGGCCAGCGCATAAAAGGCGTAGTTCACTGGTGAACCAAGAGCGGCGGCCTCCCCCCATTTACGGCCAACTCGGTTTGTCGCAAGCTTTTTGGCAGCCCAGGGCCCAAGTGCAGGCTCGTCACTTGGGTAGTAAAGATCCCTTTTCACGTAGTCGTGAAATGGCTGTTGGATTATGAGATGGTTGAATAATTTGTCCTTGCCCTTCTCGGGCTCCGCAGTATCGAGGATGTAATATATTTCTTTGACATGAAACATGGCGTGCACAAGCCAGAGTTCACGGCTTTCATACCACCGAAGATCGAACGGACGGTCCATTTTGCTAGGTTCTTCTCCATACTCCATACAGTATTTTGCTTGTGTAATCAATACGTTAAGAGCAGGCTTCTGAAACCACTCAGGGCAGATACCGATATAGAGCTGCGCTTTCGGGTTATCCCATCTGCTAGCGTCGTATCTTACTACGACGTTATCAGTTTCGAAGGGCATGTTACAGAATTTTTGACTTTCTGCCTCGCACCGCACTATAGGGCCCGAGAACCAGTACGACCTCTCAGCCCACTCATATGCCATCTTCAGCATTTCTGTAATATTCGAATAGCGTGTTAGACTCGGTACTTTCTCCAGGGTGATCGAAAACTAATAACTTACTGGCAACCTTTCCCTCGTATTCGCCCCAAGAACCTAGATAGTTCGTCCCCAGAAATTCGACAGCAGCATATGAAGTCCATTTTGGATCTTTTATCCTTGATAGCAGTAGTTTTGCGCCCTGGAAGGCCTCTCTGATGAGGGTCTCTTGTGTAGAATCACAGTCGCGGAACCAGAGGGTTTCCGTTGTGCTGACGGTATCATTATTTGGTGACCCTGTTTGACCAAAGACCAAATTTGATTGGATAAGAAGCAAGGGAAGAAGGAAAAGACAGGATGAATTCCGTTTCGTCGTCGAGGACTTAGGGAGATAGGGGGATTGAACCCTCATGACTATATGATACTACCCTTGTATCCCGATCCACGACTGTGTGTGAGGCTTTTGTAACCTAAGAGATCAATCTGACCCTGTTACAGAAGTGGACAGTACTTATATTGGATTAGAGGCTTTGCAAGGCCCCCACACCTTCCGGGGCACGAGATGATTATTTTTCATCAGAGGGTAGTGGAATAAAAATTGTCAACCATACTTGAAAAGGTGGCCTCATGAGCTTAACGATACATCGATCCTTTCAGCCATATAGATCAATGCTCACACGTAGACGCTTAGATTACTAACACACCCCCATAAATTTATAAATATGATTTCCAACGAGGTCTTATGGAGGGTTTGAATGGTCAACTTTAGGCTTTATAACTGGATAACTTACTAAACATTAGTTAAGTTTGGGGCCCGTGACAGCGCGCCTAGTGATACATAAGTGTTATATACCACGAGACTAGTGATACATGTAGCTATATATTCAATCCTTTCGTATATATATAAGTTGGTTGATTCACGCCACAAAACTCCAGTGGTTTAACAAATTTACAAGTTGGATGTCTACGTTATTACGCAGCGAACTAACCAAACTTTGGGAGCCCGAGAGACCAATTCCTTGAATCTTCGAAGGCATAACCATAAGTACAACAGTTTTACAGTGGCCTCATGCTTTGTATCTATAGGGTGCTTAGGCACAACCAGTGTGGCGTAGACGTTGTATCGTTGCGCAATTGCATTGACCTTTCGCGCGATATACCCTTATTACCGTCGGTCAAGGAGATGCATTGCATTGCGGTTATACTAAGTTATAACCATTAGTTGGACGTTATGTATACAAGTTATTCTGCCTTAAATTTTAAATCTCAAAAATAGCACAAGAAACTTGGACTAAGCCAGTACGTTCGTAATGTATTACCACATACTATGGGACCACCGCACACCAATACAACATTGCATTGTTTCATCTTGCATTGGCAGTTCAGAAGTTTGGTCAAAATCCGCATAGCTAAGCTTGCGCTTATTTAGGCGCCGTTAATCCAGAGCGTTCTGTTAGATCGAGATCTAACAACTGTGCAACATATTCGCATGACAGGACTCGTAAACTGGAACACGCCACTCTACTAAGGCTTAGGCTCTATATTAAAACACATCCAACCTATTAACGTTAACAGGTGAAACTGTGTACATGGCACTAATGGAAGCGCCAGGCCTGCACGCGCACGCACACACAGTTTGACAAATTTCAAGTTATGCGTGGTGAACACGGGACACTATGTCAGGTTCTTTCGGTCCAGGTCGTTTATGCCTAGCTATCCTTATAGAAAGCACAATATATCTAAGGCAATCTCGGAACTTGTACAATTGTCTAGATATATATCTAAATCATCACCTAATCGATTGACCGACAGGGACTACATTAGAACTTCCCCAAAGCGAACTTATATAATATTTTCCACACGACCCCATATATATGCATATTCAGAAACTAAATATACGATATATGTGATTCTCGCAATAGTGCAGGAACATACCGCGGACTAGTTGGCTTCCGAATCTTGGACCCCGAATAGCTGCGGAATACATTCGTCAGCCCTCGGGTCCTAAAAAAGGACATCTATTCACGGCTGCTTCCGGAATTCCCTCATTAATCATCCGTAAGTACGCGCATAAGATTGCATGGCCACTCCATGACTCTACCCTATGCAAATCACATATCAGTTTAACAAGAACTTGGGTGTAACTAATTTCAATGTTGCTCTTCGTAGCCTCAGGTTAGCTATGAGGGCAGCCCTAATAATAAACACCACCCTAATAGCGGTTGTAGCTCGTGCTACCGCATACGCACCGATAGGACCCTATAATTTTAGAGGGGGTTCAGACCGACCTTGGGGTGATAAGCCTAATTCCAACGAGACAGGTGGTGAGGCTGCTGTCACCAACCGGCTAGATGAAAGATGCACCTTACCCCCGGAATCCTTCCCCGAGCTGGAGGAACTCGTGCGCCAGCATTCTGCTGAGCTGAGTGATCCGCCGCTTAGCGATGAAGAATTTTCGACGTTTACACGGGGTAGAACAGGGCTCGCGGGGTTCGAGGGATGCAACGATGACCAAAAAAAAAAACTCATCAAGGCATTCCAAGATGCTCGAAAACTTTTCGAACCAGTTCCGGGGGAATGGAGGGACTACCCCGCAGTAGATTGGACAAGTCCTGCGGCTATTGAATTTTTTGGCCCCCCAGCGGATACACAACGGTACCGTGAGACAATTCAGCGTAAGTACAAAGCTATGATCGATTAAGCCCGGTATAAGAGTTTGTTTGGTCATATATTAGAGTACGCCGTGATTATATGAAGGAGCTTAGGGTATTGGAAATCCGGTTCTCGGTTGGGTATCGACACGTATCAGTTCCGGTTGGAAGTTTGTGGTATCTTATATGTATCAAAGCCGTTCCGCCCAACGGCAGAGTAGCTAGTTTCGAAATCGACAGTGCTAGAGAGCCCTCACACCACTCTAAATAGTTATTTGGACATATGGCATGTATCTAACAAGGCTATTTTAAACGTTAGGGAACCTCGGCCGCGTTGCGACGTACTTCGACCTAACGAACCCGGACAAAATTACACGTGTAGCATGCAATGATCCACTCGAGGTATGTCCTGGAGAGAATGGACCCATAGCATATGTACACTACCAGGAGAGCAACCCTATCGAGGAGGTAAATGCTATTCAATTTTGCCCCTATTTTTTTGATGATGCGACCCAGGACGGCAAGAACCTTAGAGACTTGATTTCGATTGCCGACAAGAAACTAGCTGTCCACATGGAAATTTTTCTTACACATTTGGACTACTGGCGTGGGACTCGAGGTATGCTTCACCCTAATGCCTTTGGAACTAGAAATAGTCATCCGACTGTTTGGAATTCATCAGCTCCGTTGAAACCAGCTGCTAACAGGCGCCTATTCGACCTCTAGCTGGGATAGTAATTCATGAAATGTTTCATCTCGGGGACCGGTCAACTGCTCATGAGGACTGGGGCAGTGGCAGACATGTCAAAGACGTCCAACTAAGCCTACCTAATGTACCTGAAGATAAATGGCGGGCTACATACGGTTGCGGGAAAGGGAGGGCACTCGCTTCCAGAGCCCGAAGGAAATATTGGCGACCCGTCGAACCATCAAGCAATGCGGACTCCTATATGTGCTATATAATAGCAAATTGGTTACAAAATAGATATGGCAGATATCCTTACCACCCTGTGGCGGACATAAAGAACATTACCGCTGAGAACTGGCCGTACCGAAGAAGTCACGACGCCTACATCAACGCCGCGGACAACGTTCCTGAGGCAAACAAGACGAAGGATGATATCCAGTATGAAGAATTAGCAAAAAAGGCATGCAAAGAGGCTATTCTTAATGCCGATATCGAAATAACCTCAAATGTTACCAATAGCAAGGAAAAGAAGTCCTTTGGCTGGGATCTTAAACCAGAGATATGTGATAGCGCGATATTTTAATTTCGCTCTGGAGCAGTAGTCACGTTGGCTTCGGAGTCAATAAATTCAGCGGGGTTTCAAGGGGTTCAAGCTATCTCTGGACAGCATTAAGTGCCTTTTCTTCCCCAGGCTCTGATGTAACTAAGGACACACTATCTAGCACTATAGTGTCGAGATATATGTTGGACGCCATACAAGTTGGGACAATGGCCAGGATAGTAAAGATTGGGCTGGCCCCGCCTAGACGTTCAGTAGGAAGAAGAGCTGATTTGTCCCCTTTTTTTTGTTCTAGTTTACATGTATTTCAGAATCTGTATCTTAAAATTGCTATATATACCTCCCATACACAGTTCCCATTGATTATATGAAAGCAGGGCTAAAGCCGATCAACTAAACCTTAATAACTTCGCGGATTAATACCCTCGGCATATTTATAAACTACACTGATCATGCGATACCCTCTATCATACCCGATAGATCTCTAATTTTCAGCTCAGACCTGAGATTGATTCCAGACCGCGACGGCCCACAGGTGGTCTCGGGATCGCTTGGGGGCTAAAAACCCAGGGAGCAACTGCCATTACCGACGAATTTGGTTTAAGATCGGGATCCCCTGCTAAGATATGGGGGTCAAATCCAGCACACATTCTATCGCCGCGCGGTGCCCACCACGAATACTGGCTTTTGTAAACATAGGGCCGATCTGGGTAATCGCCAATCTCCTTTGTAATATACTCAGCCAAGGAAAATAAACCATAGTTTATGGGGTTTCCTAATGGGCCTGATCCAATTATCTCGCCATGGGCTGGATTTGTTGCCAATTTCTTAGCAGACCATGGAGCTAGAGTCGGGACCTTCCTTTTTGAACGGTTTCTGTTGGCCCAGATGCAGTCATGAGTCGGCCATACGTGGAAAATGTTTGGAGCGGGGCGGGGATTGGGCCCGAGGTGTGGGTTAAAATCCGCAGTCATAGCAGCGTTTACTTCGCGAATGTAGAATATTGTGACGATGAGCCAAAAGGCACGGTTTTCGTACCAGCGCATGTCAAGGACACGAAGTTGGATATCGTCCTGTGGATAGTTCTCCTGACAGAACTTTCCTTGCGCCAGTACCACGCTGAGGGATTTTGCTTCGAACCAACGGTTACACAAAACGAGCGTTAACTGTGCGTTTGGGGGTAGCCCGGTAATCGTCTAGGTCGCATTTCCTCTTTTCGTTTTCGCAATATACGTATGGTCCATAGAATAAACCCCAACGGCTGGCCCATTCTTCAGCCTTGCTGAAAACCGCTATATTTCATCCGCGAACCGAGGCGTTAGCTATCTATAAACATTTAACCCTACGTACTACGTGCCCTCCTCCTTATGGTAGAATTGATACTCACTCAGTATTTTATCGTTATAAGTCTGCCAGTCCATTCTCCATTGAGTTCCAAGGTACTCTTGAGCGGAATACCTGTCCAGATTCGGGGTCTTAACATCTTTAAGGACTTTTTTAGAATCGTCGAGGGCTTCGTAGAGTTGCCGGACTTGGTCGCCGTTGCATTCGTAAACCCAAAGATGTTCGTTGATTCTGTAGGTGCCATTGTCGTATTCTTCAATTAGCCCGCCGTCAAATTCCAATCTATTGATGGATTTCCCTTCACTAGCAGCGCAGGTATAACAAAAGACTAGAAGCCAAATAAAGCAAATCAGGCTCCTCCAGGAAGTGACGGCTGATATCGTCATTTTAGGGAAGCCAATGGTCAATAATAAGAATTAAAATTTTGGATAGAGTCCTGGTTATAACTAATATAGGTTTTGAAGGCGACTATTAATTGCTCCATCAGAGGCCTAAATCTATTCCCCTGAAGTATATTGTGCCGCAATTACTCCCACGAGGCAATCGGCGCAATGCTTGGTTTCAATTGCATCTTAGGTTCCATGGTTTTGCATTGATAAATATGTGTGTACATGTTATACAAACCTACTACCTCGTCCCAGATGCGTATCAAGATATCCGAGCCACCTTGGACACGATGCAGTTTTTGATGTATGGAAGTGGCTCAGATGCTGGCATTTCCCTGAATCGTATTTCTATAGATCTAGCCAAGTTGTTCATTTCGAGGTAGAGCTGCGAAGCATCTAGGTTGGGTGGCATTAGTTACGCGTATATGGTGTAAAATGTGGTTACGTAGTCCATCGAGAGCTCGAAGAATCCTGTGCCTGGTTACAAGACCATCCTGTGCCACTAATTCTAGGGACCGAGTGGTCTCGTACCTAGGGACTGAGGCCGCGCCACCTATGTTGTGCGGCATCTCTACTCTCGATAGCGAAATCACGACAACTTCAGAGTACAAATATGCCGGTTTGCCTTGTGGGAGCTCACAGACCCGAAAAACCCACCAGAACACGGAGATGTAACAGCAATTAGAGACGTGAATCGATGAGAATTGTTCCCGGGCACGATAGCATGCAGTCTAATTCTATCTGTTGTGTTACGTTACCACGATGCTATCATGCATCGCCCCTCCTGGCTGCTGAGCCGCACCCACCAACAGGCCAATATGTTGGAAGGGGTAAGCGGGGCGTGACTCCAACATGCAAACCGCAAACTCGAAAACCAGATACTAGTTCGACCATCGACACCTCCGGATCCCCTCCATGGCAGGATTTAACTGAAGCTACCGTTATTTCCCCGAATTCTCGACCTTAGGCTTCGGACATACAGCCATTGGACTACCTGCCCTCGACTTTTGGCGATAGTGTGGACTTAAAGACCCCGCGACGACCGCTTGGTCTGTTTACAGAGTATGGTCCCCTCCCTAAAGCTATCCCCCGCCTCTTGTAGATGCGGACTGACATAGAAGCCGGATATATTTAAAAGTAAAACAGTATGAAAGGATTATTATTCATCATTGCGTTTCTACATCCCTCCCTCGCAGATTTAGCCCCCCGACGTCCACAAGATGTTAGCAAGCTCAATTTTCAAGATGGACCCCCAGAGCGAATACGGTTGCCAAAGGTGCTCATAGATATCGCCGGACCTGGTCAAATCGCCGCCTGGAAGGCCTCATATAAAGAGCAGGACGAGCCGTCCCAAGTAGAGGGTGCCGATAACCGCTTGGTACTGTTCAACGGGTGCGACATGGCCATGAAGAATAAAATTATCGGCGCGTTCACGGATGCCCGGATGCTGATGGAAATCCCCATCAAGGATGGAAAGGATTTTAAGATCGACTGGGATAGGCCGGCTGCTGTCGAGATGTTTGGGTCTCCGGCACGGACGAGGAAATACCATGAAACTATCCTCGGTGAGTAAGGTAGTCTATTGATTACTCGGGTTAATCCTACTCGATTGGATATTATAACTTCTAACAAGATGGTTAATTAGCGAATATTAGGAACGTTGTGCATTTCTTCTTCGATACGGAGATAAGGGAAAAGATTTGGGTGCGATGCGACGATCCTTTAAAACAATGCAGCAGCAGAAACCCGGATAGCCTTGCATACGTCCCTATATATGATGATTCGCAAAGAGACAATATGTACATTAGTTTTTGCCCATCATTTAGGTGGGTTAAAAACCTAAGTTCCTTACTGAAAAAGCCGGGACAGATCAAGCCCGTGAACCGAAATCTAGATGATTGGCACAATGGAGGTAAGTCGTCTTACAGCTGTACCAGCGCAGGAAACCAACAATCGGCATAGATCTCTCACGAGACTGACACAAATATTGATTTCTGGATAGGGAAAACGTTCCTCCATGCAATATTTCATTTGCCCCACGTATCAACAACTAGTAGGGATATTCTACCACACTATCCCGAGAATTATGTCTTGCAAATCCTCGACGTCACAGTCAAGGACGAAGACAAATACCGCAGTGGAGTTCCAGCAAGGACACCGTACTTGGTTCGGCTTCTCGCGGCCGGCAGCAATGAGCAACCAACTGTGTTTCCCAGCTCAAATGCAGAGAGTTATGCACAATATCTACTCGCAGACTTCGCACATAAACATGATGGGTATTACCCTTTTCAGCCGGCGCTGGAGGAAAAGTGGCCATGGAGCCGTCGATGTGATGGGGATCTAGGGCCTGAACAACAAAATACGGATGACAAGCCTATAGCTCTTAACGATTGGGAGAATGATTGCTGTGATCCGGAGTTCGGCGTAGAATACGAGGAATACACTAGAGAACAGGCTATTGACATTTGCAAGAAATCCAACGGAACTGTGGCATTGTTTTTCAATAACGGGTCTACCATCTTGAGGCCCGGCGAGTGTCGTGATATCGTTGGTCCTGACAACTTCGTGTACGGGTCAGATTACACTGGCCTGGGGCCTGCTCCTGATCCTCCTGACCGTATACCTGTACGGCGGCCGCAGTGATCTTTGTAACTATCTTCATGGGGCTATAATTGGACTCGCTATAGTTTTTCTAGTGGTACAAAGCCGTTGTTATGTTAGTTGATCAATTGAATATATAGGCCGTAGACCGTGAAAATCCTGGATGGCCGCAAGAGTCCGCGAAGATGGCAGTGCATGCAAATGCAAAATGCGATGTCGAAATGTGCTTGGTGGAATTCCATGGAAATACCGCGGCCGTCGAGGCTGGCGATAAGTACAAAGGCTGCCCGTCGTAACACAGGAAGCTTTCCAAGCCAGGAAATTCTACGTTACACAGACACAGGATCGTCTGCAGACACCGGATGTGGACAGCCACACCTAAAATGTGTTGCGCGGAACCATGGCAGGTTTTGTTTCGTTTCAGCTTGACGTCTCGAGGTCTCCCGTTCCATGATTCTGCGGGAAGTTGAATGCGATATGTCTACGCAAGCCAGTATCTCCCATGGCATATTTGATGAGAGAGTGCAATCCACTCTGACTCCTTCGCGGGATCTCTTTGCCGCTGACCTTTACGAGTTATCGCAGATGACCACCTCCTTGAATCGAAGCAATTGATAGGGGAGCTCAGAACGGCAGGAACAGCCAAGCTGTCAAGGCTTCTCCGGCCACGGATGTATTCCGCTATCAAGGCAGAACTGATGCCAAAGATATCAACATTTCCCGTCTTCCCGTTTCTGCCGAATTTCGGGCTGTGGAAAGGAAGAACTTCCTGATTTCAGCAAAGCGTGATGATGTGCCAAAGATTGTGAGCACTTAGTGTACTTGGTTAGGGCTGGTTAGCCAATTGTCGCTCGCCAGCACCCATCCCTGTCGGCCAGCAAATAACGATGCAGAACCACGACCGCCTCAAACATGTCGAATCAGACAATCCATGGAACGGTTTCTTGCAGCGAACGCAAAAATGTGAGAGGGAGCCAAGACAACTGTGATTTGCGGGCTCCGTTTGAAGTTGATTCGAAACAGACTGGCCGGTGGGATCACTGGATTACTCGCCTCGTAATCAAGTGACGACGCTAAAAATTGCTCTTGCTGTTCTGCTGCTATTCTTTCTTTGGAGCTCTTGGCCCTTCTTCAAATCTTCCTACCCGCTCGGCTAGCTATAGCTAGCTGGCCAGCGATGCAGCTAACCAGAATAGTCTTATCGAACTAACGTTTCGTTCGCTGGCAGGAGCAGCAGCCCATGAGGGCATTGACATGTCTCCTCACTTGTCGCCTGCCACCTGTTTCCCTCAGCATTCCCGTCAGCCAGCAGTGGAGCGGGGGAAGCCTGTACAGCCTGTCTTAGCATCGCTCTTTGGTGTGATACTCACTCGCTTGGTCCAGCTAAATATGGTATATAGAAAAAACCCCCCTTCTTTTTCACTTTCACAAACCATGTTCTTAAAGTTCTTAAAGTTCTAAAGGGAGCCTTCTTAATATCCCGAAATCACGAGGAAATCGCTTTGCTTTCCCCCTTCAAGCAATTTTTCAGGGCGAACGAGAGAAACATTCTTTGACAGAAACTCCCCAGCCACGATTTCTTTTCCTTTCCTCCATAACTTCTCCTGAGCATTCTCTTTTCGAAATAGCAAAGCAAACTTTGGAAGTTTAAAAACTCAGCTTGGTCCTGAGCTAGCTTTCCTCAGCCAGCTTTGAGCTGTTTCACTTCAACTAGCAAAAAAAAGATCAGACGATCTTAACAAACCACAGAGTACTTCTACTTCACGATGGCTCCTTCGAGAACAAAAACCCTTAACTATACCGTCGAGGTCGTCGACAAGGCCGGAAAGGCAATTCATACAGTAAGTACCTATATGGCGATCCATTTCTCTGCAATTTTGCCACCACTTTTATATCCCTCATCGTGTGTGTTTGCCGCAGCTCATCGAGCCAAGTCAATGATTTCGTAACTCAGCTCGCTAACACCCAACCCCCCAACACCATAGTCCAAAACCATCTTCGGAGCCCTCCGTGAGGCCCGTGATGCATACAAAGCAAAGAGAGCTGAACGTAAAGCCGAACGAGAGGCTGAAAAGTTAGCCCGCCGCGCAATAAAAGAACGTGCCTACGAAGAACAACAACGCGAAGCCCGTCGAGCCCGTCGAGAAGCTCGTCGCGCCATCGAAGATGACAGCCGAACCGAGGATCGTCGTCGTGAACGCCGTGAACGCCGTGAGCGTCGCATGATTGAAGATGGAAGGAGTGAGGCTGGTACAGAAGCTAGAGATCGTGATGCGGGGTCCGATACCTCGAGTATTTACTCTCATCGTGAGCGTAATGGTTCGGCAGGAGATTTGACGCTCAGGAGTTCTTCGACAACAGACCTATCCTTGCCAGGTCTGCCGCCAAGACCAGAGGTCGATGAGGAGGACGACCATTTGACTGCGTTGTTTACGCAAGTTCAAGATATCATTGACCACGCTGCTGCCGCGCAGACTTCGGTCGTGACATTGGTAGACGCCTTGAGGCGCGAACCGGAGACCTTGGCAATGGTTGGACTTACGCTGGCGGAAATCTCTACCATTGTCGCCAAGTTGTCGCCTGCAGCACTTGCAGGTGCGAAGTTGAGCTGGCCAGTCGTTTTCTCATTTTTGGCCAGTCCTCAGTTCGCCATTGTCGCTGGTGGTGTTATCGGCACTACTGTGATCTTAATCGGCGGGTATAAGATTATCAAGAAGATGATTTATGGCGAGCCAGCGAAGCCACCAGAGATCATTGATATGGGTGGTACAGTTGTGGATGAGGGTGATGTCAAAGCAATCACAGCAGCTGGTGAGCCGCCAGCACCAACCCCGGCGGTTACAGAAATTACACAGAGAGTGGAGGAGATCAGGGTCAATGATGCAGCAAGAGAAAGAGAACGTGAAAGGCACCACAGAGCTAGGAGGGAAGCTGAGGACGACCCGTTGGCCTTTGGCCATTCGGAATCCCGGAGAAGGCATACACATCGCGACGAAGGGTCCAGGAGGTCAGCGGATGATGTAAGGAGACCGTCGCTGTCGTCGAGGTCACACACCGCTCCTGTCGATAACAGGTCATCCGAGCTTGCCCTTACCACCACCAGAGCACAGCAGCCAGATGTTCCACTTCTTGCATTCGATATCCCAAAGAAGGAGAAGAGGTCGTCATCCAGGAGTCGACCATCGAGATCAAAGAGCGAGTATAAGCCAAGGAGCCCAAAGAGTGAGGATAGCAAGGATAGCAAGGACAGCAGGAAGTCATCCGAGAGATCGTCCAGCAAACGAGAAAGGGATACCAAGGATGCTGAAGAAGGAGGAAAGTATTTCATTGTGAGGAGGCGAAAGTGATGCAGTGCACATTCTCGACCATACCACGACAGACAGCAGCCATTGCGCCGGACCAGCGGCCTTGCATACTACTACTACTCGTTAAACATAATATGTTTCTCATTGGTGTTCTCATATCTTTTTGTGTTTTTTGGGGCGGTATATTCTTTTGAATGTTAGCATCAGATCGAGGGGCATTTCAGCGAGCAGGAGTTTTTCCATATTTTCCAACCCTACTTCCTCTGTATGAAGTATCACGACTCAACTATACATCTTCAATTTTTTTCCATTACGGCCATCCTGTTTATATACAATACTACCAATCGAATAGAATAGTTTACCAGATAAAATTTATTTCCCACCTTCCCGGATCTGGATATCTGGGATGGAGCTCTTCGTCGGCTAGTCGCGGCTCGCGTTGATAGCTTCCCCAGATTCCCATTTCCACCTCCCTTCGAAAGGTCCTGCATCTGCACCTGGCAGCATCCAACTTGCATTCTGGGCCTCAATCCGGTAGGATCTTGGACTTCATCATCGCAACTATACACAGCTCCAAGATGCGACGGAAAGCAATCTCTATTCTATCCCGGGTCGCTCGACCATCCACCTCCCAGCACCCCCTGGTAGCCCCCATAGCTTCGCTTCCGCGATACTACAGCAGCCATGGCCCTGCAAATGCCAAACTGAACAAGCCTATTCAGTACAATACCTCAACCTATCTCTCCCATACGGCCTCGACGACTCTTGCAAACCCCGAACTCCCAGCCTCAATCAGGACTTCCGGTAACACAACCCGCCAGAACCTCTACCAGTCCATCAACTCTGCCTTATCCACAGCCCTCACCACCGACGATCGTGCCATCCTCTTCGGCGAGGATGTAGCTTTCGGAGGTGTCTTCCGTTGCTCAACAAATCTGCTTGATAAATTCGGTCCGGACCGTGTCTTCAACACGCCATTAAATGAGCTGGGTATCATCGGCTTCGGCATTGGGTACGCCGCACACCATGAATCCAATACCGCAATTGCAGAAATCCAATTCGGAGACTACGTTTTCCCAGCATTCGACCAGATCGTGAATGAAGCTGCTAAGTACCGGTATCGCGGTGCAGGCGAATTTAGCTGCGGAGGACTGACAATTCGAATGCCGGTGATGGGTGTGGGACACGGTGCCATCTATCATTCGCAGAGTCCCGAGGCGTTCTTTTGCCATGTACCCGGGTTGAAGGTCGTAGTTCCTAGAGGCCCCGTGCAAGCTAAAGGCCTGCTTTTGGCGAGTATCAGGGAGAGGAATCCGGTCATTTTCATGGAACCGAAGATCTTGTATCGTGCGGCTGTTGAAGAAGTGCCGGTTGACGATTATGAGCTTCCATTGGAGAAGGCAGAGGTTCTAGCAAAGGGAAGTGATGTTACGGTGATATCGTATGGTACTACGATGTATACTGTCGAATTGGCTGCCAAGGCCGCGAAGGATATGCTGGGCGTCAGCGTAGAGGTTATTGATCTAAGGACTATTTATCCTTGGGATAAGGAAACAATCTTCGAAAGTGTTAAGAAGACAGGAAGATGTGTGGTTGTACATGAGGCTTCAAAGAGCGGTGGTGTGGGCGGAGAGATTGCGGCTTGTGTTCAGGAAGAATGCTTCCTGAGACTGGAGGCACCGGTAGGCAGAGTTGCAGGATTCGATGCTCCGATGGGATTGATTTTCGAGCAATTCAATCTACCAGATGTTGCCAGTAAGTCGACGCCCCCTTCTAACTGAACCATGATGATATATTACGTATGGGCCAATGATGCTAATGTACGGTTTAGGGATATTTGATGCGATCAAGAAGACAGTGGAATATTGATAGTTAGATCACAGAGCCTCGCGCTTCATGGCCTATCTTTTCGGCTTCAACCTTCAGAAACCATGGATCATGAGGTGCACTGCAGGCTCCACTAATACTTTCGTCTACCTATACCAAGTTCAATTTCATGTACAACAAACGTTAACATCGAAGCGATATCCCTAAGCGGTAGGATGTATTTCTATAGCCTTTTAAAGCTTTTGCCTGTTCAATATACGACTTGAAATTACCTTCTCTTATTGTCTCGTGATTTCAGATGTTAAATTGACCCTAGATCCACCGCTCTCGGACCCAGTCATGTTACGAGATCCAACGACGTCCACAATGCCTCGATATTACTCTTTACTTGCCAAGGCAGAATAGCAACCGATTGGCCAATTGGGTGCCACAATCGCGCGCATTTCGACCCGGCCAGAGCAGCGCTGATTTTAGATCCCGCGCCGCTCCACGTTTGATAGCTCCGATCATAACTGTGCCAGGTAGCTGTCTGTGAGAGCGTGCCTACCGGTTGCGGCACTCTTTGAAACGGTCAAACAACATGACAACATGCTGCTGTGGTTGTGCGCATTTTCATGCCTGGTGATCTGTCAGCTGTGGGTGCCAGCAGCGCCTGTGGCCGTTGATAAGTAGGCAGCTGGCCCTTGTCCGTGGCACCAGCTTGTTTGACAATTCGCCCCTGACGGTGGTTGGTCCGAGGCCTGTGATTGGTAGAAGGCCCTGTTGAAACTAGCCTGTGGAAAAGCTGCAAGGGACGGCCGAATGAGCCGACCAGCCAATCTGGAGCAGACCATCGGAATGGAGGCCTCTGAGTGGAGGAACCCACCTCCTTAATCTGACGGTAGTTTCTCTCAATCTTGTCGGTTTCTTGTCTCGCTTTCCTGACTCGATTATCAGTTATCGGTTTTGAATTGCGCAAGGACGGTCTTTACCAGAGTATCATCATTCCAAGAGCGTCAAGATTCAGTCGCTCGCCCGCTCATTCAGCATCCATCGTTTATTGCTTGTCGCAGAAGACGCAGAAGAAAGAAGAAGAAACCTTCGATCTTAGAATTCCAACCTCCTCCATTCCTTTTAGGGATCTTGCGGCGCATACACAGACTGCAACTTCACAAAATCCAACATCAAGGGTTCATTCTCTATTCGAAACCCCGCGCCGCCCAACCGTCCGACTAGGAAGCCTAAAAATGATCGAGTAGATACCACCATTCTTTTCATCACTCGGTCTCTGCCACTTGGTTTTCAGTCGCTATCGCTGTTTGCACGTTGACCGTGGCATAGCGTCCGTTCCCTATTGTTCCGTCCGACCTAGAAGACAGTCTCTGTGAGACTGTCTGTATTCGCCCTCATTTAGCATCAAATTCCAACTTGTCGCAGGCTGCGCCGGAGCCGTGGGAAGACTGTAGACTGGGTCTCAGGAAGTGGGATACTTTGAAAGTATCCGACAAGATGGACAATTAACTCCTAAACAGCATAGAAGGAGAAGTTCAACTGAGAAGGGAAAGGATTTTTTTTTGAGTGTCGGCACAACCACACAACAACGCCTCAACACCGACGCCTAACTCCTTTGACATCGACGCCGACACCATTATCATCACCTGATCAAAATACATCGGCGTCTTTCATCTAATACATAATACATCGAACATCATGGGCATATTACGGAGGAATCGTGAGGACGAACCCGTCAGTAAAAAGCAGAAGTGGGATTACATTGTATGTATCAGATTGTGCTCCTGCGGTTAGCAGGTCTCGACATAGCTCGATATTGCGATCTTGATTCATTGCTAATAAAAATTTATATCAGAACCTCAATGACTTCAAGACTCGTTCTTGCTGGTCGCCTGTCGCCTACTTTTTCTTCTTTGTCAACTTCTTCTTCGGCGTCGTCGTCGTCGCCGCCGATTGCTACACAGCCGTCAACTTGCTCGCCTTTGATCGCTGGTCCTCGAAAATCGACCCCTTCATCCCCTTCTATATATCGAAATGGATCTTTGCAGGATGCATCATCTTCTCATTCGTGCTCATTGGACTCTCAATTTTATGGAGTATTAAGGCGATCAAGAGTGGCAGTATTGCCCGTGGTTATCTGAACGTTTATGCGGGTAGATGGTACTGCACCGGCAGGGACGGATACAAGCGCTTCCTAGTCTTCAGTGAATTGACTAAGAGTAAACACGGGAGCGATTATGTGATGTTGTTCTCATATTTCGCCTTCAAAGGTATATCCTTCGGACTCACGAGTGCATTATCGGACTGCTACTGATACTATATGACAGGCTGGGCGCAAACACTCCTCGCTGATGGGCCTCGTCAGGTCCTCAATGGCATGACACTCTATGCCGTCATGAAGGCTAAGATTATTCCTGGGACGCAGAAGAGCGGAATCAATGGTCTTCTCGCCTCCATCAAGGCCCTCGAGGAGGAATCTTTGACACAAGCGATCATCCTATCAGTTATGCTGTTCACCTGCGTCTGGTGGATCTTGACGTTCCTCGCCCTTGCCTTTGCCGGTCTGCTCTGGATAATGTTTATTTGGCACCACGTCCCAAGCGGTCACACTCTTGGATCGTACTGCAGGGAGAAGATTGACAAGCGACTCGTTGGCATCGTGGCAAAGAATCACAAGAGGACTCTCGAGGAAGAGCGTGAGGAAAGAATGAAGGCCGATCAAGCAGGTCTTGGTGCCAGAAAACCGACCTTACCGACATTTGGAGATGCTCAAAATGGTCCCGCTAAACCCCCACCTGGCCCGACTCTACCATCTATCAACGAGAAACCGCCCGCTCCTGGGCTTAAGAGAACTAATACCATGGATACGTTTACGACAACGGTTTCTTCCAGACCCGATACCAGCATACCGTCCAGACCCCCATACGCTGCAAGGCCCCAATTCCCAATGAGATCATCTACGAATGACACGGCGATGTCGACGACTTCGTCCATGTTCGATGATTCGGCTAGTCTGCTAGGAGACCGGAAGGACCCATTCGCCAGAACAAATACCCCTCTGCATCGACCGCAACCACCAATTGGACCATACGGGAGAAACTACGGGCCTGCGCATGGACCTAACTCTTCTCAAGCCTCGCTCACAAATCCCTATGAATCTGCTCCTCTTCAACCTCATGATTTCCTTGGTTCTCAAGGATACCTCCCACCAGTCAATCGGAACGATACTGTATCGCCATTCTATCAGCGCCCACCGCCTGTCAACCGCAATGATACTATCTCTCCTTTAGGGAATGGGCCATCACCGATTCAACACAGACCCCTCAACTTCGAACCAATGCAAGCTCCCTTCCAACCCTTCCCTCCAAATAATAGTATCCCTCGCCGGCTCCCCGTCAGACCCCAGGAACAAAGCTTTAATTCCGGTATCCAACAACCACCACCAGCGCATACTCCATCGCCGGCCCCGGATTTCTCGAAATACACGGAGCACCGACATACACCTCCAATCCACCACATGCCACAATCCGAAGTTTTCGAGATGGATGGTGGTGTCATGACACAAAGCACTAAACCGGCTGGTGGAGCCGTTGAGCTGAGCAGTTCACCTCCAAAGGTCACGCCTGCTCCAATTCAAAGCGCTAAAGACGATCCGTTTGCTGCCCATCCCATGGCATTTGAACTTGATACTGGTGTTCCAGTTGTTGCCCAATCACCAACTAAGACTTCCTCTCCTCCACCTCCTCAAACCCGAACTCGCCGGCTCACTCCTCCTCAGCCGATAACTACCCCAGCACCACAAGCAAATTCACCTCCTAAACCCCTTCCTCGGCAAGCAGCTGGTCCCGCATACAGCAAACCTGCCTACCAACCCGCCGGGAGCGCAATCGCATCAACATCAACGCCACCACCTCAAGCGCAAAGACAGCTACCACAGCGGAGCATCCAGCAAGACTTTGAGCGTGAGGAACACGGGGTCGGTCGAAACATCCACGGCAACTACGACATTGAAGCCGACGTGCTAGATTCTTACCTCCATCGCTCTCCACCATCTCAAATCCAACCCCAACCCCCACAACCCCTTCAACGACCATTCATGCAATATGAACCGCAGGGACAGCAAGGAAGTAGACCTTCCACGCCAACCCGTGGTCTCCCGGTTCGCCGAGAATCCGGTGACTCATATTACAGCAATAGCGGGGCACTAGGTCCAGCATTCGGCCCACCGATCAGGAGCATGACTGATACACCAGCATCTGGGCTTGGAGGCCCTAGAGGGTTCAGAGGGAACGATGACTTCAATATGCCGGAAAGGAGTATGACTGCTCCATTTGCACGACAGCCAGATGTCAGGAATTCGCCTCCAAGGGGCAATAGCAGAATATTTGAGAACAGAATGACGCCTTCACCGCCCAGAGGATCGGGGCCGCAACCCTACGGCAGAAATAATGGGAACGGAAGTCGAAACGGACAAAGAGGTTACGGTGGGAACAACGGATACGAACAAGGTGGTTATAACGGCGGGTATTCTGCTTGGTAGACGTATGATGTATGACTATTCAATGTAAGAGGCGGATGTTTCGTGATGACTTTGCAGATTAAACGGCTCAGGAAAATTTTTTCTACCCCTCCCAAGCTGTACTTTACATTCTTGTGTACTCTTTTTTACCCTCACCCTTTACTCCACTTACTCTTTTTTTTCTTTATTATTACCTGGGACGGCATTATGGTGTTTAACTGGTTATGGCGGGATTATATTTTTATTCTGGTTCGGTTTTCTTTTTATTTTCGTGACGGAAATGCCTGTCCCCGTGCGATTTACATTTATACCCTCATTAACGACCCTATTTTATTACTATTCACTCTTTTGGACAACGGAATTATTTGTCTCTCTGACTCTATCTACCCAATATGACGTAGGCCGGTATATTTTCGGAAAACACTTTGTAAAGGAAACGTGGAAAACTCGCGGTTTTGCTAAAATTTATTGACTTTCTCTAAGCTAACTATTTATCTCAGCATAATAAATGGTAAGGAAAGCTATATCGTAAAATCTGCGGAGTTTGAATCCATAATAAAATTTTATATAGGATGCACGCAGCCGAATCCGTAGATCTAACAACTGTGAAGCATCGCTTGGCGGTAGTTATTAGGTACGGGCCATGGCCTTCCAGGTCTGGCCATCACTTTAAATCTTGGCTATCATACTTCGGGTTTTGTCTAAGTCTTCAGAATTAAAATTTGATCATATAATAATTTCTCCTGGTTGTATGTAGCTAGGATTGGTCTTCGAGCTTTAGTTTTGTTAAGCGACTATGGCTTGTGGATGGACGGCGGGCAGTGTCATATCTATCCGAAAATAACTTTCAGTGTTTTGTGCATGTTTCTGTCATTCGAGATGTATTAAATAGGTTGAGGCATTAGTTTTATCATCGAGATAGCGGATAGTCATGTAGCAGTTATTGTCTTCCAAATGAAGTCTTTATGCTTCATTTTTGCGGGTTTGATAACAAGGAAACCCGTATATTACTTAAGGTTTGCCATGGCGGCTAGAGATATCCGATGGATCGAGACTGGTTTCCGATTCTTAGCAAACGAATCGTGACCATAACTAAAGCTTAAAGTCCGAATTCCATAAGTTTATGAAGGACGAAGTCTCTGTATTTGTATAGATAGACCATTAAGTTGTTATCGATCAAATGTCCGAATTATATCCTTCGTTATTCATGCATCCTGCGGCTCAAAATCCTGTCATATTTGGGGCGATGCTAGTGTACTTGACCTCGAAGGTGATGTTGATGCGAACATAACCTTCGGAGATCGTATTGGCAAAGGTGCATTTGGGTGGAAGTGAATTTTTCTCAAATATATTTTAGCGGAGGAGCATTCTTCTCGAATGCATATCGGTAAACCTCGTCACTAGCTAGCGCGAGGGCCTGAATACATAGTTAAATTGTCCTGCACGCTGGCTCGCTTGGAGAATGAATGGACGCAAAATAGTCTCTTCCTAGCTGCGATCGATCTCGCTCGCATGCTTTTCCGTCGTCGTATGTACGGGGTTCCAAATATATAGCTTATTTCGGTTCCCATCTTTCTGGGAAGCTAAGACCTTAATTCATCAAACGATTACCGAAAAACTGTAAAGTTTGGAGACTCAGTCATATGCCCGTGGCGTAGTCTCAGCTATAAATAGTGCTCAAGATCATCTGGAGGTATCTGAGATATTGTGTAGGTATATACTTCGGGAAACCCGTTTGTTGTATACGCGGGAAATATATCAATAGTCTTGTAAAAATGACATAAAATTGGTTCTCAAGTACAAGTACTGAACATTAGCGGCTTTGAGAGCCTGGCGATAGGACTTTAGTTATGATGTTCAACTCTGCTGTTTACTTGGTATTCTCATCTTCATTCAGATTCCTTGGGTCTTTCGATATTAGATATATTTGTGGTAAACTCGATGCATCGATAGTATGCTCGTCTGTGAGTATGGTCAATATCGTGTTCTGTGGGGCGCCGCGTTGTAATTTTGGAGGAGGGTTCTCGTCATATTCATGGACTCATTGGCGGAATTCGTGTTCCGGGCTGATGCCATTTTCTTAATAATATTGCTTTCCGCGCGCGAGCTCCGTTGTAATAATTTCGATATGTAGTTCTACCTGACTCTGCGTAGTCTAGATGTCTCAGCCATTGTAGAAGAATTTAATACTCTATCAATATCTTGTTCCGCGAAGGGTAGTCTGATTAATGCAACGTGATGCGGAGATATAGGAATCGTCGTCTATGTGCGAATAAACTCTCTTTCGTAATCGATCGTAGCCGTTAAGAATCCGACTATCCGTCTGATGTGTATGTAAGTTCATGGCTTAAGGATTGAGCTAACCCCGCATGCTTGCGGTCTTTGATGTAGAGTAGTTCTCATTAATATTCATGGTGCAGTGCTTATTCTCCAATTTGCTCTCGGAAGCATTCAAAACCAGTTAACACTGGGTCGGCTAATAATTATATCATCGAGCTTGGGCACAGCCATTCTGTTATTCTTAGTGTATGTTCCTATAGCTGTATCTCATTTTTCAGCATTTTGTCAGCTGAGTTTTGATTAATTGGCCCCTGGTTAAGATAATTGGGGTCTATATGTGTCATATTCTCATCGGTCGACCGGTCGCGATATCAGTTGGAGCCCGTGACATAGACGGAGAAGGGTATGTTCCCAACTTTCAAAGGCAATATGGCCATACCGCCTCTGAGATCGCTACCTAAATCTTCGCCTAGGGATGCTTAAATAACTATTATCTTGAGAACTAAATATTAATAGTTTGTAAAGATCTCCAAATATTTCATTTTCCTGTGAGTCAAAGTGTGCCCCGTGGGAATGAAGCCCCTTTCTCGATATGTCCGTTTTGGTCAGTACTTCTTTTTTGGCCATCGATGAGGGGACACACGGGCCGAAATTTTGTAATTATACATATCTGATGTAAAATCTAGGTAGACTTGTGGCCATTGCCTCTGATAAAGAGACCTGGGCACTCTAGTTTTTGAAACCCTTTGGTGATCTTTGGTGTGTCCCGGATCCCATTGCCGCTGTTGCGAACTGTAGCGATTCTAAAACTTTTCTCAAAGTCATGACGGGTGTAGCGCGATTCGGTATATGTTTGGTTGATAACTTTTGGCCGGCCCTGGTGGCTGTATTAAATCAGATAGTAAAGATATGTAGAAGTGTCTATATTCAGAAAGACATCAACTCCAAGCTGCCCGGCTATTAATCGTAATTGTTCATATTGTTGTCGTCGGTAATCAGGTCACAGTGATACATAGACCGATGATTAGAACGATGTTATAGCCTGGTGATGGTATTTTGGTCATACCGGGGGTTGGAGTGCTCTCTGCTAGCTTGCTTTATATTATCATACAGCTGGAGTCTGTAATCTGACTACTGTGGCGCAATGACAACTTTGTTGATAAATATTTGCCTTCGTTAACATACTAGGTAGTAGTCTTTTCGTCTACACTGCTCATGACGAAGATCCAAACTTTTTGGATCTCTGCGTCGTTATATTTTCATTCTAATTATGGCTAACCTCGCGATGGTGCCGAGCCTGCCTCGCGATTTAGATCCAATACTCCTTTATTTCATCGAATCGGTGTATTTAGATTTTAGTTACGGAGATAAATCGAGACGGCTCACGATGATCAAAGAGACCGATTGTCATGCGGTTGAGCGTGCTGAATCTGCGGAGTGTTCAAGATAAGTAGCTTGCGATATGTCTGATTTTGTGAGCCCTCTATTTGTACCTAGAGAAGGTCATTCGTTCGCAGTCGTAATGGATTGCGGGTTTAAAATGAAGATCATGCTCGTAGCTCCAATATTCACGGCCATACCGCCGCGTCGGGCAAGGAAAGCAGGCGGGTTTTGGAAACGCCCCACATGATTTTATTGTAGTCAGCCTTCTAGAAACCCGAGTAATCCTTTTATAGTTAAAGATGTGATGCATGCAGCGATGATGTTCTTGAATCAGTGGTCGTTGATGAAAAGGCCACGGTTCTGTAATTAGATATCTTTTGTAGAGCTTACCGTAAATGGGGTGAATTCTCTTCTTCTAGAAGTTATTCTCTATTCGACATAAGCATTGTAAGGTCCTTTGAGACCTCCTTATAGATAGTAATGATGTTATCCCCTTTGTTTAAGGAACTTCCATATGCAGATATAGATTGCCATTGCGACCCGGTTTTATGTAGTGGTTCGGGGTTGAGGCATTTGGGCTTCGGTAAAGTTGTCGCATCCATTGCGACAGAGCCGCCATTAGCGCCGTTGGGAGAGACGTGAGTCGAAATTTCGAAATTTACTTTGGGTAGCTAGCTCACAGATGTGCAGCTAAATATTTGCTAAAATTCATGGTATAGGACCGTTAGCCAGTTTTGGATGGCTAGGCTCCCCCCATCGATAGGCTGAAATATTTCCTGAAAGCATCAGCCGGCTGGTAATGCAGTGTCACCTAGGCATGAAACTGGGCAGAGTAAGTACTGTGGCCCCGGACTGGTAAATTGAACATGTTTTGAAGCGGCGATCTTAGTCTGTTTGAATATCTCGTTGCATTTTAATTCATATTTCCTGTCGTTTATATCCTCACGCATAACCAAACCGAAGAACGCAAGTTCCAGATTCGATTATATTAGCTGCATGCTTATGGGGGTCAGGGGCTTTAGAGAAGCTTCTGTGCTAGAAATGTCCAAGATGCAATATATCCCACACCTATGACCTCTATCTTAAATTTCTCATCGGGATTTCTGAGATCGATATAAAGGCCGGTGTTGTGATAGTGGACTAGTCTCGGTCATGGTGGCAATTAAGTCCTGCTCGGAATTTCTCTTGCGAGCGTATTACATGTGTTATATTATCGTATTATCATGGCGTTAGAAAAATGGATCGTGGAGTTGGTGAAATTCACCCCCAATAGTTAACTTCCGCCGCAACATTGGCGTAGAAGATGGCGCTCGTGTTATCTTCCAACATCTTTGGGATAGAAAGAAGGAGAATGATGGCCTGGTTCGACGTTCATCTACCGGTATACCCCTTGATCTCGGAGATACGGCGTGCAAGGTATCTAGTCTCGTAACCAAGCTAGCTACGTAAGACTGTGCATATGCTCCCATTCGCCACACGTTGGGTTTTTCTGGTCATTGATATGGATCATGTGTTCAGGATTTTGAAGTCCTTTTCCGGGGTCTGGTATCCTTTTGTATTACTAGGTAGATAGAAGGCGACGTCCCCACGGATACCTTAGAATGGGAAGATCTGGTTCGATATTTGTCATTTATTAATCCATACCTCATAAATCGCTTTTCCAGACTAGGCCGTAGTTATCTCGGTCGATATTGGGGTGGAATATGACCTTCTTTGGTAAGGGATAACCAACTAACAACCGTTATATTGGCTATGTTTTGTCATCCGGTTGAGACTGCCTTGCTCTTTAGAGGCTAACCCATGCAGAACTGGTAGGGATGGCATTTATGTAGGCCTTAATGGCAAAGATCCGCATAGAAATCCCAAAACAATAATATTCTCAGAACCAAAAGGCCAAATATTGATATGGTGCCATTTTTATGGTTATTTAATTAATCGGTCTTCGATATGATTAAATCGATTTTCTAGTCTGAGCGACGACTTCATGGATGCAGGCTTGCAGTGCGAATTTCTCTTCTTAGCATGCGATAATTCGTTTTATCGATGGAATATCTTTTTATTCTGTCGGAAATTGTATTCTTGCCCGATATAAGTATATTTTGGTCGTTCTCGGAGAAAGGGAGTTATTCATATCCAGAACTCACACTCGTAGAAAATAGACACATCTTGATATCATAGGAGCTCTATAGATCTAGTTATAAATCCACATCCGCCTTTTAGAATATATATTTTCAAGGTCAAGGTAAATATGGTATCCTGGCTTTGATTCGTCTTGATCATATAATTGAAGCTGTTTCGTAACAAACAACGAGTTTGATCGCGAATCCGCTGAGACAAATCCTTTAGCATTAAGTATGTAAGTCGTTATGTTTCATGCCGGAGCTCCATCCATAACGTAGTCACTGGTGTGCTGTTTAAGAGCAAAATCGTTTGAACCTGAGAATGCTTCTGCCAGGATGTAGGTATGGAGCAAGTTATTTGCGGTGTAGCATTTCTTGATTGTATTGATAGTACTATAGTTGGTCAGAGAAGCATCCGAAAAATTGCTTCAAGACAACCTTGAACATTGACAACCTGATTCCGTCTACCTTTTATTTCGCAATTGTCTCTTCTACTTCTCATAGACCCTATCGAATAGTTGGTTTAATTGGAACTAGGTCTCGTAAGCCCAATTTAATCGTCCGGATATCGATATCCGACATTGTAACGTTATAACTAGGTAGCTTCTGCGCCTTGTTTCTTCGATACCGCTGCGAGGAGTCTACTTTGATGGCAAAGACACTCTAACGACGTTATCATGACTCTGGTATTTTGCGTATCTTGCGTTTTGTCAAATCATCATCTCGTTCTTGCATACGTAGGTCTGGTGATTTCATCTACCGAAGCGGGTCTGAAGCTCGAGTTTGAGGTGAAACCAGGCGAGCCATATCCTCATCATTCAACCTCAAGAACGTATAGTTTGTATCTCATAGATAAATTGCAGATGATATGCCGTTATGAGGACGATTTTTGAAAATATGTAGATGGTTTCGAATGAAAGTCAGCCCGATATCGAGAATCTCGATGGGATAGGTCGTGAAATGTCAGTAGCTTTAGGTAAAGTTCATGTTGCTCTATTAATTCGCGAGCTTGATAACGTGCATACTCCGTATATCTACGGGCTTCCGGATTCTCTCATACACCTGATATTAATAGAATTATGTAAATTGGAGAACCGATGAAGATAGCTGCTGGTAGCTAAAGTGATATCAAAGTGAGGGGTTGAAGCTAGGTAGATTGTTTGACCAAGATCAGTCAGGCAGAGATGGATGAAATAAATATTTGCCCCTGGAGATATTTTATTCTTGTCACCGGGGAAATATTTTGACGTTGTGCGGGGTCCTTCCTCAAGAGGATTCGGCTATACCAACGTGCAGAGCTATCCCACGATGCTTCCACGGGATCAAGGGCTATGCCCTATCATGTGAATTTAAACGGAGCGTATATTCAGGGCTCACGACATACCTTATGACTTTCAAATGGCCTTGGGGACGCAGAGTCTAGATGTTTAGCCCTGCACTCTATTCGATATATTGTATGCCGGTGGCCCAATTGAGCCCAAACCTCACTAATCTGAATATACAGGATAAATATATGAAGAACAGAGAGGCCTTTACTGCCATAACTTACCACCCCGGATCTTGCAGTTTTAGGTTCATTTACTATAAAAGGACTTTATGGCAATTTATGCCAAGTTGAGGAACTAATTCTACGCAGCAGTAATAAATTCCACTTTTCTAACCTCGAATCCACAAAAGATGTGTTGGTCTACCAAAATACCACATCTCTGCCCCAGAGTAAGGCAGGCCATGGGAGGCCTCGACGCGACGCCCCGAGGTTTCTCGGCGCGGGTGTAGCACATAGACGTATATCTCTGGATTGATGGGCATACCCGTACTCTATGCCACAAGGAAACCCAAATATTGTACCGTAGTAAAGTTTGTTACATCGAGATTCGACTCCCGAATATGCAACTGAGTACGATATATCGGGATAGAGTTATAACTTTATTCGCGTGAAAACATATATTTAAATAACTTGTGCAGGAAATAACTTATATCAATCCCCAGGTAGCTCGTGTGTAAGTAGTTGTATCAAATTATATCGCTACGAAGTCTACCGTTGTCGTTATGCGCTTAAGTTTGATATATCGATACAGCTAAGTGCTTAAGTGGCACGCTCGGCTCGTTTTGGCCTCTAGTGCACACAGCCTGGTTAACTAACCAATTGATCGACTATTTCTATAGCTATAGGGCAATATTGCAATCATAATGAGCTTTTCCCATAGTTGGGAGCATTTTGTACAAGATTAGCTCACAGCCTGGTTGAAATAGCGGCCGCCGGTGTGGAACCTCTAAAAAATGGTTTAGCCACTATCGGGAAGCGAGGCCAATTGGAATGACCTAAGATGAGAATCTGAAGCCTTGAGTATACCTCCATATAATCTTAAAGTTAGCAATCGTTGAGCATGCCTTCCGAAATCTTATTGTGGGCAATTCTAGATCCATCGTAGCAATCCCGACTGTACAGCGATGAGGCACTTGGAAATTTCGAAAGCGAAACGTCTAAACAAGCCCCTGGGATCGTATGATAGCATTGGTTATAATTGTTTGGATGTACAACGCTACCGATAAGATATTCGCGAAACGGTGCGTGCTCTCCCGCACCCTCGAGTTACACAGTCGAACCCCAAAGGTAATACACACAATGAAAAAATTTAAACGTTTATAAACGAGTTTGTCATTACGATGACCTTTAGGATACGTATCCTGATACAAGCTTCATTAACTTCGAGAAAGGCAAACAAGCAGTGGGGGAACTCTGGAATACCCGAACCCAAAACTTTCTAACTATTTGCTCACAAGGGCTAACTATAGGTTTCGAACTACGACTTGTAGCCCCGATATGAAATAATTTGTTTGCGATTATCTCTACTTGTTCATGATTAGATTTTTTTAGGGGGTTTGGGGAACCATAGAATCTGTGGTCCCATCTGTGAATGATATTCGACATCGCTAGCTTGAGGTTAACCAACGAAATTTACCCTTGGTATGTAATCATATTTCTGAAGATTAATAGTGACGGTAAATTTGTTTTAGGATGGGGTACCAATATAAGGACTTGGAAGATCCGTTGATCGAAATCGAGAATTTTCGAATCCAATGGGATAGCACCTAAAATTCAGGAAAATTAAAACCGTGAAAGCACCACGAAGCCAAGGCCGGCGCCCAATACTGACAGTTCTCTCAACTATCTTATAAACTCGAAGAAACAATCTTCCAATCAAGTCTTAAAACCCTCTCGTACAAAAGTGCCAAAATGAGTAACCGAACTGGAACGGGGTTCATCGAGCTTACTCCCCCACTCACTCCTCGACGCCAGAATCGGGCCGCCGGTAACACAACCAATGGCCAAAGCCAGCCGGCTCCAGAACAAAGCGGGAGCATAACTCCCCGAAAAGGCCACCAAAACTCAGTCCAAAATCCGGCGGAAGGGGGCAATGTAAGCCCAGGAAGTTGCAAAGGCGTCGAGCGGTGGTTGAAAAACAACTAGTACTACTGAAGCGTAGACGTAAACCTTGCTTCGAACACTCTTCCCAACCATTTTTAGGAAAGATACTACTTGGTGTTGGAGATTTTGGTGATAGAGGGCAAGAAAAGCGGTACTAGCGTTTGAAGTTTCATTCCCAATACTTCTATTATACCCTGGAATCGGTCTTTTCACTATCTGGCTTCAAATTTGATATCTCAATCCTCACAGAGATGGGAAACCTAGAGGCCCTTACGATTATAACCGTCCTAGCATGTATATCCCAAGCCTGTAACCAATGGTTTAGAAATATCAGTATGTTCGTAAGAGTAAGAACCACAAACTTCTGACTAGGAATTACGTTGAAAAGTTCGTAATCTACATCCCGACCATTATATTCTGCGTAAATTGGGAGGCTCATGTCGTAGATCTAGATCTGCAGTGTCCTCTGCATGCAATTGGTCTGTTTGGGATCTGATTCGATATTATGCGACCCAATCTTACCAAAATAACGACTTCCTATTTCCTTGAACCGGCTGCTTTCCGAACCACTAGATCCATTTAGTAGAATTTCACTGCATCCGCCCACGAGATGACGCTATCCATACCCACTTTCGTTCCTTGTAGGGACATATATATGACCAGAAATGCCCAACTCTGATGCGATAACTAAATGGTCGCCCCTCTGAAGTCGAGTTTTCCACTGATCATGAGGTTGCGAGATCTCTTTTCTCATCTGCCACCGACCCAGATTGAATTCGGGAGTCTTATCAGACCCTGTCAGACGAGTTCCCGCCCAGCCGTTTTGCGCTTCGAAAAGTGGGTCTATTCGATTGGATATGCGCGGGCTTTTTGGATGACCAGGGATGGAGCCTTGTCCTTAACGTTATCCAAACCGGACCAACGTTTTGTCAAATCTTGGGCCCCTTAAGTCTAACGAGACCGAAGCAAATGAGAGACGATGTGATAGGGACAAAATCGGAAATATGGCACCGACTCAAGGCTCACAGCGCAGGCTGCATGCGATCCTCCCTGTACATGATGGATATCCACATCGAATAATCTACAGAATACATTATGCGGAAGCAAAAAAGTTCAAGGTATCGAAGGAGAAGCATCACATAAGCTATATAAGAGGATCCAAATACCAGTGGCCGGGAAAATTGCAAGAGGGGCCGGGCTTGCGCAACACTCTGCAGCTCTGTAATGGGATGCACCGTGGAGATCGCCCGTATAAAAGCGGGGCTAGACCTCTTATTTGCTCGTATGGCCTGCTGTGGTTTATTAATGCTTTTCCTTTCTTGTCCTCCTTCCTGATTCCCAGCGACATTGCGTCTGTTTGCGAATTCAAATCGGCTTAGCTGCCGTTAGTTTTGTTTCCATATTATCTGCAGTCTAGCCAGTCGACTGGGCGAGAAAGTTTAGTTGGCGGCCAACACGGAATTTCGACGGCAGTGCTCACGACTCGAGCTCCTTTGATCAATCGATTCTAGGGGAAAGTAAAGGATAGAACGGCATTGGACAAAGTTGAGAAGGTAAACAAAGGTCCCGATTACCTTGACCATATTCATACCTTGTGCGGCTGTGCGCGCACTTAACAGGTATTCCAAATGCGACTTCAAACACGCACACATATTCTCACGCTCCCTATTCTCTTCGGCTTCGTCAGCCACTCTGCCGCTCAAGATGGGACTGTTAGTGTCTACTCGGACCCCGCCATAGGGAGCATCCGTCCTTGTGCGGCGACATGTATAACGAAAATACCTGGCTATATTGGATGCCCAGTGTCGCCTCTCTTAAACCGATGCTTCTGTCGAACGGATCTCACAGATATCGCCAGGACCTCGCTATACTCATGTGTCGCGGCATGGTGCAATGGAGGGGTGTCGATGGATGGGGTAGCATTGACATCAGTGTATACTCGCTATTGTGACAATGTGCTCGGGAACCAGGCGACAGAACCAGCAACGAACACTGCACAATCGACGAGCGACGGTGGGGACGACGGGCCAGCAGTACAAACTAGCGTTAAAACCACCGTCGAAACTATTACGACAAGGATCGAAAGCGTCGTTACCCGGGTTACAGGCACCATTACAACAGAAGTTAATAGCGAGCGAACCGTCGTTATATACTCGACAATTACGACAGTTTTGGACAACGAGACATTAGGACAATGGGCGGACCGGTACCGACAAGAACAAGGAGGCGGCGGCGGTGGATTGGAAAAGGGGTACCAAGTTGCCATCGCAGTTGGGGTTGTAGCCATCGTTATTATTCTCCTTCTCCTGTTCATGAACAAGATCAGAAGGAAGTGGTTTGGATACCAGGGACCGTATTCGGACCCTCCGCTGCCCCCAATGGGAGGTATCGAGGGAACTGGTCAGCAAAATTTGGGCCAACCACAGTTCTATGGCTACAATAAGTAGATAGATACATCTATCCCTTTGGTAGCTAGTTTCTTATAGCACGCCTCTCCAACCCATCACTTTATATATATTCGCTTTTCTCACAATCATGGATATGTCTTGTCTTGTCCTCTACTTTAATTGTTTATAGGTTTATTTTATATATAAAATTAATACTAGATTTATAACCGGGAAGTCAACTAAAGACCTGATCTCAATCCGACAGAGCTTTACTTTCCAACCAAGAACGATAATTTGGATACCGGAGTTTCGAGTCAACCCGCTATTTAGTGCTATGTACGTACATTGCTTTACGAAAATCGGACCTAACCATATTCATAAAACTTCCACCAGACGCCACGCACACGCCTCTAAACACGCCTAGCCAGGTTCCGAAAGTTAACTGTGCTTAACTTGGGAGGGATAATTAAAATTAGTTTCACTAGGGCCGCTCAAATGTCTAAGGCTATTTTCCTAGTGCATTCATAAGCCATAAGAATCTGAGCAAAACAGGCATTCCATAGTAGGTAATCTAGCAAGAGGTCAGACGGCGAGATCCGGCCTAGACCAGCCCTACATACATAGTCGGAGCTACAGACACATAGGTATGCATGCATGTGGCGAGGACAGCCACCCTTGTGCCACCACCAAATTTGGCGAAAAGACGAAAGAGGATAGCTCGGGAAAATGCAACACTAAACAACACATTTTCTCAGGGCATCGCTAGATCTGAATTAGTCCCATAATGGAGGGGCCCGGACAAGATTGGCTATTGATATTTCGAGGCCAATTTTGAAGCTACGAGCTCCGCAAGGGATATGGGTTTAGTGGAAGACAAGACCCAGCCTCATAACCGGGCTTTCGCAGATTGAATAGCTCTATAGCCTCCAGCGAACCCGTCCAGATTTATCCTCGTGTACCGCCTTCGAATGCTAGCTTCGGAGCGACGCCGCTTTTCCATCCAAGATATTGGCGGGTATCCATTGCCGGCCGCTTTGAAGTTCCATAGAGCACTCCGCGCCTTTCTCATCTTTTCCAACAATCTGTGAAATATAGATCACGCTCTAGCGGGTTCGTGCTTATTGACAAATAACTTGCTCCAGAGCAACCCTCGCCATAGCAAATAAGATTTTCCCCGGGCAGATACACTTAAGCACTTTCCCACAAACGGGGAAGAAATTTTTCCTCTATCACAAATCATGATCTTCTTCTTCATCAACCTAAATACAACCTATCAATAATTTCCTCTGTATCCAGAACATAGAACTAGATCACTAACACCAAGTCTATCATGTCCTAGAACCTTTGCGATGATGATATATATGATCTTCATTGATGAGTTAGATACCACTGACTTTATGACGTGTACGACGCGAAAGTCTTACGGAATTATCGGACAGGGTTAGGTACGTCTCCCTCATCAACAAAGCTCGGATTCCCTGCCGGCATGCCATAATGTTAGAGAGCTCCCTGAAACCGTTCCCGACCTAGCTGACGCTTTAATACTAGTACTGATAGGGTAAAAATGCCATATATGCTTTGACTGAGATATAAGGTATCGATATCCAGGGCCTACGTGTGGTCTCCAGGGGCTCCGGACTATGCTCCGGGACTTCAGCCGATCATTATATTTACGAAAACACATACCTATCAAGATCAATACCGTCATTCTATCTCGAACGGAGATTCAGGCCTGGAGTACCCTCCGAGAGTACAACACAGATACAGGGCATCAAAGTGATGGTCATTCGATCGAAGAGGTAGCATGGCTACCCTTAAAGTACTCTTCAAGCAGCTCGATGTCCCTCCACTTAGCTGAAATAACAACTATATGGGGAATATCCCAAATATCTATGTCCATCAGAAATATTAAATCCGGGTCCTCTACAACCCAATCACGGAGGTTGCCATAATATATTACCTACGCTATCGCATTTGGGGAAACCCGAGCTGCTCGCCAATGTACCAGGGATTATTATATCCACAGTACCGGGCGGACCCAGAGAGCCCAAAAATATTCACATGTGCGGATGGGTCACTCCCTATTGAACATCGATGCACCGGTGTATATGACCTGCCCCACCGGAGGTAGGCGAACAAACCGCGGCCCAAACCCCCATGGGGCCCGTCATCAAGTCAGATAAATATATCATGGAACTGTTTTCGCGTGAGCGAACACAGTACCGCGCAAATCGGTTCTTACGGCAATATTTAACTAGTCGCAGCAACACATATATGTCGGTTTGCTTGTAGGCCCACGGGCCCAGTCTCATAACCAGAATGTTGCATGAGAATAAGCTGAGCTGACTGAGCCCAAGCTAAGGTTGGCCTCATGACTAGATGGAGACTGTTACCTCCCTGATTATGGGCCAATTTATAAGATACAGAAAAATGGTAATCACCAAGAACAATGCAGAAGGGGAATAATTTATGTTTTCAAAGGCCCTAGTAGCTAACTAAGGATGTTAACGAGGCTATCGGAATACACAATACTTAGGGTGTATTCATAATCATTATACAATATAGTCACTGATATCGGTACTAGAGCTGTATGATTTAAATATCACGAAAGAGCGATCATTCTTCGCGATATCATGTTTGAGGGCGGCCATACTTAAAGAATACCCTCCTTCCTCGCCCAGTTCTCGATGACAGTTTAGATATTGTCAACATAAGATTACCGATCTGCCGAAGCCACCAGTTTTCTCGCTAGCATTTTGACGGCATCTACGTCAGGATTGTCGCACCGTGGATATGTATCATGATGCTATCATACTTGCAATCAGTGTATTCATGGCATTGATATCATCACGATTCGGATTCGGGACAAATACATCAAAGGCCAATGAAATATATCTGGATGGCCGCGGTCTCCAAATTCACAATATCAAGTTCCTAATTACATCACCCGGCCCTAACATAAATCCTTCGCCAGTAGGATAGGATAGGACTGCTTGACCGAATTCGATCACATTTAAGCTAAGGCTAGCGGCTGCGCACTATAAAGTATGATGAAGCTATAATATTTCAGCGCTCTGAACTTGGGCGCCTGGGTATGAACACAGTACTTACTAGCTCTAGCTATCCGCTTTACGTCAATTTGACGATAGCCCAAATTAATTATTGGCAATCACAGTTGTACAAGAGAATCTCCAACAGGATCGGATGATATTTATCCAATATCACACCTCTCGAGACGTCCGCAAATTACTAGAAGAATTTACCTACAAGACAGACCCGCGGGATGGACCTTCCCAAACCTACTTCAAACACCGTCATCCTGGTCAAGTATATCCTGATGTAAGGATACATTTTCAGGTGTGCCCGATTATCTTCTAATACCCTATTATTATATATCAGTTATATCTAATGAGTGCAAACGAAGAGCCGCCATTCTATATCCCTCACTCCCACTACGGGTTGCCGTCCAATAGTTGCAAACCTTAAGTGGCTACCTACCTACGATCGAGGAACTACGGCAAAGGTTTCCTACCCCGTGGGTGTACCCGACGAACGGGGAATATTTTAAATTTCCTGCTCCAACGATAAGGCGAGTGTTCAAAGTAGGAAGGAGAAACATATGAGGATCAGAAATATCTCGCTACTAATATCATATGATATTACCTAGAAGGATGAACGCGGCTCATACACGGTAGGATACACCGCCCTAAGCATACCACAACTAATGAGGCGATCCTTTCATGCGATATACATCTGCCAAAAAAGTCGCTCGGGTTACATGAACTATCTACAAAGTTACGAACTCCGAGCACTACTTGTACATTATGCAACCTTGGGGCCAAAAAACAATAGGGTACATACAAAGGCACAATCTTAATAGCACTCAGGTTCAGCTACAGCGCAGCACACTTACTCAGGACCTCATTAAGTTATGACAATCTTAAGGAAAACTTTCTGTCGAGCGAAGCAAAAAGGTCTTCTAGACCGTTAACTATATTTATTGGTTCGGTGCGTCACTAAGGTATGAAGGTTACGCGGAACGAGACCAGGTTACGCCAAATCCACAAAAGATTACTTACCTATTCAGGGCGTCGACCTATCATGAAGCTTACGAATTTTGCTCTTTAATCATGCATATAACAGGATATCGATAACTGGATTCCTCTTAATATCATATAAGAGCCCCAAGCAATGTTACAGGATCTGGAATATTAGAATATCCTCCGGGCCTGGCGTCGCCAGAAGAAGAGAGGAAAAACTGCATCAATGCGGCAATCTTAACAGAAGCCAGAACTAAGATACCTTCGAGCTTATTTCGGCTAATCATATAAAAACTCTCTCGAACGGAACCAAGCGATGATTCCAAAGAGGAAATGAAGAATTGTATGAATTGCGCATAGCCGGTAGGGTTTCCCATGGGTCCAGAAGACTGAATAGCGAGAACAGAAGGGATATGTAATGATTCCTTCATGTATCCGACTTACCATACAATCCCTTGCGGAAAGCCCGGGCGAAACTTGTTCTTATATTCACGGGGCAACGGTGCCAGGCAATTTCTTCTACAAGAATATGATAAATCATGGCTAAATATCTAACTAGTACCTACCTAACTACTGACGTACTACATCGATATATCTCAGGCATACCGGCATATCTACCACCCACGTTTTCCCGGGGTTTCCACAGCTCCTCGGCTCTCGCGCTCGACGCATGAAATTGAAAACTTTCTAGATATAACATTTAAATTTGGACCCTAGCTCGCCCAAGACTATATGACTAGTAACTTGGAAAGGCGATATGGTATCAATCAATCAAATTAAAACAGGTTTCACAAACCCACACCTGGCTGTAGGAGAATACCAGGGAGAAGATCATGCCCTGTTTTCCATAACCAAATGAACAGTCTAATCTATATGCATGATCTGAGGTTTCGAGGATCGCTAAGGATAAAATGGGATTAATTAATTAAACACCCTCCATACGAAGACTAATTTCAAGTTGTCTTCAATAACGGCATGACAGCAGAGGAATTACTTAAAATCAATAGAACTCGACATAGATAGCTAAGCATGCCACGATCGATAAGGCGACGGCGGTTGTCAAGCAATTAGCCATCAAGGCCAACGCTGATGGACCACAAACCCACAAAGCAAAACATTTGATGAATATAATCCGAAGCAGAGTAGGTTCGGTCGAGTAAGCGGAACCTAGACAGGAGTCGGGCTTCCAATACAAATAATTGAATGTTCGTCTTCACAAGACAGCAGCCAGATGAAAATCGGCTACCGCATAGCTCCATTACATATGAAAGGAAGCTCTCCTACCTAGTCACATCACACTTCGATCCAGTCAGTACCAGAAAACCCTATGACAAAGCAATGCTGCGGAATGAGACCATAACACATAACATAGAGATACCGGGAAATTGGGTGACTATTGCCACACCCTCTTTCGCAATGTCTGACAATTTAGGTATGATTGTGTTTTGCTTCGTTGAGGCTGGTTTACGAGACCAGTATGATCTATACAGTACCACATCCACTAGATCTATCCAATCCGGTGCCCTCGATGGTCCACACCATGTACCTATTTTATTTCTGCCTCAAGTGGAATTTTGCTGCGGGTTTACTCGCAGTATAATGTTTCATCTACTAGTCTCAGAAACATTAAGATGTCGGAGTGTACGGTAAACAACTCGAAACTCCTTGCAGGCTGCTAAGTATGTTTGCCCGTCCTTATTTACATCAACAAATGTCGAGGACAAATTATTCCAATTACTATTTATTTCTACCTATATACGGAGTAGAACACGAAAGGGCGGTAAACCCCGCATTCGGGATCTTTTATGACAGTGTGAAAGAAGATGCCGATACCTAACAATTTGAATTGACCAACATCATGACCCAGGATATAACACAGGGGCTTGCCAAAACCTACCCTGCCGACTCGCTAACGACAGTCTAAAGATCTAAAGACATCAAGATATCCAGAGATTATATGTTGAAAAGCGAGTTCAAGAACTCATATGCCAGAACAATAACAACGAAGACTAGTCTCATTCACAAACTTTCGAAGATATGAAGATACCATCGATAAGAAAGAAGTACTTATTACATGTCAGAACCCAATTGAGGAGGTTCGCCACACACGTGCAACGGAGTATTTTAAAACGATTCTCTAACATGTATCTCGACAATTTCTTCATAAGAACCCGAATTCGCGAATACCCCACGAGCAATCCCCTCATGGTATGACGAGATAGAAGCCGTAGAATTTCTGAGGCATATATTCTCCAAATACAGACCACCAGGCCTACAGGATTCCAGCGCACTTTATATGATACGCATAGGGACTTCAACCCTGGTCCCTTCAATTGATGCAACCAGAATTGTGGGCTTAGATATCGGGCGGCAATTCCCTGTGACCCCAGAGCCATACGGCAGAGGTTCAAGAGAACCTCGATCCACAAACCCATGCACAATCTAACTCTACAGCCTCAGAAGCATAAAATGGAGAAGGATTAAATATTACATTTCAATATTATGCATATATCACAACAAAGCTTCCGGTGGCTACAACAGAGACTTTATGAAAACATCTGGAACATACTTGCACAGGCACGCGGCGCGAGCTGCGTATGAAAAGGAAGTCTGAGGAATACCACATTCCCCGCGGTATGACGCCAATAAATTGATAAAATTAATAGATACCGACAGTTTTATGTCGGTTTGACGGCCTAATACCCCATATAGTATCGGTGGCGAAGGGCCATCAACAACATGGTGGCCTAACCGGTTCGACTTTGAGTGGCAGATAAAAAGACACTCCGAATTTATGGATCTGTGGAAATTATATCGCGACTAGTAATGATATTCTCGCCGCCATTTAGGATTTCAGGCTTCGAAGATGGTATCCTATTTATTTATGGAGAGTGGCTTTGCAGAATCCCAAAAGGTCTCTGAAACAATCACAAATATTCGTACCTCAAAGCTGACAAAACTACCTATCAGCATGAATAGGGAAGAGAAGTTCGGGACGATACCTCTCAGAAAGGAGCTGCATCAACCGGAAGGGGGACTAGATCTTGAAACAAATTCGCGAGATATTCCTGATGCATGAGAAACAATATTTTAGACCAACACCCACGTTGATATATCGATATGCGCATGCGCAAACGATAAACGATGGCCCTCGAATCCCGAAAAATACCTATCAATCGGCATCGATTAGAAGAAAAGTCTTGAGAGTTCGAAGATAATATCTACCTCCTACATGGACATGAATCTAACACGGACTTTCGAAATATGCATTTGAAAATGCCACCGTAAGCCCTAAATGAGTAATATGGGCGACATATACTTTTCAGAACTTACGAGAAGAGAGAGAAAGATTAAGATCTCATGATCTCATAACATTAAGGACGATATTCACTAGACGCATGAATGGTAACTTTGAGTGTCATAATTATGTCACAAGAGAATTAGTGCTCCCGCGACAAGAGCCGAATATATTAGTCGCCGAGACGAGAAATTTCCACAATCGGATCTTCCAAGGACACTACCTAGTTTTCCGGACTTCCAGGACTACGGATATCGTTCCGGAAGTTATCTGCTCTTATCCTGGACAATTTATCTATGCTCAGAATAAAGTTTATATATACCCGGTACCGCTGCCGGGCAAAACCTCAATCCCAGCACGGATAGAATTGAGATTTTACTTAGAGAGGGCAATATTACCGAAGAAAGTGGCATGAATTTACTCTTATTTTGAAGCTTCGGCTATACTTGTCTATACTTGTCTCGCTGCGGCCTACACCATGGCTATGTAGGCCGGGCTATCGGCGAGTGATCAATATTTCTTGCCGGGAAGGAAGCAACCGAACTCATGAACATATTTTCATGATCAATACTGGCGAGGCGCGGAACAGCTGTCTGGGACGCAGTGGAAGACCCCGATTTCTTGCGACGGCTTTGTCTATTCCATTTCGGTGCTTACATTATATTGCAGGCATTTTAATGGACCTAAGCACTACAGCCACTGTGTAAATTCTCAACCTCTGTATGCCTTGAGGAAGGTTTAGATCGATCGAAATGTCTCTCAAAGACATCACACTTTGTAGGAGGGTACAAGAATTAAAGATAGCATCTATGGACTACGACTTTGGGCCAAATGACTTATGGCCCGACAAGATATACAAACCGGACGTGGAGCAAACCCGCGACAACAATATGGATTACCACTTTATTCAATATCACTTAAAACATGACAGCGAAGGAGAGCAATATAACACACTAGAAAGGCTCCCGCGAACAGGAGACTGACTAAATGACGACCTCGCGGAAGACTTTGACATGTACATGAAGCTGCCCTGCCCCTCTCGATCAGACACTATGGTCAGATTTCGTGGGGATCGCAAAGCATCGAACGTTGGACTCCTTACGATTTCACCTCCCAACGCTATGAGTTTCAGATAACTGCGAAGGGGCCGTAGATGAGTTCCAGATAACTACGAGGGGGCCATAGATGAGCCCAGGACACCGTCGGATCTCAAAACAAGATAACTATTGATGAATATCTTTTCTTCATTCCCGATGAATAATATATATATCGACACAATCCGTGGGAGCTAAAGATGAACCCATATCCGAAAATACGCAGGTTTTTGGAGATAAAATCTTACTTCATGCCCCAAAACTTGAATACGATTGAGTATACGCGAATGATATCAACGGCTCGATAATCGATATAATCCCTATATGAAGGTGAAAAGATAAAGCTGTCGCCTGAGTCTATCAACGTACTCTAGCAAAGCTCTTGATCCGGGTATCCTCGGAAAGAAAGTATTCATGATCCCCGCCAAAGATTGAGATTGGGAGAAATTGATGGGTCCTCTCATCGCGACAAGAGATGTACTAAAATTGCCCTAGGAGTCATTCGATGAGCCCCACTAGAAAATCCTTCAACGTCCGCAGCTCCCGGAATAGAGCTAGATTATTTATCTATGATCTTAACTATACTTTCTAACTAAATATAAGGGCCGGTCCCACGCTCTCAACTACGATGGACGAGATACCCAAGGAACTTCAAGTTCACTTTCTATGCAAATTCTTGTACCTGCGAGGCCCCGATATCGCAATACACAAAGCGGCAGTAAAGGGGACGACTCGTTCCCAGATTCATGAGCCAAGCCAAACTAGCTGCTGTAGGCGACCATCCGGTGTATTTCGAACAAGATATCTATGATATTTAACCAGGTATATATACGGGCTGTACTGCTAGCCAATCGCCAACGGCAATGATGTATAGATTTTACGATGACCTTATATCTAACCATGCAATATTGGATTTCGGCTCGCCATGGATCCATGGCATGATAAATGCTCATGTATTAGTCTCGGCTAATATTGCAATTCCCGCTAAATGGAAACATAGGCACGCGCAAAATATTAATACGACTGGATGCTAGTTGAACGAAGTCGTCAGATACGACCTTTCTGATCATATGAGTCTCTCTAGCTTAGGACTATAATTCGCAACCTCATAATAAAAGTTATAAAAGCTTAGGAGACAAAAACGGCGATGATTCTAATTACATATACGAACGGCTCTTTCATCTTCAAGGTTCACCAGGACCATGAAACTCCGGAGGAACCCAAAAAAACTAAAGGCATTTGGGTATTTGGCAATGCGACGTGATGGAATTCCGTGGGAACACAATACTAAAAGCTTTTGGGTATTTGGCGATGACCCAAACATTCCTAAGATACAACTTAAGCTCGATGAAGTCCTAATGCGCCAACGAACATCCCTCGAATTATCTACCCACAAACCTAGAAGTTACTCCCTATTCAAATTATCACACAAATTAGTACCGTCGAAAACTTTCATGAAAACTCAAGACATTCGATTATTTTGTCATGGTAGATTATCCAAGTCATTAGCTACAATATGATTCGACGATCGATCGCGAACCACAAAACGATGACGACAGAGAACACCGTATTGTTGCTCTACAATTTATGAGCTGGATCGAGTTCCGAGCTTTATCTATAGTTTCTCAAAAACATATCTTCGGTACATGTAGAAGTTGCGACTTTATACGACCTATCCTGTATGTGCCTCCGCTATCTCTCCGGAATGGGCTGATGTCCTTACCTATCAAGTTTACAAACCGCCAGGTTCGGATAAATAAGGTCACACCTTAAGGGACACTTAAGGGCAAAACTAATTCAAAGGTTGATTTCAAGATATACCCCCCAGATAACGACCCAGAACATCGAAAAGAACAATGACATGATATTATATAACTCACAGCTTAACTCTCTGCAACCCATCCTATGCCATTGCAGATGGGATGACATCCCCAAGAACCAAAACGTATGGTCTATTACATAGCGTCGTACCTCAAGCCTTAATTATGTCCAAAATCTTAAAGATTCCAATCTAAAGGATCCCCGAAAATACGACGAAACGAGGAACGAAGTTTAGAAGAAGAACCTTCGAGCAGATGACTTATCTCAGATACACTCCGAATATTTTATCTATGTTCAACCAAGTACTCCGCCTACCAACCCCGGAAGAATGCTATATACCTCCTGAGCTAGATACCTCCAAACGACGCGATGTCGAGAAGAACGGATGATATAAATTAACTCTAACTTAAAACGATATTCGCTTCCATGATCTAGTTTCGTAACCAACCTGTTACGGAACAATCTTATGTCTAAACTAAATAATACCGGTATCTACAACCCATTCAAGGATGCCTACAACTACAACTAGGGGACCCAGAGACACCAGCTGCCCCAACTCCACATGCACAAAGCCCACAGGCCGCAATGCCAGCCGGCATGAATAATAATTATTATACCAAGAGCGAGGGAATCGAGGTGATCTATTCCACTAGATGGAATACCATATCTACATACCCGAAGAACGAGAGGAAGTACATGATATATAGCTACAACTTATCCACAATCGATCCAGATCCATACGCACGCACGCACGATATATCACATATGGCAAATATAGTACAGGATACACACGCAGTGTCAAGCGAGATCACGCAAAATGAGTTACTACAAGCTCCAATAACTACTATCCATTACCGCGAATTCATTCATCCTGCATCGGGATATTAAACATGTCGCATCCCATCCGGAGAAGGCTACTATACCTATGCACACATTCATCAATAACAAAAGGACATATAACCACCGCTCAAAAGCACTTTATCGCATTAGATGATTAAAACAACTTGATGGATATACCTACAATCGAGCCCACCAGTTATCAAGAAAAAATTCCACAGGCTGGTATAGTTGCATGCGTATGTCGAGAATGGTGGTTATGGATGCTAATGGTGATGAAACATCGATGGAATGTGATGAAAAGTATGGTGAAGAATATAACGAGGAAGCGACGATTGGATGATGACTATACCAGAGTAGCTATTATTAGGGAACCCAACTTCGTACGAAGCTAAATATGTCGGATACTATCAACCGCAATCCCTCACGTCGCAATGGATCTTCAGGACTACACGATTATTATTACTTATCGAAATATCATTGATATGATATCAAGAAAGCATATGTCAGAACCCTCCATTTCGAATGGCGAATACCGGTGTATATACCTCCAGATTAATCGAGATAATGAGGAAAAAGTGAAAGGAGGCTATGATGGCCAAAACTCCCTTTGAGAAATCGGGAAAACGACGGATATCAAATACCAATTCCAACGACGATTAATTAAGCGCCTCCGATAATTAAAAGGATAAATACATAACAATCAAAAACAAGTGCCAAGTCCCTCGAAATTGAGAAAATGACCAACATATAGATCTATCGAAGTATGGAAAAAATATTACAAAACAACCAAAAATACATCGACCGCGATGGAAAAAAACGTTAACAAATATTTTAACAAAAGGAAGAATGGAAGAAGGGATATGTATTCGATTGTTGGAAGGACTCTAAGCAGGTCGGATGATCTAACATCAATTATAACATCCTATGGGAAAACGATAGCGGATCTATATTGGAGGGGTGGAATGAGATGTGGATGTAGCTAGGTAGCTTAGGATCGCATGCACAATGGTATACTAAGGTTCTTTCGGGTGTCAACAGGGGAATACTCTATATAGGTACTTCCCGGGCGAACAGCGGCATTTACCTACCCACGCCGAGTCAGAGGGGATAAACCCTGCGATGACTCATAGATAGCTATCTAGATAGACTACACAAAATCACCGAATACTACTGTCATGAATCAAACTTCAATTCCAACCCTATAGAACCACCCCATCTATTCTAAGTTCTCTACACTTATAATCCACCCACATAAAAACTCGTTCTAATTCTTCAACTCACTATGATGCCCCCCAGCCTCAACCTCCATCCGTTCCGTCCCGCCATCAGTCTCCCTAACCCCATGCCCTCCTCTACTCCTCACACTCTCCCCAGTCTCCTCAAGCACAACTTTCCCCTCCCCATTCTTCTTCACAAAAAAGCTTCTCCTCTCCGTATTCTCCCATGCAGTTCCCTTCATCTCATCATAACTATCCCAATCCTCTGTTAAAACGTGTAGATACCCACCATGGCTTACAATCAACACTTCATCGTCGTTTCCAAAGTTTTCGTATAAGAAGTTTCTAGCGTAGAGACCTCGCTTTTCTACGTTTTTTGCGGAAAAGATTCCGGTCTTTTGGGGCCAGTCTGGTGAGGATTTGGAGACGGGTGTGAAGTCTAGACGGGTTTGGTATTCGTAGCCTTGGGTTTTGGATTTATTCTCTTCTTCTTCGTTTTCTTCAAAGGTTTCAAAGAATTTTTGTAGTTCGGGAACACTGGAACCGATATCACATTCCCACTCCCCATTTTCCTGAAAATAAGGGTCCGTTCGGATTTTAAACTCCGGGTTTTCCCTTGACAGTCTGGCAAGAGTGGGGTGGAAGGATTCCAAGGTAGTTTGGATTGTACGCTTTAAGGGGGAGCAGATGACGTGGGTTATTGTATCGTGGTGAGGGAAGGTGGAGGCGAGGAGACGGCATTGGGAGTGGCCGATTTCTGTGAGCGTTGGATCGCGGATGTAGTGTTGCCAGTTGATATTGTGGTGGCCTTGGGCGTGGCCTGTGTTGTTGATGTCATTAGCCTTTTGTTTGCGGGTCGGTGAGTTAGTGGGAGGAGTGGGTAGGACTTACGAACGAGGTGGACTATTTGTGGTGGCATTGTGAGGTCTAAGATGAAGATGAGAGTATCGATGGTAGAAGAATGAGGATAGATAGATAGATGAGAGGAGGAGGAGGAGGAGGAGGAGGGTTATTATAGTTTATTTGGACCCCGATATTCCTCCCGTAGAAACAGACTTTCTGGCCCGGTTGCACCAGCTTACACAATACAATTGGGTTTCTTTTCTCAACTCGATCGATTTGTGAGCTGCGAATTGAGCGGGCATATCTGACACAATCAATGGCAAGCAAACAGCATTTAGCTAACCAGTCGCAATGCGGATTAGGGTAGATTCCATGGGCTGCCGACCCGCAGCTTGGCACACCCGCTTGCCTGCCTTTCGCCTGTACCTTAGTACATGTGGATGCAGGTGCCTTGTCTGCATTTCCCATTCCCAGGGACCGATCTAGCGGGATTTGTTGGTCGTGACTCATTGGATGATCTGCCGTTTCGCGGGTTGGGGGTCCTGGAATGTTGCCGACAAACTGTAAAAAGCTTCTTTTAGTTCAAGTTTGTTTGGTGGTCGTACATCTGGCGAATGTTTAAGTTGACCCGTTTCCGCTTCATCCAGCCGGTCCAATCGATTTTATTATCGTCATCATTATTTGAGTTTGCTGCTGGGAGATGTACGTGCGGCCACTGGGTGAGCTCTTCGGGACATGTGTCTCCGATGACTTTGGGGACACCGTGCCATGCCCATCTTGATTGGCCTCCCATGACAACTGCATCTCCAGAGCGGATTCTTATGATGAGGGTGTGCTCATCGAGTGGTGGAGGCGGTGGAGGTGGTTCTTTGCCCTTGTTTTTGTTTTGCTTTCGTGCTTGTGGTGGTTTTATGAGTGGAGTGGTAGGAGGTATTGTACTAGTTGTAGCTTGGTCGACGAGGGGTTCGGGAGATAAGGATATAAGGAAGAGAGCATCGCATCCGATACTAATTGAAACTAGATCTTTGTCTGCTTCCTCGCTGACGTCTCTGTGGGTGGATAGTGTATCGCCGGGAGAGTAGGTATTGCAAATTGCAGCTTCCGGTTCGATTGTTGGGAACTTTTTATCAAAAATGGTTAGTAGACTCCCGTGGGATATTGAAAGGGCGAGGTGAATCTTACAATTCCGTGAACTAGATCTCGGATGTCCTTTGGAAACTGCACTGGTGGTCCGTCCGGATACTCCTTCGTGGTCCAATCGTATTGTCCACCCAATGTCATCCACCGTAGCTTCTTCTCAAGGACATCAATCACACCTAATGGCTTGTGAACGTCTGGATCTTTGGGTGGGAAAGTGGTGGATTTCGGGAGATCGAAGAAGGATTTATCGGGGTCCGGGTAGGGGACATTGTAGTGGAGGTGGACGTTGGTAAGATGTTCCTTGTTTGAGAGGTCTCTGAGGAGTAGTTTCGACAGCAGAGTTTCCTGGACGGGTATCGGTAAGAGAGACGGGAGAATCCGTAGACCTGGACATCAATATTAATATAAACTGGTTCAAAGATCCAAAGTAACAGAGAAAGTGCAATAATAATAATACCTGGCAGAGAGGTATGTTCGTACACGTTCACAGCCTCCAACGTCGAAACATCCACCTCTTGGCCGAGGAATCTCCCATATACCTCAGCCAACGTCGCCGGCGATATCTTTTCCACGATTTTTAAGGAACCATCGATTGCTTGCGAATTGAGGTCGTGAAAATCGAGAATTTGGGACGTTGAGGGTATGAAGTCGGTGGGAAGCTTTTGGTAGTACTTTTGGAGATCCCGAACGGACCTTGGAGCCGTCGCATGGGCTTCGAGGGCAGCATCCTTCGGCATGTCTGCTGTACCGTAGATATATATATCGATATCATGAACCGGATGAGGTTATGCAGCCATGCCGAGTATCAATCTTTTGGTGGATCTGAGGAGTGGGATTGAAGTGGCCTGACTGCAAACTCGATCGAGAACAAACATGGTTCTGTTACCGTTCGCGTGGGTCACACGCGGGGGAATTCGAACATCCACTCCAACGTGCCCCTCATTGTAGACACCACCTTATAAACCTATCGAGTAGTTAACCAATACCATGGAGAGTCTATGGAAGTAACTGTAGTAGTTAGAGGAGTATAATAGTACTTGGAGGTACATGGTAACAGAGGGATTGACTCGAGTCAGCGGCGAAGAATGTGTTTCTTTTCTTTTCTTTGAAGTGGTTGTTGTTTATTTGTTTGGGTGTTGCGATGCCTACAAGATCTTAAGAAAGAACCCTGCTGGACCTGGACAACGTCCTTCTCTCCTCTGTCTCTGCACAACTGCGTCGACGTTCTTTCTCCATTCCACCCATTCCATTGAGCCGTCACGCTCTACCGCCATCCACGTTCTAGTCTCCTCATCCGACCCTCGAATACCCAAGTTATACGATACCTTACGAGGTCCTTAAAGGACTCTCTCTCTTTCTCTTCTCTCTCGACTTCACCGTCAATTCGGATTCTCTATCTCCCTTGTCCGTTTTTCATTTCCTTCGTTACGAGACGAGACACAAGCTGTGCCCTGAGCTTTTTCATTGGCGGGTTTTTGGTGGCGAGCTCTAAAATCCAACAGGACCAACACACGCCATCTCTCCCTCTCTCCGTTTCTCTCTCAGACTAGTATCACTAGGTTCCTTCCTAATTGTGAGTGTCCTATATTGTTTCCTACCCTGTTATATCCCACTGTTATATGACTGTCTGTTTCTATGCTGCTATTTCTGCTGTTACCAGGAGAATGGCTGTCTCCGTGGATGCCATCGCTGCTGCTCCCGATGATCCCACGCAGTCGGTCAGTCATAACATCATAACATTGCATTGAATTGCATTGTATTTGTTACAGGAAGAAGGCTCCCCCAGTTGTCCTGTCTTCACCCAATTCTCCGGTGTTGGCTTGCTTCGAGAGGCTTCATCTCCTCGCGGAATTGTTCGAGAGAGACGTTACTGCTCGGAGCGTGCTTCAAGGGCTACTGTTGTATTATACCTCCCTCCAACACGACAAGATCCAGCTTCCTCGAGTTCTTGTCATCATCATCTCCATCTCCATCTCTATTTACTTCATTCTACCCTTACATATCAGGAGCTTGACCTCTTTCTTGGCCTCTTCCCTGCTTCATTTTGTCCTCTTCTGCATCTCTTTTCTCTCTCCTGAAACATGTTCGGACGTCGTGGTGGCGGCCGTGGTGGCGGTCATGGTCGTGGTCGTGGTGGCATCCGGGGCGGGTGGCATGGTCAAAACCAATCCCCTCCTCATCAGCTTCCTCGCAATGCTCACGTCCTGCCACAGCACGTCCAGCAGTCAATCCAGCATCTTGCCCCGGATCCTGCCAGGCAGGCTGCCAATCGTGCTGCTTTATTGGCTGCCCAACAGCGTCTTGCCGCCGAGCAGCAGCAGCGGGAGCAACGGCAGGAACAATATGTCGTTCCACCCTCATTGGCATCGTTGACGCTGAACCACCAGTCCATCCCTCCTCCTGCTCCTCCAGTTCATGCGATCCCTCCTCCCCCTCCTCTTGTCTATGCGGGATCCGAAAATCGTAGCTCCTTTGCGCTGCTACCTGCTAACTACCAACTCCCCAGCTACTATAATCAAAGGCAGCATCATAGCAATCATCATCAAAGATCTTCCTCTGTTTCCTCCACTTGGTCAGTCATGGAAAACTACGAACGAATTGACAAGATAGGTGAAGGTCAGTTTCCCCTAAAGTCTCGTTGAATTATATATGTTCGGCATCAAGTGCTGAAAATATTGGGGCTAGGTACCTATGGTGTCGTCTACAAGGCGCGTGATCTTCGTCATGGAGGCCGTTTCGTCGCCCTCAAGAAGATTCGTCTCGAACAAGAGGATGAAGGTGTCCCATCCACCGCCATCCGCGAGATCTCCTTGCTCAAGGAACTGAACACGAATGAGAACATCGTGCGTCTTCACAATATTGTCCACGCTGATGGCCATAAGTTGTATCTGGTCTTCGAGTTCCTTGACATGGACCTCAAAAAGTATATGGAGACCATTCCAAAGGGTGTTCCCCTTGACCCCGGTCTCGTCAAAAAATTTATGTCCCAGCTTTGCTCCGGCGTCAAATTCTGTCACGGACGTCGTATCCTTCACAGAGATCTCAAACCCCAGAATCTCTTGATCGATAGCAACTTGAACCTCAAACTTGCCGATTTTGGTTTGGCCCGTGCTTTTGGTGTTCCTCTTCGCACCTATACCCATGAAGTAAGTTTTCTCTTCGAATAACTGGTGGCCAATTTATAGGATCTAATTGGCCTCTTCTAGGTTGTTACCTTGTGGTATCGTGCCCCCGAAATTCTCCTGGGTAGCAAGCAATACTCTACTGGGATTGATACCTGGTCTATTGGGTGCATCTTCGCCGAGATGGTCACCCGTCGTCCTCTTTTTCCCGGCGACTCCGAAATCGACGAGATCTTCAAGATCTTCAGGTAAGGACTTCGTTATCTCTCATTGCTCACCTTGTATGCTTGTGCTAACATGTGGTTATAGCATCCTTGGAACCCCGGACGACTCCACCTGGCCTGGTGTCTCTGCTCTCCCTGACTACAAGACTACCTTCCCACAATGGGACCGCAAGGACCTGGCTACCCAGGTCAAGGGTTTGGACGAAGCCGGTCTCGACCTTCTCGAACAGACCCTCGTCTACGACCCTGTTGGTCGTATCTCCGCTAAGAAAGCCTGCGAGCACGAATACTTCTTCAGCGCCGACTTCGACCATCAAGGACATCCATCTTTGGTGCACCGCGAATCTGATTAGTATAAGAATCGCCGCCACCTCACTCTCTGGTCCGATTACACCCATGAAACCCGCGAAGTCCAACTCGACAAAATCGTCTGTGGGCCACGTTCCGAAGGATCCACCCTCGTCGTCAATGAAAAACCCAATGAACTCATTGTTCAGAAGCTTGAAGATCAAAAGAAGGAGTTTGAAGCCGAGGCCGAGGCTAAACTCAAAAATAAAAAGCCTCCTACTTTGTTTCCTGGCCTTCTTGAGAAACCCGACAATACCGCCAATCGTCGCCGCAGCCCTGCCATGCCCTCTTTCCTTGAATATGTCAGGGCAGGACGAAAGTTTCCAAAGTAACGTGGCTCTATGGTTTGAATTTCTTTCTTAACATCACACTTTTTTCGACTTTTACCTCTTCTGCGGAATATTCGGTCCACTTTTTTCTTTTTCTGGTCTGTTTCCCTTTTATTATTATCATACAGCTAACTAACGAGCGGCGGGCACTTTTTTCTCTTGTTTTTTCACTCCTGTCATCGGCATTGCTCGTGATGGAACTGTTTCCTCTTCTCTTAATGGGTTTCCTTTTATCATACGCACACATGCTCTCACAAACCGACTTACACTACACTCTGTCCTTCCCCGCCATAGCCACTTTAAACTGATAGAAAAGGACCCACCTCTAATGCCACGAATGATCCTGTTCCTGGTCCCAAACCGTTTCCAACTGTTCCATTTGCTTTTCATACTGCTTTCCTACTGCCATGCATTGCCTTCGTGCCGTTATCTGTTTTTCTTTGCACATGAAACTGGAGTTCTTCGGTGTTTCGTACATACTTCTGTGACATAACTACTATTATTCTTTATGGTAGCATAGACTCGTGCGATGCGGTGCATACACATATTCCAATTCACACAAGATATCAATAGCCTCTAGACCTTCCCTAGTAGCCGTATATACCCTCATATCTATAGCTTCGTACAATTATCATCATCATCATGCTTCGTGATATTATACCGATGCAGCAGTGCAGTGGCAGCCAGGTGGAAGTGCGTTGTTTCGCGGGTTTTCCATGTGGCCGCTTTCGACCCAACCAAACCAAGCAGCCTTTGACCTGTCCATCTCACACCAACATCGCAACTTCGGAGCATCTCGAAACCTCTTTCGTTTCGCAGATATCATCCAGACGACACTGTCGATATAACTTCATCTTCGCTCTCACCAAAGAAAGACCCAGCAGGTATCCTTGGAGGTGGGCGCCGGAAGCTATCGCCCGATTTGTCAGCGAAACCGGGACCCTTGACATCATCCAAAAGCCCGTTCCCTGGCACCCGCACGAGCCGCAAGGGGGATTTCAGGCCTTCATCTTCCCACGCCCACACTTCCACACTCGTTCCACCATCGTTTATACTCATTCCAACTTGGGACCTTCAGAAATTCAGGTCCCCCTGCTATACCAGCCTTACGACTCTCGCTCTTCGCTCCGGCGGCCTCGCGGTCTAGCTGGGATAGACGCGGCTCCCTGATTATCGTTTCACACATCCTTCGAATCATGCGATAGTTCTCGGAGCAATTCGATACCAAAATTGTTAGCCGCTTCAGCAATACCTATAGTCTACGATCTGGTTCCACTTTTACTAAGGCATCCCGTTATACTCCGGAAGATACCTATTATCAAAAAAGTTACCCTAAAGGACACGAAGCTTCTTATGACCCCGATCTCTTCATCTACATCTCTATAAACCCCGGGCCTACCTTCCACGATGTTTGCCCCTAATGATGCGAAAGCGACACCACGACCTCGCAAGTCTGGATCCTACAATTTCTCTACACTGCCATCTCACGCACCACCTCTAATCGTTCGAAATACGACCACTCTCCGCGATCCAGCCTCCATACCTTCCATATCCCACGCCCAAAGACACCGAGAATTCAATGTCCTGGTCAAGAAGTACATCCAGCAGCTTCTATACGGCTGCAACCGACCAGTCTGTACGACACCCACCTGCGCCACCGCTCGGCGACAGCTACATGCGAGAAAGGACCTTACAACCGGCCCTTCATCGGCAAGTAAACGGGAGTTTACGCCGTTAAGCGCGAGGATTATAGCGTGCCAGCTCGCGACAGCGGATGAGCCGTACCGTTCTCTATGTCCTGGTTTAGCGGGGGAAGCTAGGAAGGAACTCGATCTGGCGGCTACCGCCCCACCCGGCGGTGGGAGGCCAAAACCGGATTTGGGGATGAGAGATCATAAGAGTTTTATGCAGGGGCTATTTAGTACGACTGCTGTAAGGGGGTTGGAGATGAATGTGCTTCCCCCGCCAAAGGAGATGGTGGATGTGATGGCTAAAGAGGAGGGTGTTACCAAGGTCAAGAATGAAGGCGCAGAAAGGCATAGGAGGAATCCATCAGAACCTGCACGTATAGATTCAGAAACGAAGAAAGACCAGACACCGAGCACTGTCTCGAAATCCACGACCAGCAGTGATAGCCATACCCCTACACCCCCGAATCATACCGACAGAGATAGAGGAACCACACCGCACCACATCCGCCCGACCTACACCACCCCGCCACCCCACCAGTCATGGTCTCCTCAATCCACCAAATCATCACGTCGAAAACTCTCCCACGATCTCTCGTCATACCTTACCTCCCCGAAAAACACGTTCTTCACACCGGACGTTAACGAACTACAACCTCCTCCGGCGCCACAACATGTGCACCGCCACAGTGCCCGCGATATCACGCAAAGGAGGTCTCCGGATACGACACCGACTCAGACGGCTAAACCATCTGCTATCGATGAGAGGAGTAGTACGGCCGTTACCCCTGCTACGCCGGCGAGCGCGAAGGATACGGTACCGGTACCTCAGGCGGTTACGCACTTTACTGTGGATATCATCTCCGCTTTGATTGGCATGTTAGACGATGCCTCGGCGTCTAACCATGCGAAGCGTGAAGCTGAAGGGTTCTTACGGCAGAGTTGTCACTATGTGTTTAGCCGTCCTGAGAATCTGGCGAATTGTTTCCCTGAGGATGTTATAGCCGACAAAAGCACCTCAGTATTGAATAGTGTGAAAACGTTGTTTGATAGAGGATTTGGTGGGGAAATAGTCGGTGCTTTATGGAAGGCGCTCGGGGAGTTGTTCCCAACTGTTGAGGAGGTCTATGTAGGGAAGGAGAAAAGGAAGGTTGTAAATCCTTCTAAATATGGGGTTGACGTTGCGGCGAAGGTGTTTACGATTACTCTGCATGTTCTTACCGCTGCATGTCCTGTTAAGACGCCGGAGGTTTGGGACAAGTGTAGGAGGGAGAGGAGTAGAGGGAGTATATGCCTGGATATCTCCTTTGAAGACGAAGGCGCGATGAGACTGGCGAAGAGATTCGCGAGGTGTTGGTCTGCCTTTGGGCTTTTTGAAAAATCTGTTAAGGATGTTTTGAGGGGGTATTTATTGGGGTATGCGAAGGTTGAGAGAGGGGGGAGGGTTGAGAGGTTGGAGAAGGAGTTGGGGAGGGAGTTGGCGGGGGAGGTTGTGGATTCTGGAGTTGGAAAGGNGTGGATGAGGGCTGTGATGTTGAGTGAGTGGGACGGGGGGGAGCGGCCGAGGAGTGGTGGGGTTGTTGATGCTAGTATTGTGTTCCTGAGGTTTTTGTGTAAGTACCCCGGCATGGTGTTCATGTTAGGGGCTTTGCTAACGATTTTTATAGATGAGGACCATGAGGCTCTAGGGCTTGAGGAATCGTACTTCCATAATCAGGTTCTGGCTGACAGGTTGGAGTATAAGGACATGCCTGTCAAGTGGTACTTGAAGAAACCGAAGGCCAATACGACCCCTACCTTGCTGGATACGCCTCCTACGGATAACGCTCTTCCCCCACAGTCTTTGGAACCATCACACCTCCTCAATCACGCCTTCTTACTGCCACCTTCCGCCTTGGTTAAATTCTTCCGATCGATCAACTTTCATCGCATGTCCGCGGCTTACGACGATGCACTTGCCATGTACCGATTTGTTAATCAGATGGCTGATGTTACGCGACGGGATAACTTTAAACCTTGGTTGCGGAATTTTATCATGCAGAGTTATGATATTGCGATGAATATGTACTTGTGCCTTGAGGTGCATCGGAGTTCTGTGGTTATGGATACGTTAAACCAGCTTGTGGGGCGGGAACTACGAGAGTGTTTACGGCCCTTGAAAGTTAGGTTCTTGGACGTTGGTGAAGAAGGGGTTGATCATGGTGGTGTGCAGCAGGAGTATTTTAGGTTGATATGGGAGGAGGTTACGAAGGGGGAGTACGGATGTTTTGTATCGGATGAACGGACACGGATGAGTTGGTTCTCTATTGTGACGTTGGAGCCGATGCATAAGTTTGAGCTTTTGGGGTTGCTAGTTGGGTTGGCGGTTTATAATGGGGTTACGCTGCCTGTTAGCTTTCCCTTGGTGATGTATAGGAAGCTTTTGGGGTGGAAAGTTGAATTGGAGGATTTGGCGGATGGATGGCCCGAATTGGTAAAAGGGATGAAGAAACTTTTGGAGTGGAGGGATGAAGATGGGGATGTTGGGGATATCTTTGTGAGGAGTTATGAGTTTGGGTATGAAGCCTTTGGGGAGGTTCACAGTGTGGATTTAATGAAGGTTGGGAGGGAGGATAGGTGGTCCCCCGTGAAGGTTGAGAAGGAACGAGTCACGAGTTTGGCGAATTTGGATACTTGGTTACCTGCTTCTTCCTTTGTGGCGATTGATTATAGGGAGATTATGAGGATCCAAGCTGCGACGGTGCCGAGACCGTTTGTGGCGGCTCCTAGATTGGCAACTCCGCAGCTTACTAGTCTGTCTTCGCCGGTTGGGGAGGAGGCTGATGAGTTTTTGGCCGCGATGAATGATGTTCAACAGAGGCAGCAACAGCAGAATATTCCGGATGTGCCGGATTCGATATCTACTAGCGATTCTTCGTCTCGGAGGATACTGACGCCGGAGATTTTAACACCGGGTTCGCAGTCGCCGTCTGCTTCACCTTCTAGACGGAGTAGCGCTGTTGTCATCGATGAGAACGATGAGGCGGCTGCTACATGGAAGGCATACCATAAACAACAGCAGCAACCGGTACCTTCAGCGGCGAGTGTTTCGTCGTCGACTTCACCGGTTAAGATTACGAGCGAGAAGTTTGTGAAGCCGGAGACCGAAGAGTCGGAACTGGTCACCAATGCGAATCGGGAGCAGTATGTTAGGGATTATGTGTTTTGGCTTACGGATAAGTCTGTTCGGCCGCAGTTTGAGGCGTTTGAAAGAGGGTTTCATGCGGTTTTGGATAGGAAGAGTCTTAGTGTATGTCTTTTTTTCCCCTTTCCCCTCTTAAGTGGAGTTCTGGAGCTAATGATGTCTTTACGGGGTTTTAGCTATTCAACCCCATTACCCTCCGACACCTCGTCGAAGGCTCGAAGGAAATCGATATAGCAGCCCTCGAAGCCGCCGCAAAATACGATGATGGATATCACCCGAACCACCGCTGCATCAAGGATTTCTGGGCAATAGTTCGAACGTACGATAATGACCAAAAGAGAGCGTTGCTGGAGTTTGTAACGGCTAGCGATAGGGTCCCCGTCAGTGGGATTTCGAGCGTTATGTTTGTGATTCAAAGGAATGGCGGGGATAGTGAAAGGGTTCCGACGAGTCTGACGTGTTTTGGAAGGTTGTTGTTGCCGGAGTATAGTGGACGGAAGAAGATGAAGGAGAAGTTGAGGGTTGCGTTGGAGAATGGGAGGGGGTTTGGGGTGCCTTGATTCTTTTTTTTTGTTGCTTGGGCATTTCGATGGATATGCGGGTTTCCACTCTCTCTTTCTCTCTTCTTTTTTGTGGCTTAGGGATGCATGCATGGATGGCATTTTGGGAGCTGTTAAGTCGGCGCTTTTGGCGTTTCGTTATTAGATTCTTAAGCTTTTTTTTATTCGTATAGTTAGACTTTTTAAGATTTTCTTGGGGTATCCTGAGGTTTTAAATTTCTTATAATTATATCGATATCTGGAAGATCTAGGCCCTTCGTAATTGATTGATGGATTTGTGCAGGCTGTCGTTGTCAAAATCTTATTCGAATGTTCTATTATAGTGAATTCCTGGCGTTAGATGCTATATACTTGAATATTTGAACGCTTCCGTTTTAATCCCTTCAGTTTGCGAGTATTAATTTATGGTCCTGCTAGCAATGGATAACTCTTCGCAACGTTAACTATGATCGCTAATTTTTTCCCAATGCCAAAAGGCTATGCTCTAACATGATGCTTCCCTGCTGAACTCCGTACCTGCTGAAAATGTAACGCTTTTGGATAATATTATAATGCTGTTCGGTGAGAACAACTCTCCACGCTACTACTGAATATCAAGCAATCTTGAACGGCAGCTCTTCCTCCGCTATCCTTCTTTGGTCCCAAACTCTGTATATGAACCAAAATAGCATGACGAGGGCGAGGGCTGGGACCGTCCAGACTAGGTACCACCACCACTCTGGGTCGTTGGCAAGAAGATTGACGTTCATGCCGAAGAGGGAGGACATGAAGAGCATTGGGAGGAAGATGAACTATGTAGTTCAGGCGTTAGTCGACTGCGCGGTGTTTGTATGGTATTGGGGGATGCCTTACAGTAATCCAACTCAGTCTTTTCAAACTGGTGTTCTGCTCCCTTGATCTATACGCTTCATCGATACTGATGAGGTTGAAAATCAACTGCATTTGGCCGCGAAGATCGACTTCCCAGGCCTTGAGGGTGTCTTGTACTTGTGTGAAGTACTCTTTGTCACGGACCAGTTCGCGGTATTGCTGCGGACAGGCATGTTCTAAACTAGCCTCTGCCGCTGCAGCGGTGTTTTCACTGGTAGCCGATTCCCCGGTGCTACTGGTTCCCACGCGGGTACTGGCGCTGCTTCTTCGATCTAGAGAGGGCATGCGGCGCCACATCCAGAAGTAGGGGAGATGCGGTTTTTCGTTGTATACGTTGTCGGAAAGGAATTGGTCTATTGTGTCGACGTTGTTTTGGGCGATTAGCAGGAGGCTGTCGACGAGTTTTAGAGAGGCGAGGATGGTGTTTATGGTGGCTTTTTGGACGCGGTTGTCGTAGAGGTATGTTCTCTGTGCGGTGTTAGGTGGTGATCGATGTTAGATATGAAGGGGGGGTTTAAGTCGGACGTACTAGTGCTTTGATGTGTGACCCATAGGCTCTGATAAATCCCGTCCACCGGTCGACCTCCTGGTCGAAAAGACGGACGACGAGGTCTATAGGTTGGAAATCACGTTTATACAGCAAGGGGAGTAGATTGATATGATCTGCCACATCCGACGTTGTGATATCGACTATACACCCCGTCGTGGAATCGTACGCAATATCCAAGGCGACGTGTTTGATATATAACAACGGTCGTTTCATTAATATCTGTGAGTCGAGGGATAGCAAGAGTTCGGCGGGGGTGCTTTTTGGTGCGAATTTGAATTTTAGACGGTGGTCTGATGAGAGGTCGGATTGGTCGGGGCTGCGGTTTCCGAGGTTTAGAGAGGGCCAGGTGGGGCGCCAGGTGAAGCCTGAACGGCGGAGAGTGGGGAGGCGGGTTGAGAGGAGGAGGAGTTCTGTCATTGATATTGCGAAGGAGGCGGTGTCTATTTTACTAGTTTAGTGACATCGAAAGATACTTAATAGCATATTAAAACATACGAAGAGGTCCGGAAGGCTGCTTTGTCATGAGAAATCGATGATGTTTTCCCGGATCGAGATTCCAGACGAAATGCCATGACAGAGCTTGATGTTGATATCTTATCAAATCTGCAAATATCTTCCACGAGTCGAGGTTAAGATGTTTTGCTTGAAGACATTCCTTTTCGAAGTCGTCCAACCATTTTAGAAATGAAATTGAGATATCGGATCGCGGGGTATTAAAGATACTGTTGTTGGAAATAAATCCCTCCACCGCCTTTGGTCAGCCTTTAAATTTCGATTTTATTTTTTTGTGTTGATTTTGTGGTCGAAAGCTTAATTAAGGAGACGTGTGCACGCACAATAAACGGTTCTGTCGCCTGCCTGGGAAACCCGTCGCCTATGAGGAATATCCCTGTTAGCCCGCTATTCCCGTGCCCTCCACCTGCGCAAAGGTGCATGAAGCCACGATGGGGGAGAGCCTCATACATACAATTGGACATTGTTCAATATACTCCATCACATCGGACCATGTTTCCAGCGACACAACAGAATTCCCAGTCTTGACATGAAGCAGATTTTTAGTCGACTTTTGTTGCAACTGCAGTCCTCCCAATGTTAGACTCCGCTTCCACCACCAATCTGTCTCCGTGGGACTCGTGGGGTTCGCGTGGGTCCGTTTGACGAGCGCATCGATGTCCATCGTTACATCCGCGCTATCCATCGCTGCGAAGCCTCGGATGCCGTTTGAGAGGAGCTGATGCCGTCGCTTTTCAGCGAGCATCTTGCGCCCTAGGTGCGTGGTTGCTATTTCGGGGGTCATCTTTGGGTTTATGGTCGGTTGGTCTCGTGAGGTTTGGAGATTTGTTTTGGGGGGTTTTTTCGCGGTCGATAGGGCGGGATGCGCTGCGGATGTTGGTGAGGTTTGTCGGAATAATTCTTTAGCACATCGGACCGCTTGCGTGAAACCGGATCGCCACGTCGAAGCTTGGGAAGAAAAAGACGTTGAAGTGATATTTCGGAGTTTTTAAAAAGGATTAAATGGTCATTTTCCTCGAGTTCCGACTTGGCTGTCTGCAGCTTGATTGATTTGCTCAGGAGAGAGGTTGTTACTGAATCAGGTTTAGACTTCCCCGGGCCTTTGAAGATAGCTCAGCCGCAATGGGTTCCAAAAGCGCAGTTTTTTTTTTCTGCTTCGTTGACAGGTTCCATTACATTTGAAATCATGGTGGAAGTTTCCGAAATTTTGTGGGAGAGTGTTTGGAAAGATGAGATGATTGAAAAAAAATATATGAATGCGATTCTGGATATTAACTAGGTATCGTGATAATCTGCTCTGGGCATAGCAAGCTAGATATTTGTACAGTCTTTAAATTTGTTAGTTTCAAGGTTAAGTCTGGAGCTCGAACTTGCGGTTAGCTATTGGCTTTAAGGAGACCGAATCCCATTGACATATAAATCGAGTGCTATTATGATCCGCTCATGGCGCCATCATCAAGTCTGTTGATATGCTCTTTTGTTATCACATTCCGTTTGAGCTTAAACCTCACTGGATTTCTCAATAAATTTATCGCTATACCCTCCGGCCATTTACTCATACGATAGTTATATGTCAAGAGGTACTAGCAAACCATGTTCCAGCGACTGTTCACCCGATGCATGAACCTATCTCTTTATAGTTATGAATTAGGATATCGACTTGTGGTATTATTTATGGAAACTCAAGTTAGGTAGGACCACTCTCCAATTGATGGAGCTTATAAGCTTATTGGTGCGGGTTAAAAACTACTTTAAGGAATATCGATCGGTGTCCTTACTCCTATATTAATAGTATTCCATTTAACAGCAGCCTCGAGTAACAGAATTATCGTCGTGATGTTGTGCTAAACACCCAGACGCCAATTATCCAAGGTACAAGATCTACAGGTTGGTGTAACGGATCGGCGTAGACGGGGTGATTGGATGTCCGGTATAGAGAGTAACGTTACACAACCTAAAAAACCACACAGTCTCAAGATCAAACAACGCGATTCATATCAATAATGAATCGCGAGGCAGTGGTATTCGTAATAGTAGTAGTAGTAGTAATAGTAAAATTGAAAACAATACCCCCTTCCCCGAGGTCTTCAAGCACCCCACCACCTCTTCACTCCCCCCCACAGTCCACGGTCCTTCTGTCTCTCTTCCTCCTCCTCCGCCCTCTGCCTCATCTCCGCTTCCTCCCTCTCCCTCCTCTCCTCCTCCCTCCTTCGTTGCCTTTCCTCCTCCTCCCTCTGCTTGAGTATTGCATCACGTCGGGCGTGATGCTCCCTTATCCTCTGGTTCTCCCGCTGGTGCTGCCGTTCCAACATCTCCAAGGACGACAGTTCCCTCCTAGGCTGCCCCAGAGGGCGGACCTGTGACCTCGGTGGAGCAAGCAAGCCACCAACGGAAGAACCAGAGGTGTATCCAAACGCACCGGCCCCGGACCCCGTAGTGTTCCCAAGCCCACCGACTCCATGCGTTGGTCTAAACAACGCAGGAGTGGGCAGACTTGGGACACTAGGTGGCGGGGGTGCAATCGGCGCAAACGGTTTCACAGATGTCGGTGACCGAGAATCCAAGATTACTCGGTTTGATGCCCGAGAAGGGACCCATTCCCGCCCGACCGGTGGGGGGAGTGCCGCTTCAAAAGCTGGCACGTTGCGAAATACCTCCTGGGATCGCCTCTGTCTATTCAGTTCTTCCATCATCCAGGTGAGGTAGCGCTGCTCCTCAGGAATAGGTTCTCCTCTGAGGTGGGTGGGTTCCTTGTTTCGAACCTCGGGGTCCCTCCACAATGCACGGAACCAGTCTTGCGTTAGGGGAGCGAAGGCGGACGCTGGCTGGTGTTGGCCACTGGTGAATGGAATGGTTGCAGCTTCTACAACAAATTCCGAGAATGATAATGAGCGGTTGGAGCTCGGCTGGCTGGCTGTCTCCGGCAGGTTTCCTTGCCCTTGCTCCAAAAGTGTCTGTGGCCCCAGGTGGTGACCGGTGGGCATGACAGCCTCAGTAGCCAAAGAAGAAGAAGAAGAAGAAGAAGAAGAAGAAGAAGAAGAAGAAGAAGAAGAAGAAGAAGAAGAAGATATTTCAGGTGATTCCGATGTGATGTCAGAGCCTGGCTGGTCGAATATTCCCCCTGCTTTCCCGGGTTCTTGCTCTGCAACTATTTGTGGTGTCAAATAGTGAGTAGCGGCTGGGGTGGCTTCAGTTTCCAAGGGAGCTTCAGGCCACAGTTCGCCGTCGTCGGTTTGCATGGAATCGGTATCCATGGGTTTTTTGTCGGTAGCAAGACGGTTCGCCCAATCATTGGTCTGTCCTGCCTTCAACCCCATCCTGAACCCCTCTTTTCTTCTCTTTCTTCTATCCCGACCTTCTTGATCGCGTGGCCAGAGTTCGCTGATGACTCGCCTGTAACGGCCATGTCCGGGGAGCTATATACCAGTTAGTTTTCAAATTCTTGGTTAAACGAATTGCAACAAGGAACCTGTTGTAATTGAAATCTCTCAGTATAGATAGATAATCCTGAGAGGATCTCAAGACTACGCGAGACTACGTAGATAGGATCTAGTCTCGTGATGATAGATATAGAGATTCCTAAACTTGCCTGAAATTCCCGAAGGCTATCGGTATTACCGAGAGATTGAAGGTGAAAAAAGAAGCGACGGAGGATGATATCCTTGGGAGCGGTCTCGAGATATCCAAGGTAGAATTGTCGGAGATCCACCAAAGGTGGTCCCTGGCTCGAAGGACGTGCCGTAGATTCGCCTGCTTTTAGGAATGCATTAGCTATTTGTGAAGCGATAATGGCGTAAAATTAAACATGGTACCTACCTTTTAGAGTCTCTGCCATGGTAGCTCGATGACCACTTGATGGTGAAATGGATAGCTGGGTGTGAAGACTTGATGATAGAGATGACAAATGTAACGGCAGAGATATCTAACGAAGGTGAAGGGTTACCGCGTGAAGGTTGCTAGCTGGAGAGGTGCTGTCTAAAATCCAGGCTAGGTGCACACAATATTACTCGATAGCTACTAGTAGGTGAATATCGCGTCGCCGCAACGAATATTATCTCGATGTCCAATTTTACTCATAGCCAATGGTAAAGTTCGAGGAATATATCACAATCATCGGTGAGCTAGCCAAAATGAAGACCTAAACAGTCTGAAAAGTCGAGATACTATGAACTTGTTTTACATTTATTCTATGAAATCTACCACGTACTATTTATCTCATTGATACAGGACCGGCGGATGGCGTCAATATCAACATCGCGAACCTCGAGACCCCCAAAAAACCTGTGTTGCTCCATAGAAAATTTTATATGACGATGTTCATAGATGATATAGATTCGCCGAGATCAGAGATTTGATACAAAAATCTGGTTAAAAGATTGATATTTGATGTATTCACGGCGATATTACGTCACGGGCTTCTGTAGACGGTTGACAAACTCGGCAACATGACAATGTCCAAAAAGTTTCCCTCGTTTTCCCAAGTTCGTCTATAAAAACCCCTTTCCTCTGCTCTCTTTTCCTCTTCTTCCTCCTTTCATCCTTCAAGAACAATGTATCATGCACCCACAGTAGAGACATTCATCACGGCATCAAGGTAATACTCATTATGGACCTCATCTACTAAGCCCGGCTTCGGCCCTGCGGTAGGTGCGATAAGAACCCCCCCTGATGCGATATTATCCTGGTGTCCGTCGGTGGGTGCACTCTATTGTGGTTTGTATGGTACATTGTTCCCCCTCTCTTCATACGCTTCACGGGTAGGGCCCACTTTCAGGCAGGCATCAAGGTAATACCCATTATGGACCTCATCTACTAAGCCCGGCTTCGGCCCTGCGGTAGGTGCGATAAGAACCCCCTCTGATGTGCTATTATCTTGGTGTCTGTCGGTTGGTGTGTTCTACTTCGTGGAGGTATGGAGAGAGTAAGGTACGTCACTTCCCTCCCCTTCTGGTTTTTGCTAATCACGTGTAGATACGCATACGGTTTACCTGTCGAAAGGGACGGGACCTATCGAAAAGGATGGGTTACGAATACGTTTACGGATACGGACCGTCGAAAGGGACGGGGCTCATCGAAAGAGATGAGTTGCGCATACGCATACGAACCTGCCCTGAAAGGGGCGGGGCCCATCGCAAGGGATGGGTTCGGCCGGCTAAATAAATGATCATCGGTGCAGCTACATCATCGATGGGCGCGCAATTTTTTGATCCTTGGAGCTGCCTCTGAGCTAGCTTATGCGCTCCTCACACTTTTTTTTTCCATAATCGGCTTAGTGACATCCAAGCCATTGTAGAAAATAGAGTGGCCGTTGCAGAAAGCAAGGGATTTAGCAAAGGATCTAAGGATGACTTAAGGATAACTTGAGGATAACTTGGTCATTAATTTACTCCAGGGACCCGTTGCTAGCATAAATCTCATGCAAAAATCGAATATTTTCAAAGAAATCTAGGTTAAACGGGAAACTAGTTATCGGCGATAGATGCCTTGTATTCATGAAGTAAATCTACATCGTACAAAAGATTAATCTAATGAACCTATGCCTTCTATCTCCATATCGATCGCTCTCGCTACCAGTGTAAAGTTCATCTGTTGGATATTTTGCGTTGCCTGTCGTTCTGCCTTTCCGTTTTGGTGTGACTGCCCCATTCGGCTAGAGATCTGCCATAGCACCATGAGGGAAGCGGTGAGCTTTCGCGTCAGCTCGACGCTCTCATAACTATTGAACCAGTTATGGGAAGCTATAGGAAACTATCTATCTTATTCCTAGTCTCGGGTGGCCTTGTAGTCTCAATACCCTTATCTCTAAGCGTCTTTCTGCCAGTTACGATATAATTTTGCTGGTTGTTTAACTCGACTTTTCAACCAACTTCACCGTGACCACATTCGCTAACCACCTCGTCAAATATTATCCAGTCTTTATCGTTTCCTTTACACCCTTTGGAGAATCGATTACTCCCTCGGTACCGTATTCTGACGATTTTCTGGCCCGTAGTAGTGGTTTGAAACATGTCACTTCCAGCAGCCCGTTGTGAGTCGCAACTCGGCCAACTATCCGCAACAGAGAACTTCACGGATTTCATATGGCTACAGGAAGGGATTCTACTCGGTCGGAAAGAATATTTATAGCTTCAACCAGTGGGGTTGGTATTAATGGCTTTGGTTGGAGGGTTTCTTCGGGGCTATTCCTTCGTGGAGATTATGGGGTTCCTCGACGACGGTCAGCAACTTGCTCGCACTCGGCGATAGCTTCGAACTACCGTAACCTACCTCTATTTAATATGTGGGGGTGAGGATGGTAAACGCTTTCTATCTCTACTCCTATATTGCTCCAGTTCATCGGGGAAATACCGCTACTATACGAGAATGATCTATCGAAGTATCCACTCGGCGATGGCTTCAAACACGGGAGGCAATATCTATAACGGCGATGGCGGAGGTAAATGGCTCTTATCTAGAATATTACTCTACTTCGTGGTGGAGGTATATATAGCTAATATACAGGATTGAGGTAAACACGAATCTATGACATTAGCTATACTCTAAGCTATAAAACAGCTACTTCGCACGCAAGACTTCATGACGTCTTCTCCCTCCTCTTCAGCGAGATATAGCCCGGCCTATCCGGTCTGACGGCACCAGTTCCGTATCTACCCGCCATATGCTCAATCCGACCATCCCTCTCCTCAAGAGTCATATCGAACTTAAGTATCAACAGCCCAATACTGACAAAAAACTCCGAAGCAGCCAGATATCTTCCAGGGCAATAATGCGTCCCACCAGCGAACGGTCTCCAGCTATTCAGCAACTTCGATTTCTCGGGTCCTTCGCCCATAAACCTTTCAGCCCAGAATTCAGTCGCTGGATGGCCTGGGTTGTCGAATACCGGTGATAAATGCAGCGCATACGATGGAGCTACGACGAGTCTTCCTTTTTTAAGGATGTAGCCTTCGAGTTCTGTATCGTCGGTTACGATTCGGGCTGCCATGTTTGCGATGGTTAGGCGGAGGGATTCTTGGTAGATCGAGTGGAAGAGGGGTAGTTTCGTGAGGGCTTGTAGGTCGATTTTGAGCTCTGGGGATAATGTGACTGCGGTTTCGATTTCGGCTCGAAGGCGGGGTATTAGATCGGGATTTCGGAGGATGTAGATGATGCCCCAGGCGACAGTGGGGATGGCGTTGGCGTTTAGGCTATAAGTCTATCAGTTATGTGCTCGATATTATGGATCATGATGCTAATAACTTACGCCCATAGTAAAGCGACGTTATGGATGGCTCTTCCGTTCAAGGACAGGCCGTTCGAGTTTGTCAGAGTATCCCGCTGACGGAGAACTCTGCCTCCCCACCATTCATCCCAAAGCACATCATCCGACAGATTCGGAGCCTTCTCAAGTCCTTGGAGTGTCCATTTTTCGATTGCAGCGGTGAGTTCGTCTCTAGCGCTGATTGGTCCCTTTAACATCCATGCGGGTGTTTCCTGGAAAAGCTTAAGAAACCCTTCTTCGAATTGCCAGAGCAGTTCTGCGCCGTTTGGTACGATTTCCTTGAGATGAGTGCCGAAATGCACGCTCGAAGCGGCCCAGAAGACGTGATGCTCTGTTAACTTTCTTGTAGTTATTTCCGCTGTTTCAGCAGTACCGATGATATCGTCTAGCGCTTTATTCCAATTCTCTGCAAACCGGTTGGATGCCTCATCCAACCCCTGCGTCTGCCCGAACCAATTTTCAGTATACTGTTTCATAAACTTGGGCGCCATAGCCTGTTCCTCGGCTTGTTCCTTCGTCATCCCCTCCGGTACGGGAAAACCATGCATCCCAACACAGAATTTATCAAGATCATCTTTCCTCATTGCGAAGATTTTATCGAATATATCCCGCTCGAGGAGGTCGAATGACATGGTTTTGGCATTTCGTACGAATTTGGCGTATAACCGCGGAGATGTGATGAGGTAGAGTGTTCGGCCGCCCATGTAGATCCGGTACGGCGTGTCGGAGGGCATAACGCGGCGGACCCATTGCATGAAGTTTGTGAAGTCGTTAGAGAAGGAGAGCGCGGACCCTAGCCATGGGATTCTGTATGGGATTCTGTTGTGCCTGTTAGCATTACGTTTGAGTTTGTTGTTTGTGGTTTATGCTGCTTACAACGGTGGATCTCGCGCGTCAGTGGCTGGGACTAGGCGGTGGTAAAGCACCACGACACAAATGAACAGGGCGACAATGCTGCTGCCCAACGCCAGGGAGACGTCGTGGTGCAGCCATTGGGAAATTGGCGATAGCACTTCCATCGATATCGATTATCGTGGTCTCTGAGGCCGTGAAGGAGGATGAACTCTGGACACGAAATCGATTGTTCATCTTATCCCGCAAAAGATGCGGGATTGTATTGCACCGTAGCCTCCAGCTTCACGGCCAATCATAGCTTGGGGAAGCAGATTACGGCGACCGTAAGCCGGCTGTTGCTTTCTGGGGATCCCTGTTGTGGAACATGCCGCTGTGGCCTGTTTGGGCGAATGCCAACAGCCTCAACACGGATTACAGCTCATGAAATTGCAACCGACAGACGAACTACTAGTTTTCTATATTTGGTATAATCTTAAGCGTTGTATAGGGAATTTGGTGGGATATTCTAGTCTCGATGTGGCTAAGTTTGTTAGGTGAGGTTTCGAGAGCCAGCTTCTACGAAGTGGGTGTTATCTCGTGTAGTTTTTCGGGCAATTCTGAAACTGCTGTACCACTAACTTGACTATTAAGTTGGTTATGCAATAGGAGGGTGAAGCGTGTATATCTGGGGCTTGAGTATTGAAACCACCTTGTGCAAATTGTATTCCTCTAGTGTCGATCGGGATTGTGTATTCTTGTCTTCATCTTCATTATCTCGATTCATCAGCCCGACCCTGCCTTGAATCAATCAAGCAATATCTTGCAATATGAAAGCACTCTCCATATTATATCCACTAGTTATCGCCGGCGTCGTGGGGGCTATACATGTCCCCCGTCCAAACGCGGCGGATTTCATTCTCAAACCCCGACAAGAAAATGGTAAAAATACCCATAACTTCAATCCCCAAAAGCATCACCGTACGTATTATCATACTAACTAGTCTCTATTTCTTCATAGACACCTCCGACCCCACCCCCTCCACAACCTACAAATACAGCGACAACCTAGGAAAACAACAACTCTTTTGGACCAGTAAATCCCGAAACCCCAAATTCGACACGGACGTCGCCCGCAAAATGGCACAAAGCATCCGCTACTCCTCCGCGAAAACCTGTGCCGCAAAAGAACCCGGAAAATGTCTAATCGGTGGATGTGACAAGGGAATTGGGTTGTATTTGTGTAATTATCGCTCGGAGGGGATGGCGGTTACCTGTGATGTCTTTGGACGAATTGCGGAGGAAATGGTGGATAAATGGCAGATGAATGCTGGGTTGGTTAGTGATGAGACGGATCCCAAGGTCCAGGCTTATTCTTATTGGTCGGAGGATCCGACTTGGGTTACTATGTTTACGATGCCGTGTTTGGAGACTACGAGTGGCTAGTTTGGTGTGAGGGCGCTCGTATTGCCGGTTTCTTTGTTTCGCGGATTTCCAAGAGTTATTGGTGGATATGTGTATTTGTGTATCGCTGTTTGATTTCTCAATGCTTTGTCCTGATGCTTTGGTTTTTCTTACGCGGGGATTTGGTTTTCGATGTCAAGTTTGGTCTACGAGTTTCTATTTATCTCGAAGTTTCTCAACGTTTGTAATAGAATTAAGCATTATCATTACCTATCTTTCCTCCAGTTATACCTCGAGGAGTATCCCCACAAAATGAAGTTCGTGGTTAAACCCCACTATCAGAGTTCGTTTCAACCGCGAGTAAAAAGATATAATAGAAAGGAAAACATTTTAAAAAGGAAACCCTCCAAATAACGCCCCTTCAAAAACAGTATTTCTCGTGTAATCTTGTATTATCCTGGCGGCGTCTTGTATTTAGAAGACAGATCCACCAGCGACAATAACAGCGATCAAAGTTCCAAATACAATTCCAAGCTTAACAGCACCGATTCCACGCTCTGCTCCCGATGGCTCGGTATTCGTTGGCTCTGGCAATCCAGTCGTGGTTCCATTGGTTGGGACTCCCATAGCAGTGGAGTTGGAGACTTCAGTCGCAAAACTAGTCGTTTCGGTCAAGATGGTGAAGACACCGGTTTCGGTACCGATGGTATTGATAGTCTGAGTATCAGTCTCGGTGACGGTGTCTGTAGACTCCATCTGAGTGGTAGTGCTGACGGTGGTGCTACCGAGAGCGATACAGGCTGAGACGACATAGTCTGGGACAGTTGGTTCCTAGATTTCGTATTATATTAGAATCGATGGAATGGTGGAGACCTATAAGAAGAAAGACTTACTGGAGTGGGAATTCCAGGACAGGAGGTGAAGCAACCGCCGTAGGTCTGACCACAGGAGATGATGTCACGACACATGGGTACACAGCCGTCGGTGACGGTGGTGAGAGTTGGAGCTTCTGTGAGAGACATCTTTGATATTGATATCGGTTTGATCTGGTATATGGTAGTATGAATATCGAGTAGGTGGTATATTGGAGGTTGAAGAGGAGCAGGAAGAGGTTGATGTAGATGTAGATAGGAAGAGGTTAATGGATAGAGAATTAACTGATGTTGAGATTTAAAGGTTGTCGACGCAAACAGTGGAAGCTTTGGTCGTCTGGCCGATTCGCCGCTGTTCTGTGTAGCTGTGGTGATGCACGCCCAGCCCTCGGTTGCCTCGGTTGCCGCATCTTGACGCAGAAACTACGGCGAATGTCTTGAACCTCGACAGATCACTTGCTCGTTTAGACCCCGTTACCGTCTATCCAAAGTCTGTTGGCGGAAACTCAATAATAGAATGCCCGAAGAGGCAATTTTCTACTCCGAGGTTGTCCCCCATAGAAACCATTCCTCCATTCCACAGAACTATAATACTAGCATATACTAACTATATCAAGTAGCTAATCTCATACCGATATTGGGAATGCTATACCATCATGACTCCTTTCAATGGTAAGCCGCTGGCTTCCGACTTATTAATCTGGATAACGTTACGGCATTTGGCTATCGATATCAATCTGACTCAGTCTCGCGCGAATTCGAAGCTAACTAGGAATAAATGTGTTGCGCTGATTAATATATACCCGAAGCTTCCCTCCTCCTCGTGCGACCATTCAACGACATCCATCCTCATCTCCTTGGCCAAAATATCCTTCATCTCGATTCGCCTATCCAATCTTCAACATGCGAGAAGCTCGACCAGATACCGCTGGCCCCGACTCGGGCCCTGAATCTCCCTATCCCGTCCGGCTTTCCGGCAAAGTCATCTCGGGCTTCGGTCGCGGCAGCAAAGAACTCGGCATCCCCACCGCCAACATCCCCACCGACGGGCTACCCGAGTTCATCGAAAGCGGTATATATTACGGCTGGGCAGGGTTACAATCGTCTCAATGCGGCTCATCGAGCGACAAGGGAGATGCTATCTTTCCGATGGTAATGAGTGTCGGCTGGAATCCGTTTTACAAGAACACGGTCCGCAGTGTTGTAAGTTCTTGTCTTTCTTTTTTGTCCCCGGCTTTCCAATATATGCATCGTGGTATTGGCGGCCAGTTTCTTGTGCAGATTTTTCTTCTTCTTCCCCACATCTAGAATTATCCCATCCTATCAGGTTATTTCGGGGGGTGCCGATGGGGCTGACGCAGATATCCGAGCCGTAGGAGGTACATATTATTCATAAGTTCCCGCAGGATTTCTACGGCGCGCATTTGAACCTATTGATCATGGGGTATATTCGGCCCGAGTTCGATTATATCTCCAAGGAAGCGTTGATTGAGGATATCAACAAAGATATCGATATTGCCATCAAATCGCTAGAGAGGCCGCCTTATGCCGCAACGAGGGAGGAGAGCTACCTGACCACGTTCCCGGAACAGAGCTAAAATAGAACCAATTGGTTTGGAGACCCTGGTTCTGGTTGATTTGGGAACTTGGAAGAGTCTTTGTCAAGCTATAGAAGCTAGAATAGAGATACCAGTCTCGGCACTTAGAGATACACAGCGAATAGACATGCTAGCTTTTCAACCCAAGCTTCAACCTCCAGGTTTTCCATTCTAACCAACCCCTTAAACCTTTAAACCATATTCAATCTATCAGTAATCATACGCGTGCGCACGAAGCTATCCCACGGTATCGAAGCTTTTTGAGATAATGAGTTCGAGAGCTCCTCAATAGCTCAAGTGGACCCTGCCTCGGAATTCAAAACGTGCAAACCCTGTCAGAAAGCTCCCCGCGCCAGTTACGTAACTACTGAAGTAACCCTTTAATTGACTTTTTCCCAGAATACTGCAGGTCCTGACTCGTAGTTAGAAGTATCTACGGCACGCGTGCGCGCCGGGTTTCTTGTACCTTATTGTTTTTTAGGGCATCATTATATTGTAATTAATCGGAAGAGATCCGAGGTCCACAATTTCCGAGTCTTGGCGAAGCGCAAGTTCCAATACTTTGGGCAGCTGCTGGGAGCATCTACACCTATACAGATTTATCTACAAATAGGTTACTGCACATATCTACTATTTAGTATACTATATCACCGCGACTCGAAAGATTATAAAAAACGGCTCATGAGATCGCAAAATGTTGAACACAAGGCATAAAGGTCCATCTATGTGTGACATTCCAAACTTGTATTTTGATAGCTACAAGTGCAAAGCCTCGACCACCCGATCATCATACTTTATGTCTAGTTTGATCATTATATCAGAGACTAACATTATAAAGAACTGTAAATATTATCTCGTACCTAGGCCCTCAACCTCTGCATATCAATTCTATTAGATTTCGCGATTGATGATAAGTACTATTTGCAAAGCTGATCCAATACCTTAAGGGACTCCACCGGTTATTTGCAGAGGTTGCGCCTAGGCTAGGAGTAGTCCACGCACATGTGGAAGTTGATTCGTATACGCGTAGCGACGAACAGTATTGAAGATTGCCTCGAAAAATAAGTATAATTATAATACTCTGTAAATAATGGTTGACCTCTTCCTTTCATACATTCTCTATCCTCGCCTTGTCCTTCCTTCCTAATCGATCAAACACAACCATTATTCTTCGAAGCGTCTTTCGACTGGTCTGATCTCTTATTAACATTCATAATGACTTCCTCTTCTCATACTTTATCTTGCGAGCTGGGACAGGAGCTTCTCCAAGGATCTCGTAAATATTGCTGTCCCTCTATGCCGTTGTCAGTAATTTTATAACTCGATGCCTAGGCGCTTGGAGCCGTGTAAATATCCATATGTAATTGAAGCCTCTATACATCTAATTATAATTAATCCATAAAGAGAATCTTATACTAATAGTATAATATAAGCTCCTCGGGTTCCCATCTAGCTGCGAGACCGGGATACATGACCATTCGACTTTCGCGATACATACCAATATCAAAGACTAGATAATGCTTGAGCCTATACCCCTTAGGGAAATATTGACCGATCACATGGAAGCAGCTTCCAACATAGTAAAGAGATTGCATCTATTTAATAATCCCATAGCCCATCTCAAGTCTACGATTCATGCCGTTGACGGGTGCCCGGTAGGCAACTACCATTATGTTATATTTCTGTAACCGACAACGCAGTTGGGTGAGGTTAAAATCCAAGACTCCAGCCGGTACGGCCGGTTTGCTTCAAACCCTGGGTATTAACCGCTCCGAGACAACCCCTGCCAGCTGCCCCAGCTCAGGGACATCGGAATGAATCGGATCAGTTGGAGATTGTAGCTTCCCATGACGTCGACTCGCCTGTCGTGAAGCTAGCTATAGCTATAGTAGTCAAGCGAGGAATTGCCGTTACACCGAGCCTAGAGTAGAATGTTAGGAAGGAAAGTCCAGGGAAAAAAAAAAAAAGACAAGGGAGAAGCAGGGTCTTAGTTTCGGTTGAACTTGCTTCATACTTCAATTGCAACGTTGTTGCTGCTCGTGCATGTCTTCAATTCGCATGCTAGCCAAATTGAACATGGACGTATTCGAACTTCGATAAACTCTCAAACATCTCTACACCAATTGGTACTAAGCACCTACATGGTCGTATCTCAGAGTAGACTGTAGATGCCTTCAAACAACTTGCGCATGCGACGCAATCGCGCAAACCTCCGACGTGCTGCGAAGTCAGGAACCTCCGGGTGCTTTTTTCACGTGTGTGATCGTGTGGTGAGTCTGGAGGTAACGAAGCACGTCATGGGAATCGTGCCAACGTACCCCTTGTGCGCATTTCGCCGTAGATGTGTCGGGTGTGAAAGGCGAACCGAGTTTTAGTTACCTATTACTGATAACTCGTACGAAAGTTCGAACGAAGTGACAGCGCTATTACAAAGCAATGTTAGCGACCAGAGCTCGCTGTGTTTATTCACAAACTCACCAGATTAGTCACCATCCAAGTGGGCCCTTTACAAGTTCTGAATAACGGTGGCCAGCAAGGCAAGGAACTTTTTCCCCTTCTCGTGGGAAAAGGGCGGAAGCTAAGCTTTTGAAGATGCATTGCATCTGCATCGGCCCTCCGGGTTTCATTTTGAATTCGTAAGCCGATACGAAAACAAGGTTATCGTATCGCAGCGGATTTTTGACCGATAACAATGGTTCTATAAAATTGAGGGTGAGTTCGCCGGTTCGGAAAAATTATTCTATTAAGTTTATAGGGTGGGCGCGCGACGGACTTACATTATGGCCACAGATTCTATCGAACGGAATCATTCTGCGGCGGCGAGCGAGATCGGGGAGAGTTACCCTCGCGGTTCGACAACAATGGGAAGCTCTGTGGAGACTTTGAATGAGAAGAAGGAGGAGGATGCGATTGCCAAAATCAATGCGGACTTCAAGGGTCCCGAGGAGGAAGACCAGCCGCCGATAGAAAAATCAAAAGAAGAGACAACGGATGGACGAGATCCGTTTCTTGTAGTTTGGGAGGGCCATGGAGATCCAGGATGTCCAAAGGGCATGAAAAAGAGGAACAAATGGATTATTACGCTGATTGTGGCGGCAGGCGCGTTTAATACGTGAGTTCTTTATTCGCAGTAACCTGAAGTTGACTGCCCTGCTGATTTGTCAATTGTAGCACATGCGCAAGTTCGATATATACCTCCACGTACGACCAGATAGAAAGAGAGTTTGGAAGCTCGCATGAACTCGCCATTGCTGGTTTATCACTATTCGTCATGGGACTTGGTGTAGGACCAATGTTTCTCGCCCCACTTAGCGAATTCTATGGCCGACGTCCGATATACATTGTCTCGTTCGCCTGTTATATCCTCTTTTTAATCCCCTGCGCTGCAGCGCAGAACATCACCACCTTACTCGTTGGCCGTTTCTTTGATGGCGTGGCAGGTAGTGCGTTCTTGAGCGTGGCAGGTGGTACCGTCGGCGACATGTTCGAAGGCCAAGATCTAGGCCTCCCCATGATGGTTTATACCGCCTCACCATTCATTGGACCCGAGGTGGGACCGCTGATCGGCGGCTTTATCAACGAAAATACCAATTGGCGGTGGACTTGGTATGTGATGATTATATGGTCTTTCGTGCAGTGGATTCTACTCTGTCTGATACCTGAGACGTATAACCCGATTCTGCTGCAGCGTAAAGCAGCTAAAATCCGCAGAGAGACTGGGGACGACAGGTACTATGCGCCGTACGACAAGCGGTCTGACGGGATTTTGAAGACGGTGCTTCTGAGCTGTCAACGACCCTTTCAGCTGTTGGTTTTTGAACCCATGGTTTTGGCGCTGTGCACATTTACAGCGCTCCTGCTGGGGATACTGTACATGTTTTTCCAGGCTTTCGGGTTTATCTTTAGGGGTACATACGGGTTTACGCTGTCACAGCTCGGGTTGTCGTTCCTGGGATTATTTGTCGGAATGTTAATGGGTGTCATGACTGATCCGATTTGGAAGAGGGTGTATGCGAGGTTGGTGGCGAAGAGGGGCGAGTCAATACCAGAGTTTCGATTGACGCCGGGGATATTGGGAGGGGTGCTGGTGCCCATTGGACTGTTTTGGTTTGGTTGGACGACGTATAAGAGTGTCCATTGGATTGTTCCGATTATCGGGAGTACTGTTTTCGGAATGGGGACGCTGTTGGTGTATTCCGCTGTCTTTGCATTCTTGGTGGATTGTAAGTATCCTCCTCCTCCTCTTCCCTTTTCTATCACCGTGGGGTCGGGTGAACAATTGCGGTGGGCCACTTTTCATCCGATGTTTTTTGCCGTCTCTCTTGCGTAATATCGGTTTTTTGAGATCTGGTCGCTAATAATGTGCATTATTTTATCTTATGCAATAGGTTATCCGCTTTATGCAGCCAGTGCTATGGCGGCGAATAGCTTCTCCCGCAGTTGCTTTGCAGCCGGGTTTCCGTTGTTTTCGACGCAGAGTACGTACATACCCCCCCTTCTATCCCGTCCTATTCCTTGCATCTACGAGTTAGCTTGCTTCCGTTATCGCGAGGATGAGATTTGAGAAGAATATGATTGGGCTAACGATGTTTTGACGTCCTTTGTACGACGTTTGTTAAATTCGTACAGTGTATCAAACCCTTGGAGCACAGTACGCCACATTGATCCTGGCGTTACTTACCGTTGTTATGGCGCCGTTCCCGTTTCTGTTCTTTAAGTATGGGGAGAAATTGAGGAGACGGAGTCGGTATGCGAGGAGTCCGTAGATGTAACGGGTTTAGGATGCCTTTTTCATTGGATGCGGATGAACTTGCATGAGATTTACGAGTTTTCGGGTGACATTTTTTAGGACCTTTTAGTCTAATGCATTAATGCAAGAGAATGAGTTAACCGGTTTGGATTAGATTTGCTATGGATTTACTGATGCAGGGATGTTGATGGCATTTTTGTGGACGTTTTTTATGCATATTTTGAGGCGTTATTGAGTATATACATACATATATAGGTTGTTAAACTTTAATGCTAGCATGACTATAGATCTAACAATTTCATGAATATTATAGGCATACGGCTGCCGGGTAATCGTCTTTCTAAAACAGATACGCCCTCGAAATGGGTACAAGATTCGGTGGAGTTGACTAGGATCGATATCAACGGACGTGGACGAGGGTTGTAGGATATTCGATTCCGGGGTTTCTAACTACTATACATTCCTACACGCAGCCTCTAGCGTCCATATTTTTACGATAGATCTATCGAAAACCATATATGGCAATATTGCAATGTACCATTATTAGGTGGATTCCAGGAAAACCTTTAAGGGTAGCTAAGACCTTCGCTCTGGGCGGGCTATACTTACTACTATCCCTGGTATACTAGGATCCATCCGATTATATATCATTCATAGTCACTTACTATTAGATAGTATTCGCTGAAAATTCCAGTTATTCCAAATAATAAGTGGGCTAAAGCGTCCCCCGGAAAATCTTTCAAGGTTGTTAAAAAGCCGGTGAATAAATCTTCCGTGTCGCCGGGGCGGAGGAGCTCCTTGTCAATGACTCGAGCCGATTTGATATCTCCTCTTTACGGTCGATATCAGTGATTGCAAGGATGAAGATTGCAATCAATCTATCAATCACTCGCGGCAGAAGTACAAAGGTAGCCGAGTTTAAACGTTTTATGGGAGGGTAGTGCTAGTGATCGTAAGTCAAGAACTAAAATGGGCGATATGCTTATGCGTTGGCGAACCCCTTCCACCTCCAGCTAGCCTGCTCGTGGATGGTTGTCCGCCCGCACCCGCATGCATCGACGCATCGATCATGCATCATGTGGGTTACACAAAAGGGCGATTAGGCAAGAAAGTGGAGCATGCGAATCGAGGCCGAGAGGTAGGTAGGAAGATGCGGAGGTTATTGGTCCGGAGTTTATAGGACGAGACATTTTTTCTAGGGGTTGGGGTTCGAATTCCTGGGATGTTATATGCAATGGATTATCTGTTGTTCCTTCCTTTATGTATAATATAATCATCATGAAGTTAATTTTGAAGCTTTAAGGTTGGTTGGCTAGAAAGCTAGCTCACGGGCGGGCTAGCCTCGTGTGACATGCGACGTCTAGGGGTTTGATAGCACCGTGCGCGAGGGGGTAGTCAAATCACATTGACTGGAAGTCAATTACGTTAATGGCGTAAAGGTAGTTCCTGCTACGGAAGATGCCATAATGCAGGATTAGATTTTGCGTGATAAGGGGGTGGTGATATTGCATTCGAGATTGAGACCTATCGTTTCAGAGAGCAAGATTGACTGCTGCACGTGCGAAGATATGGCAAATTAGAATCCCCTAGTGTCACGCGCACGTGGAATAGCTAGCTAGCTATAGCTTAATGAAATAGGCTTGGGCTCACGAGGGAGCTCATGATAATGACATCGGATGGCTTATTTACTCGAACCGTCAAAGACCTTGCAAGCTTGGGGTTAGCTATGTAAAGTGTACCCGCAGGTTTGGTAGGCAAACGGCATATCCTGCTTTTGAACAAACCCGCTAAAACTAGCCTGGTTAGTTCGGACTAGTAAAGGCCTATTTGTCACCGGAATTGGAGCTGGAGTGTGACAGCTTGGGTGGGGAGAGCGTTTTCAACAAAAGCTTAAGGGAAGTAGTGTCGAAGGGTAGAGTGGCGGAGTGTGAAGACTTGGAAAGAGTAACTACCGCCGATGAGACAGAACGGCGAAGGTAGAATACCGATCCCTGGGAGGTAGACGTTGAAGAGGGGCAGTAGCAGTAGTAATCGGCTTGTAGTTAGTAGGTAGTTCCATATAGCTAGAGCCAAACTAGTACATTAGGTCTGTGCCCCCGAAACTAAGGAGCATAGTCCAATCCCCATGCCGTTTCTTGGGTAAACCTGGCAGCAGCGTTTGAGATTTTATCCAGGAAACCCTTAGTAAGGTTCAGATCTCAGATCTCAAAAAGAAAAAGCATGTCATAAGAGGGCTGGGCTTGTAAGCCATCCCCCGTCAGCTTATTTCAATGACGACTACATACTTTGCGGGATGGTCTAGATCTTTCTCTGAGGAGAGTCTTCTGGTATAGTAAAGTGGGGGAAATGGAGATTAACAAGAAAAGACAATCACGAGAGTTTGTGAGGGTCTCAGACTAGGCAAAAAGAGCACAGATACGTTCATGTTGGAATGGTACAGCATGGACTGAGCTGGAACGAGGCATAGCGGATGCATAATTGGCGAACCCAACGGCTCTAGAGTTTCGTCCTATAAGCTTTTAGAGCGACGTGCGGTGGAAGGGTGGAAATCCTTGTAACGGAAACGGGGAGTACGCAATACTGGGGACATCTGGGGGCAATTGATGATGCTCCTGTTCTTTGTCCGCAATCCCGCTTGTCTGCCTCGAAGGAAACCCTTGAATAAACCAAACCCTTCCCTCGCTCTGGAGGCATTGCATTGGGCAGAGCTGCTGAGTTACATCAAACTTCGCTTGATGTGACCTCCGCTTTTCGGGTCGTGCAAAAAGAGGCAAATACGAAGGTTAAGGAAACAAATGAGAGGGAAACTCAGTGTTTCTTGTGTGACGCCTTTGAAGGAGGTCGCTGAACACTTACATGGTAGAAAGGGCCTAAGGGCTCTGCAGCTCTGCTTTTAGTCAGTGCGATATGGTATCTGTGGCTGGCCGTTTTCGTGAGACGAGATGATTGGCTGAAGCCATTGTGGAAGAGGGAAGCATAGTACGCGGGGTGTGGGATGGCAAAGGGTTCACAGAGGCCGGGGAGGGGGTGGGGAAGGTTAGTTACTTGTTACTTAGCTTCTAGGCAGATACATTGTACCCGATCAGATACCCGTCCGTTTCATGAATTCGATTTTATATTGACCTCGAGACACCGCGAACGAACTTTGCGTTGCGGTGTTGTCTCGACGTCGCCTAACCAGGCCTTGACATGACCCCGTGCAGCAGCAGCAGCCTCGACTTTACTCCCCATACCATACTGCACCTAAAAGAAAGAAGGAAGGCTTCGTTCTGATTAGCACAAATCCCGCAGTAGTGTTTCTTCGGCATTCTGGCTTCGGCATCCGATCTGGTCTGATCTGATCTGGTACGGTACTTGCTGACTTACATACATGTGCAGACTTCTACACTTCCAATCCATACCAACATTCCCACTGATATCATGGATATCTACTCCCCGTTGATCAAGGCCAGGCTAGGCCAAGCGATGATACGAGGTTGGTCTTCTGATCCCCTCGAAGTGGCTGATATCTGGTGTCAGTCCAAGACTCGTCCTGGCAGCTGGCAGCTGGGCAGAAGCAGGCAGCTCGGTGAGCCAGCAAGGGTTCTTGATATCGAAAGAATCTCATTCGTCTTCGACTTCTGCTCTGGCCGTCCGAAGTAACTATATCCGTCCGTATGTAGCTTGCTCTTGTGCGATGGCCGAAACTGAACGATGCAATGCTGAAGCGCTCGACGATTGAGGGCTCTCTTGTTCCCTCTCGCTCCCTCTCAGGCTGGCATATGTGGTGATGCGTCATGTCGTCCGACCTCAGACTCGTCACATTCTTGTATCCCTCTGGAGCTCGACGGACTCGATACCAAGCAAACGTTTGAACGAGCAAACAGAGAGCAAAAAAAATGAGAGAGCGCCATAGACGAGGGCTGCTATACGTTGCTAACGTATGCTTTTTGTATGCTGTCGAAGTCGAAGCTCACTGCTCAGACCAATCCGGTGCTGAGGAAGTCTGGTTCCAGCGGCCTGTTGGGTTCGATGCCGAACATGCGAACCATGCGTGCAGGCGAGACACATACAGACATGCCCTGATCATATCCACAGTCTTCTAGCTCTCGCAGTGATCTACAGCTCGAGCTTTGAAGCTGCTTCCACTCCTCCGAGCTCAAAGCTATTCCCCAGAATATACTATCCTACCTCACAATACCTCTCCACCAAATAGCTCATCCTCTTTCGTCATCTGAAGATCTCAGCATCAATGGTTGAATAAGGGAAGTGGGTCGGCTTCCTTCGAGCTAGCTGATTCTTTACTCCATGTCCCCGCTTTGCTAGCCTCAGCCCACCTAGTCCGTTCGGCCCACACCATCGGCCGCCGACTCCAACCACCATCGTTTACCTGGCCAGTAGCGAGTGATTATTCGCGCATAATATTCTCCAGAAGAGCTTCCAGACCTTCCGAACAGAGGCTCGACAACGGAGACGCAATCCACCTTTTTTGCTAAGCGCTGCTGTAATTGCGATATTCTCAGCCCTGTGACTAGACAGACAACCACCGGACCCCGGGTTCAGTATCTCAGTACCTGATGATGATGGATTGCTGCTGAAACGAAACAAGGTCAAAACTCCCAACTCGAGCCAGGGAAAGGGTCCTCTCAAAAGCCCCCGCCCGAGGAGAAATTATCACAAGCGGATTCAATTTCCTTTCAGGCCCATGATTCTATAATTATTTTTGCCATTCTTTGAAAGGCTCGACTACAGAAAAAAAAAAAACACACTACGACCGTTCCATTTTCGCCGAGAAAAACGAAACGTGCGGACTTGCATTATTATTTCGTAACGGTGAAGGATAATCAATCAAAGTCGCGGGCCGCTTTGATTTCTCTGGGGAATACTTACGAGTACTTACCGACGACATTGCCTTGGGTCACTGCCGATTGAACAAAAGAAAAGAAAGGTATCTATCTGCAACTTTTGATTGCTTACATCCAGATGGTACCTACAGTAATTCGTACCCATCGCTTGCATTGACCCCTCATCCAAGATTTCAAGACATCCTAAAAGATCGAATTTTGGATACAAGAAAGAAAGAAAAAAACAAAAAGGAAGAAGGCATCTCATGTCGCCGGTGACGAGGGCAAGGTCAGACGGCAAGTAGCAAGGGCAGGTTGCAGGAAGACGCCTGCCATGCTATGCGAGGTGAAAAAAAAAAGTTAGAAAACGCCTCAATCGAGCCCACCCCATTGCAGCAAACGACAGCAGACCCGCTTCAGCTTCTAGGCATATTGGCATCCTTTTGTGCGTCTTTTAGCGGCATCCCGATATTTTGGGACTAGAGAGAGAGGAAAGGACCTCTGTTTCTGATGATTTTTTTTTTTTTCTGTCGTCTTTCTCTGGTCAGTTTTTTCACTCTCAGATCCCCCCAGTTCTCCAGTTCCTAAAATTATTCGTCCGCTCGTTACCCCAATCCCGTTTTTTCCCATTTGATGCGTTCCCTTTATTGCCCTTAACACGACAGACTCGAAAACAGCAGCATGATACTGGCCGACATGCCCTCGTTCCGATGTTGATATCCAGCCTTCGAATGGGAAGTTGACGTTTGACGTTTGACGAGCCAATCCCTCACCTAGTTGGCCGCTACTCCTTGCTAGCACCCTCCGCAGTTACGACTAGCTCGAGCGAAGATAGCGCCATACCACCGTCCCGAGCGAGTTCTGCTTTTTTGATCCTGATCTTAAAAAGGTCCGTGAAGTACCAGCTCGGATGTTCCCTCCCCTCTCACGAGAGCCGAAAGAGCGAGACCACTATATCACAAAATAACATCCAGATCTTGCGCTTCTTTCTCCCTGGCCAGACCCGGCAGACATGTGTCCCCGGGCTCACAATCTCATTCCTTGACTTGGCTGACTGGCTGACTCTACCTCGGTTGCCGTAAAGGCCAGGTCCGATTTTGCTGGACGTATATAAACTTTCGCCCGAAAGGAAGCCCGAAAAGAAAAAAATAAAATAAAAAATTAAATTAGTTCGTCTGGGAACCAAACAACTAAGGGTTTCCCCAACGTCACAGGCCGCCCGCCCATCGAGTCAGTCCAGTTAGCGAGCACGCATATCGCCAAGTCCCCCGGATCCAAAATTTACTCCAGCTTCAACGAAAATAATCCTAACACCCCCCTCAACGTTCGAGAACAATTCCGCCCTCCGAGTCCTTGTATCTAATGCGCCTCAATCCGCGAGCGCTCGATCCGACCAGCATCGTCAATCGAGCTCTGTTACGCCCGTTGGACCACCGCACCTCGCTTGAGTCGCTTCTGACCGCCTGCTCGCGTGACACCTCCGACTCTAGGCTCGCACAGCTACCTCCCGAGATCCCTTGAAGCCGCAAGATCTTACATACGCACATCCCAACCTGTCGGAACGATCCGTCGATATCTTGCATATTATCATTCTAGATTTGTTTTTCCCGATTTCTCCGATCCTACCGGACTATATCACTCACCTACCCATCGGCGACTACAAGCTGGAAACCCTATCTCGGTCTGCTCATGTCGAGCGTGAACAACAGCACGACGTCACCAACTGCGGTGAAAGTCTCCTCGAAGACTAGCCTCAGCGCTGCAGCTGCAAAGGATCCGTCTCGCCCGCGACGGAAAAAGGCTAGAAGAGCCTGTCATGCCTGCCAGAGGGCGCACCTGACGTGTGGTAGGACAAGATATCTTGCTTCGTGTTGGATTTCATGCAAGCTTCGGTTTTCGATCGCACACACCTTGCATAGATCGAAGAACAGAATTCTGTTCTAGAACCCAATTTTCTTTCTTGCTTTACTTATCGAACTTTGGTTTTGGCTGACCCGACCTTTGTTCTGCTGTTTAGGTGACGAACGACCATGTCAGCGCTGTATCAAGCGAGGTCTGCAAGACCTCTGCGCGGACGGTGTGCGCAAAAAGGCAAAGTACCTTCACGACGCGCCCATAGATACTCCTCCGAAGGACCATCTTCGTCCCACCCAAGCGCAGAAGCAGGCCTCGTCGAATCCTGGTATTTATACGGGAGATGGCACCATCAACCCGCTCTCAATGGATCAAACTCCAGATCTCCTTACGCCACAGATCGGTACTACTGCTGAAGCTAATTTGGGACTGGGAACTATGCCTCAATCATCTCAGAATCCTCAACAACCAGGGCAGTTCGGCAATCCTCCTTTCTTCGACCCCGCAGATCCCTCAATCTATAACTTTGATATTGCCTCTTTGAACTTTGGTTCCCACTACGGTGCCTTGGAGTTTGGCATGCTTGGTCATATGACCGGTGGCGGAGCAAACGCAACTACGCCAGAATCCAATGGATCCGGCGGCAATTATCAACAACAAGCACCGTTCTCACCTTCAGGTGGACCGGCCTACCTTGCTCTTGGTGACGCCGGCTTCATGAATGACTGGAGCAACTCTCGTCAAAACAGCACTGGGGGTATCCTTTCCACCACATCCGGCCATCCAAATCATGCATTCACTGTCACCAATGGTCCGGGTAGTGGGCTGACGTCGCCTTCCCCGCCACTTCCGTCCCCTAAACACCCTACGACACTGTACGATATCAATGTTCCACCCGCCACTGCGTCGCCACCGATGTCCGTTGCCAATTTCTACAGCCCCGTCACTGCAAGGCCCCTTAACTACGAGAACATTTTCAATCACGGCCACCAGACGTCTATGTCTGCGCCATTGGCCAAGCCAGTTCACCCCCCTCCCACCGCTCGGCGACCAAAGGACCCTTCCACCTTGTACACCACGGTTACTAAGCCGTATTCGTATACTGCAGGGTTCCACCGCCTCTTAGTGGTTCTTAGAAACCGTTTCCCACCTCCTTTGTTGAATAGGATTGCTAGATCGATGGCATCTTATCGGCCATCCTTCATCGCGTGCACAAAAACGCTGAAGGAGGAGGATCTTCTCTTTATGGAGAAGTGCTTCCAGCGGACACTTTGGGAGTACGAGAAGTTCATTGGCCAGTGTGGCACACCTACCATTGTCTGCCGTAGAACTGGCGAGATTGCTGCGGTGGGCAAGGAGTTCTGCCACCTAACGTCCTGGCCCAAAGATGTCTTGCTAGGCAAAACGCAGAACTTTAATACCAACTTTGGTAACAGCAATCTTGGTGAGCGGGAACAGCAGGTTATCTATGGCCAGCAGGCGCATAACGCTGGAACGGAGCAAAACCCTAAGCCAGTGTTTTTGGCAGAGCTATTGGATCAAGAGTCCGTCGTGGAGTTTTACGAACAGTTCGCCAAACTGGCATTCGGAGATGCCAGAGGGTCTGTTATGACCAAGTGTAAGCTGTTGAAGTACCTCCCTGCCGAGACTTCTGCCACGGACGAGGCTGGTAAGCGGAGGAAGACAGGAGCATCAACCCCCGTCAGAGGACCAACGGCCCAAATGTCGAGGAATGGAGTCGTTGGTGAGAGCGGGCTTGATAGCCTAGCCAAAGATGGGAAGGTGGATTGTACCTTCTGTTGGACGGTTAAGAGAGATATGTTTGATATTCCGATGTTGATTATTGGGAATGTGAGTACCCTCCTTTTCAATGGTTCCTGAAAATTTGACACTGACAACTTTCCGCCCTTTAGTTTTTACCAATTCTCCAAGGCCATCTATCTTGAGCACACCTCGAGATTTCTTCTGATATTCATATCACTTAGTGATATTTGCAGGCACTTTACATAGGGTATTCTTATCTTTTCGGGGACACTTATCTGATACCTAGGATGGTTTGCGATCTCTTTGAGTTTATTTTTGATTTTGACTCAGATATCCACAGTAATCTGGCGTATGTCAAAGCAAGTGGGGCGTTCTAGTTGACTTTAAAGCATATTTCTAATACCTTAGCGGTAAAAAACCGGCGCGCGGTTTGATTTTTTGATCACTTTCTCCCCCTGTTCTCTTCTCGGACTATCATTCTTCGTTATTCTATAAAAGCTGAGGTGCACGAAGAATACGGGTCGTCTTCCTCTCCCTTCGACTTACTATATCCTGTACTTCTTGGCGATGTGGCGACGTCTTTCCTTCAAGCCAAAATTCCTTTCTTCCTCGCATGCGACGAATCTTCTACGATGAGTTTATGTTTTCGCTATTTTCGCACCCTTTATACACCTGTACAACCATATTCTTATCAAAAACAACAAAAAAAAGATCTTTTGGGAAACGAGAAGTTACGAGTTTGTGCTTCTTGCATTTGACGGCGGTACTGCACCTATCCCTTCCCCCTCCTTGTATGACACAGCCCTGTTCCTCTTGTTTCAGGATTTTCGAGATCTCGAGAAGCCTTGAGTTTTGTTTCATCATGTATGCCGTTCGATGCTCCAAAAGTTCTTTTTTTTGATTCATTGTATAATACATATCACGCCAAGATCTTAGGATCTTAACCAAAAAAATATTTACAGAGGAATGGTTTAGTTTTGTGGCAATGAGCTATACAGCTAACCGTTGGAGCTCTGATTCTGGGTTCGTTTTATGAGCCATAAGAGAAATTTTTTTTGAGGTTCCATTGTATAAATGTTGTGAATTTTATAACTTCCACGGCCTCTTCCGTCTGGTGATTTTCGCCTCTTCTAAGATCTGTTGTAATCTTTCCTGCTGTATTTTCCAGTGATGCGCTTGCTGCGGCTCGGATGCAAAGATATTGTTTATCCACCTCGCCATGTTTTCCACTTCCTTGACGCCGTCGGTGATTTCGCCGGCTCCCGTGATTAGGCAGTGACCGGCTTTTGGGATGACTTCGTATTGGATGTAGGTTTCTGCGGCCTTAGAGTATTTTGGTTTTGCTACGGTTTCGTCTGTAATGGCGTCCCATTCCGCGATATCTGCGTTCCGTTCCTTCTCTCTTCCGCCTTTGGAGGCTTTATTTGCATTCCGATCTGCGAGTTTCTGCCGCGGTTCCCCTTCCATGCTCCATCCGACTTCCTTGTTGCTTGAGTCTGTTGTTTCTGGTTTTTGTTCTCCTTCTCCTCTGCTCTCTAGAGCTTCCTTGGACTCGTAAACCAGCCTCCACGCAGCTTCCTCTGTCATATCTTCTAGGTACAGAGGTTCTCTGTCATATTTGTCACCATAACCCTCTCGAGCACCAGGATCATTGTTATGCGACCTCTCTAGTTCTCGAGTTTCTGCTTCCTCTATATCTCTAAAGGTTCTTTTTATGTAGGGAAACATGGAACTTCTGGCGGCATGGACATACTCCGCGATTTGTTGGTGGAGGATATCTCCCTTCGCGCTGACGATTCTCATCATCGGCACCGTAAGCTTTCCGGTTAAATCTAGTGGTGGGTATGGTATTGGTCTCCGTAGGCCTCGTTTAAATATTGTGTCCGGCAGTCGTTTGATCCATTCTGGTGGATTGTCAGGGTCGGCAAGGAGTTCGGACTCCATTCGGGAAACCAAGTTAGTCCAGATATTGACGCCGGAGGTCGAGAAGCGATATAATGGGGATGCGAAGGGGTCGGTGAAGTCTTCTGGAGTAGCAAGATAGCGAGATCGGATTGCTTTAAGCGTTTGGGTAGAGAGGAAAGGGTTGTCGGCTAGTGAGGAGTAAGTGGAAAGGATATCTGAGTCAATTGCTTCGATATCTGATTGCGAGTACGTCTTAAGGGCCGATGGAGATCTAGGGATTGTGGACAGGTCGGATTCGGGTATTCCTGGGAGTGGGTCGAATGCCCAGTCTACGATCGGTAACCACGCTCCGGTGGCAATTATTCCAGATTCACGGCCGTCCGTTGCACCGACTGATGCAGCAAGACTGCCGCCTATTCCCGTCCCCAAGACTGCCATCAACCGGCCATCATACCCATTTTCACAATATTTTTCCAGTGAAACGGTGGGGACTTCCGAGCGAGCCCAGTCTACGGCGGCAAGGGCATCATGCAGTGATAATGGGAATGGAGGGGATACGCGATAGCCGACGGATATTGTCGTCCCTCCTGTCAAGTGAGTGAGTAGAGATATTACATTATGCTCTTGGGTACTTGATATAGGATTCGTCCCACGTGAAGGGAAGTATATGATCACGGGAGAGCGAGATGTCGTATTTGAGGCATTGTATATCCTAATATAATTCCAATTAGTACTTGTGTATGCGTATATTTTCGAGACGCTTGTGAATATACCGGAGTAAGATACTCTCTCTCGCCTTTCGCGATAAATTGAAATCACGGCAGGAGACCCCGAATGCAGGAGGAGCAGGTTGGTAGTCTTCGGCACAAGGGTATTGTTTATCTAAATCCTGAAATGGATCGCGGATAGGTTTTCCGGCGATATTTGTGTTGTAGAATTTGATATATTCTTCGTTATAGAGATCTTTAAGGTCCTCGTCGAGCTGGTCCGGAAAGTATGATGTTTCCTCGGTATGGTTTGGCTGGGATATCAGATTCGGATCTCGCGCAGTAAGACGCGCCTTTTCAAACGTGATATACCGCCTATGCTGCCAGGGTTGGGCACATGGAACCGGCTTTCGAGGTCGACTGGGGAAGAGTCGGAGGGCAGTGGGGAGAAGATGCCGGGGAAGCCGCATCCGGACGAAGGCCTGAAGCATCCGCGATGGAGGCTTCACGAGAAATTCAAGCGCGGGATGAGCCAATCGGCAGCTTTGTTGGAAAATGGAGTAGACAACGCGGAATTTGAGGCTCAGTAACATCTATCTGGTAGGACTTGCGGTGCCGGGGCTCTCTGGTGTCGTTATGTGGTTAGAAGGGTATTGTTTAATGGGCTTAGGGGCTTCGAAGGGCGGCTTCCATTTTATGGGTTTATATCGTCGAATGTGGATTTTATGGCGATGTGATTTAGAATAACTTCATCGTGCTGGCCATTGAGAGATATCCACCACGATAGGGACAACGCAGATACCCTGTTGCATTTTGGAGCTACTTGACTTGAAGAGGGCTTCAAGTATAGATATCTACTCCAGAGAATTAAACGATGCCCCGAATACTCTTTAGTTGAAGTAGAAATTTAAATTCTACGAGATTGAAAGGAAGAAAGGAGTAATTACTCCTGTCCACAGCTAGATTCACCTCGCCGAGCTCAGCAATTCGACAATTCTGAGACTCTCGGCTCGGCCGCTTCACTCGGCATCAATATCGTTCAGTTACATTTGAATAGTTACAGTTTTGAGAGTATTTATAGAGCATAGAAATTGTTACGATATTAACAGCAAGCATGTCCAGTTATTCTGAGATAAATCCCGGTTTGGGAAATAACGTGCAGTGTCAGGACTTGGGCGTGCAATGAGGGAAAATTTGGATGACAGACATTGACCAGAAAGAATCCATTGATGGGAAACATTTAAACACAGTCCCTTTCTTCTAACTTCTTCTTCTTCCTTCATCCCCTTTCGTCTTTATCAATCCAATAACAACCTCTCGCTGCAAAGCATAACGCGTTCAGAACATCATTATCATCCTCATCAGCTCATCAAGCGATCTCTCGACATCATCCTGATTGTCTAGTCAAGAAACCCTCTTATTACTTCTCTTTCTCCTCCTCTTCTTCTCGCTTGCATTGATTGCTCCCTTCTCAAAAAACTCGCGTCTAGAACGCCGTTATCATCCTTTTCGTCAAGAGCTTGCTCGAGACCATTCTCATAGCCTGTTATCGATCAAAAAGCACCCCCCTCCTCAGCTCATTGACGCCTTGCTCCTTGTTATTCCACAAGAGCCGTCAATCTACGACTATTGCAGCGTTCGAGATTCCGTCGAATCGTTGTTTCTCCAAACAAATCCTCATAACCAGAACCTCATTGTCAAGATGACACAAACTCATCCCCTCCACCCAAAGGTTAGTTGCCTATCCTTCGTATGTCTTACGAGCCCTGTTAACATATACCGTGACTTATAAGAACGGGGTTGAAATGTCTGCACATCCCTCCCATATCCCCAACGGGGCCCCCGATCCTGCCCTAGAGGTGAAGCAATTGGAAGAAGCATTCACCACAGAATGCAAAGACCTCCTTACATTGTTTGGTTTGAAGAAGGCTTCTTACCACCGTATGCGAAGATTGATCCAAGTACTCAGCGAGAAGGTAGAGTTACTGGACGAATCGAAACACAATATCGCAGCCCAAGGGCCTGCGATCCCCACTCTGGAAGACATCATTCCCAGATGGGTTCGCGAACCACCCCACGGGTTTATTAACCCGCCTCCCTCATCCTCCGGGATTTCGACAATGTCATACCGATACGAGTCTGATGACACCCAGTGGCCAGTCCCCATTGACCCAGAACAAGGGTCGAAGACATATCGAATCCCAAACCGCCTCCCACGAAGACCATTCTACCTCCCGATCACTGGCGGGGATGAAAGGTTGTACTACTTTGGACCCCGCGACGGGATGGGATACTATCCTTGGGTGAGCCCTTGGAGCGCGTTCGGGCCCCCTTCGGCCAGCCAGCCGGCGGGGTCTGGGCGGCAACTTCGGTTCGCCGAAGTGCCGGCCCGCTTTGTCCTGGAGGAGGGCATGTTCGACGCGTGGTGGAGAGGGTGGGGGAGGGGGGAGCGGATTGCAAACTGGTGCGGTGACGTCGAGGACCACCGCTGGGGCTTCACCGACCCCAACAAGGCAACCAACGAGGAGTTGCTGAGGCAGCCGCCCTCATGTGCTTGGTGGGAGGAGCTAGATCACGATCGGATGGAGGAACTGGACGGGGTACGTTCGCCCGTCCAGCTTGCTACTGGGCCTCCAGTCCTCATCTGGGACGAATTGTCCGGAGGGCTATCCGATGCCGGTGATCGGCCAAAGTTCATGGACGACAACGTCCCTGAGGGGGGGATCGTTGTTCGTCCCTCTGAGCTCCAAGCATACTTGGACCAGTTCGCAGAGAAGGTGGAGAGACGGATGGAGAAGCTTGTGGAGGAAGTGAGAGTAGCCGTTGCGGCCCAAACCATGCAGGGGCCCTACGGTGAAATTAGTCCCGCAAGCCTTCCGGCTATGACAGAGGATGATGGTAGCTCTGCCTATCGCGCCTCCGAGTCGGAACCATCCAAGAAGCCAGGCGAAGGGGTATTGCCGCCCCCAATGATCACCGTCCCAACGGGCCAGTCCGGCAAGCAACCAAGGGTGTCTTCGGACCTCTTCAAGGACTGGCCCGGAGGGGTGTGTAGTGAGGGGAGCGCTCCGTGGCTATACCGGGGCGAGCCAGAGGAGGTTTATCCTTCTCAGCTCAGTGGAGTACATGTTACTCTACAGCCTATGTCCATCATCGACATGTATGATGATGGGCATCTAAGCCTGGACTTCGAGCCCTTGTCCCCGGCTATAATTAATGGGACCAAGCCTTTGTCCCCGGCTTTACGGTATGGGACCCTGTTGGCAGTTCCGCCACGATCGGCCTGGCCTCTTCGGGAGGCCGCGATCAAGGGCGACGACCTCATCGCGCTTTAGAGGTCTATGACAGGCGAGATGTTGGGAGGGAGGGAATAGATAGACGAGGAAGAGGAGGATTATATTGGGGGGAAGGTGGGGTGGGGGTGCAGGGCCACATGCAATGGCAATCACGATTAGCCGCTGTTGCATGTGGCCCTGTACCCATGATAATGGAATGGAATTTTGTTACTGGCCTTTTCGAAATCTTATGCATTGAATCGTAGATTTTTAGGAAACCATCCTTATTGTGAAAAGTGACCATCCCCGTCGTAATTATTCTCCATAAGGAATACCGCGACGAGCTTCGGATCCAAGCGCTGGGAGCAAAGTCTATCGGACTAGTAAAAATCAAAATGCCATCATGTCAGATGGGATTCTGCCCTCCAAATACTAGGGGTCTTGAACTAGCCCATAATTGCTTGAACTTAGTCGCTTCTTGGAGGCTGGTTTATGAGACCACTTGGAACTATATATATTCTTAGAATTTTCTCCTTACTTTATAAGGGCTCTCCCATCACAGACCTGCTGGCTGGTACGTGAACCTCGTAGAATATACACCACTTCGTGTCACAACTAGCCTGGGGATTACTGTGGAGTTTTGACCTTGTGTCATTTTGTAGCAGCGGGCCGAATATCTTTTTCTCAGGTGATCAGAATTTTCCAAAATACAAACCCCACCTCAATTTGTAGAATTTCAGTATAGTAATTGGTATTAATCGATCCGGCTTTTGGAATGCCTAGTTAGGTAGGTATAGTAGAACAGGTAGCAGAGGTGCCCGGGATTATTTCGGAATATCGATTCAAAAGTACTCAGTTTGTAAACTTCCCATAGCAAGTGTATATTATAATATATTGTGCCCGTGTTATAGGCGAGAACGTAACCTCGACGAAATTTTCAAAGCTCTATCACGCTTAAATTTGCCTGGCGTCTAAGTGCGGGCAAAGATGGGATCTAAATTTCTGATACAGAAATAGTGATACCCGACGTCCCTCATCAAAGCAAGAATAGCGTAATAAGGGCCCGCTTGAACTTCAAGGATTCGATTCCGCGAGTTCCGTTCCATTCTGACGTCTCACTTTTGAGAACAGTCGATTCGGAGAAAAAGTTGCTGTCAGCGGGCTGTCAAAATAGAATGATTGAAATATAATCTCCTGGTAACAGCAGCGGCCCTAATGGCATTATGGTAATCGTAGGTTATTTCGACCATTTTGGCGGCTCCGGTTCCCTCTTTCAGCAGGGCTCGGATATTCGGAACGCACAACATGACAATTCAGTGTACATCAGGATGCCTATATAATATTGTCAACCTAAGTGCTTACACCAAAATCGAACATCCGATACTACCGAAGTGGATCATATTCTAGCTGTACACAATTTCTCACTGGCTAAGGCTGCAGAACCCTGACGTCGCGCAGGTTCCGAAGATACCATACTGATAATAACCTGAGGCCAGCGTTTAGAAAGTACAGGGGCAATAAGTTATAACATGATCTTTGAGAAAGACACATGCATTGCATAGAGCAGTTGCAAACCTGGCCTGAGTGCTGGATCGAGATCTTGCATACACCTATACACACCGCGAATCTTTTGACAGTTAGTCTGGCGTCCAACTTTTCGAAATATGAAATCTCCACCCGACTATGTATGTGTATTTACAACACACAACAGCAACTCGCACGGATACAACTAGGAATATATCTGATATCCTGATAGGAACCTGGGTACGTAAGCTTCTGCCCCAAAGCACTTTAATTCTATCGCCAAGTATCCTTGAGGCGTTACTTGGAATTCTTCCATCTCTACTTCGATTACCGAAGTTTAGGACGCATAACCGCCCGTAGCTTAATTACCAACAGATATCCACGAACGCAACCACTTTTATAGCACCGCCGCCCTTGGAAATGACAAGATTTAAAACCCAAAGAATTGCCCAAGGCCACGGCAACTCACGTGTCTCTATGTTTGGCATGCAGAGGAGACTAATCTATATGTAATCGGTAGACGCTTCTCCTATCGGGTCCCCGCGCCAGTTACACCCCTAGAACGTCGTCTGCAAACATGCACAAAAGATCCGAGTTTGAGAATTAGTAGCTCAGGCACTTGGGTATATCTTAGCTAGCTGGGATTAGATTTTCCACCCTCACCGGAGACTATATGTCAGTATATTATTATTTGTTGGAGTGGCATGAGCGCCGACCCATTGTTCGCGCTTCGAATGTCCTTTGAACGCTTCTGCAGTGAATTTCGGAAAGACATGAGAAAATGGTGTCTTTGTACACAGTTCTTGCTCGTTCGGTTCATCGGCAAAAGTAACGCTTCGATGGTGCTCTTTTTGTTCGTTCGGCAACTAGCAGACAGGCTGAGAGTCTGGGCACTAACCGGATATCGTTAGCCGCGATCTTTCCACAGGCCATGATTGGACAACCAGCCTACAATGCCAGGTAAGGGCCTTTCTAACACACCACAACTCATTCGATACATTCTGATAGTAATCCGTTCAGGAAAGTCTTCGCCAAGATGCGTCCAGATCCCTCACTGATTAGCGCAGACTGTGCGTACAATTACGGCGGATCTATTACAGATTTGATTCAAGGATATTGAAGATGAGGTGAGGGTAGCGTGAGCATGCTGCAGGCTGGCCCCGCTCTATTCGAAACATGGCGGACACGATCAGTTGGTTCTACCCAGTTGTCAGGAAGGGATCGCCAGAAACATATAAAGTCGGGGGCACCCGTCCACGCTCGATGCACTGTAGGAGATTCCCCAGCTCACTCCCTTGCTGACGGTCGTCGTTGACATTCGTTTCCCCAGTCATTCATTTTGCTTTTTTTCGTTTATTCAGATGTTTTGCTAAACAAAGACGCTCCCTTTTTAACGATTAACGAATAACATACATTCCTTAGAGAAAGCATTTGGATAAGAGGTACCTTGCTAAGGTGCTTCGACGACTCGTTACGATGACACGCACATCGTTCTTCGTGCAGGCCGTGGTTTCAGTCCTGTCTTTAAATGGCATCGCTTATGCTCTGGACAATGAGGCCGACTGGGCGTTCGCAGCTAATAATCTTGTGAAGCGAGCTATCGCAATCCCATCGCCTACCCAAAAAGGGCAGCCTACAAACTGTGTATTATGGAAATATGTCGAGAAGACGGACGATTGTGAGAAAATTGTCGGCAAGTACAAGGCCAAAAAGCTGACGGAAGATAAATTCCTCGAGTATGTGAAACTAAATATCCTGTTTGCCCAACTTGCCACACCTGATACATTAGATCGGAGTCTAAAGGAGAAATTCTTAACAGGTTCAACCCTGCTCTCGACGGTGATTGCGAAAACCTTAAAAAGAATTATTACGTCTGTGTTCAAACTGGTGCTGCTGCAGCGGTGAAGACGACTACCACGACTACCACACGCACGACTACGACTACCACGAAAAAGGGAACAACCCCCACACCGCCACCAAAGGAGGATGAGGAAGAGGAAGATGAGGACGAGGACGAGGACACGGGCGGACACCCTGAAAACCCGAACCCAACCAAGCTTACCACAAAAAATCCGACTGCCCCTTCGAAGCTTGAAGAGGAAGAAGATGACAAGTTCATCATCACCGGTGCAGGCGATACTACCATGGAACCTCGATTCTGCGCTGAACGGCAGAATATCATTCTTTTGCAGAAGAACTCCCCTGATACCTGGAACCTACTCGTTCTTGCTCTGGACAAGATGATGAAAGCCAGTGATACCGATGCCACTAGTTATTTCCAGATGTCTGGTGAGTGCGGATTCGATCGTTGCTCTATAGTTAATCACCACACCACATTGCTAGTTCTCAAGTGCTAACTGCGGTTTTCTTGCTTTCTCTTTACTATAGGCATACACGGGGCTCCGTAAGTTATCTAACAATCGCAAGCTCTACCAACACTGTTCTGACCACTAGCACCACGTCATATTTAGATTTATTGCATGGCCGGACCCAAAGGAAAAGGGTGATTACCAAAGGCAGTATGGGTATTGTACCCATAACTCCATCATTGTATGTCGACCCCCACTAAGTGCCTTTTCTCGATCTAACGGCCAATACAGTTTGCTACATGGCATAGGCCTTATATGCTGGCTTTCGAGGTGAGACTGCTGCTGCGCCAGGTCTATTCTAACTAGACGACAAAATATATTCTTACCCTTTTAATAGCAAACCCTTTACCGACATGCTAGAGATATTGTCCGAAGGTTGTACAAAGGCCAAACTCAAACGAAATACATTAAAGCATTGCAAACCCTGAGATGGCCGTAAGTCACAGCCGTCCCATCCTAATTACCGAGCAATATATATCAAGAAATAAATCTAATACGAAATAGATACTGGGATTGGGCAGATAGTACTTATCAAAGCTATTTGCCACCAATTGCTACGGAAAAGCAGATCTCGGTCAAAGCACCCGATGGTAAAGGAGGCGAGAAGAGTGCGAAGATCGCAAATCCTTTTTACTCTTACATTTTCAAGGGTCCTGAAGGCACAGTATTCACTGGACCGGTAGGTTGGATATCCTCTTACTACCATAACAGATATACCGTCTAACAGTTGGTTCGAAACTGGCGAGTAGTTCAAAGGTTTGAAAGCAACTGCAAGGAAGCCAACTACGTCTGATAGCAGTGAAAGTCTTGATGCGGATGCAAACAGGGCTATGCAGAGTGGCTTCTTGACGTAGGTTACTGCGCCGCCTATGGCATTTGGAACATACTGACGAGCCACCGGCTTCTCTAGGAGACGCAAGCAGACTTACAATGCTTTAATGAGCACTAGTGGATTCAACTTCTTCTCTAACTCCCTCGAGAAGCTTCATAATGATGTTCACATGCAAATTGGTGGTAACGGTATTATGGGCCTGATATCCTACGCTGCCTTCGATCCAATGTTCTGGTATGACAAAATAAACCTCTGTATGCGAGATTTTCTGCTAAATTAATGTGTAGGCTTCACCACAATAACATTGACCGCATGCTTGCAATTTGGCAAGCTGCTAACCCCGGAAAGTATCTGTCGCCGGACACTGCGGTTCCTACTTTCCAGCGAAAAGTCCAAACTGGTGAGAAGGACGACTTGAATACTCCACTGTACCCCTGGAAACATCCCGACGGAAGCTGGTGGAAGTCCGACGATGTGAAAGATGTCACCAACATTTGGAGTTACGGATATGGTTATCCAGAGGTCCCCTGCTACTTCCAAGGTGATACCAACACATTGGATGACTTTGCTACTAAGCAAATCAACGACCGTTATCTGGCGCCTGTTACTGCAATGTCCAGACTGTCCAGATTTAGAAGACGTGGTCACGCTATTGCAACCACTGGCAAGAATGTTACCGAATGGGATGTCAACGTTATTGTCGACCAAGCGGAACTACCGGGCACATTTTCGATCTATGTCTTCTTAGGTCAACCTCCATCAGACACCAAGAAGTGGGATGAGTCCCCGCAGAAAGTCAGCACGATGACTCTACTTGGTACACCAGGTGAAACAAAGCCAAATAAACTGGAGGGCATGACCATCCCCTTGAGCCCGCTCCTCACTGAGAAGGGAATTAAAGGCAGTGATAAGGAGATCGAGGAATACTTGGCTAAAAATTTAATGTGGACCTGCTTGAGTCTCAACGAGGCGGTAAGCTGACCTAGATATCTCATCCCCGATACGGACTATGCTGACGGTTACAAAAATTTAGGGAACCATAAAACCATATGACGTCAAATCTATGAAATCTCTCAAGGTTGCTGTTTCTAGCAAGAGCGTCGTACTGCCAACTGACCCGAAGAAGAAGCCAAAGATTGGTAAATCCAAGGTGAAGGCAGCAGTTACAAAGGACAAGGCTAAGAGCGGCGGTGCTGCTACAGCTTCGGAGCTCGAGCATACAAAACTCAAGGGTGGTAAGGAGGCACACCTTCGAGTAGGTATTCTTCCTGATATCCAAAATACCACCATCACCGGAGGCAAACTGTAAGGAACGCGAAAAGGAATTCCTTGTTGATTTGTTCACTGCATATTATCCCTGGGGATATCTTTGAGATTCATCGTTCCTGGGCGCTATATATGACTATGCCCATGAGACTCACGGATTGGCATTCTCATAACTGTATATCGGAGTTTCCATAGATAGATATCAATTGGTTTGGACTTGTTGCTGTATTTCTAACAGATGTACTTTTATTTGCAATAAGCATCTGAGGATGAACACCAGGGAAACTTTTGACACAGTTTCCCCGGGCTCAACTGACAAGTAAAAAATTTACTATATTAATCAGAGAGCCGGGTTGGTGTCGCGTCGGCATCCCGTCGGCATCCTGTCGGATTACGTATCAGGAAACTCGTGACTCGACATTCCATACTCGCAACGCATTCCCACCCAAAACCCTTGCCGACCTACTTATCGCCCAGCCTTACCTAGTGATAACGGCACCAGTGATCAATGCCCCCCAAAGAGTAATACGCAAAAAGTAAACGGTTGTGTTGATGTGGGTCTAGAACTCGAAAACGCCAGCGGATAGTATACCATGATACCAGAGTCGGGCAGAACAACAAAGCTTACGGCTCGCTAATAGCTAGGCATTTGGGTAGCTGGTATAAAAATTGTGCAAGATAGGGCAGCATTTTGTGACAAGTACAGCAGTATCTTCCGAGTCCACGTAATCGCGGCTTCGCTATCGAATCTGCTATGAGGATATATATTGAGTGTAATCTCATCTTGGCCGGAAATAAGAATATTAGCCTCGAATCCAGGCACTGGGTATGTGGATCTGGATCTCTGGGCGCGTGTTTAGGGTCTAGAACGGCAAGTAAGATTGTACCGCCGTAGGGGTGATTGTAAGTATAATTGGCAGCATGATATTACCCTTTCTTTTCATCATATCTTCTAGGTTGGGTGCCGAAGGTCTGGCAAGAGGGAAGTTTGGGGTCCCGATTGTGCGTTGCGAGTGTTGGAGTTGTTCTATGTTACACAAAGACTATTATCTGATTGGGCTTCCCCGCGACGCGTCGTTTCGCATCTCTTGCTTGTCGCATCTCTGCGCCTGAACCTCCAGCTTGTTGATATGCTCCGTTCCTCGCCGGCTGAACAAATCGACTGAACCTCTTCTCCTCTATAGAGAGGTTAAATGGCGCACTCCTGAGAGGTGAGGACTCCACGGCTGTCACGAAAGAGGTACATTCATGAATCTTGTTGCCGGGAACAGGGACAGACATGAGATTGAGCTAAACATCGGTTCTAATTCTTTACCGCCTTGACAGGCACTGTCGTTTTCAACTATTCGGTCTTATGCGTCTGCCACGATGTCTTTTCCCCGCCGTCAACTGATATCATCCTCATCGATGGCTCGTAAGCCGAGGAGGATAACGATCGATCTTACGGCACTCCCGCTCGAAACCCTGCTCCATATTGCCGGCTACCTGTCAAATGACGATGTGGCTACCTTTGTGCGGGTACTTCCTCATATGAATCACCTTGTCGCTCCAAAGTCGTTTCATAGATGGCAGCGCCTGGTTGGTACATTCACTCATAGGCTAAATGATGCATTCGATGCTATTGAGAACGACCGTCGACAAAGGGAAACCGTCTCCGGGCCAATAAATGCAACATCCCTCATCTTCGAAGTTGGCAAAGCGGAAATATTTCAGAATACCTATCTTCCGCAAATTTTGGAGGAGATGGCGATAATTGTTAAAGACGGAGAGTTCCTCCAACTGGATGACATCTTCCTGTCTCTACGAGAGCTAGGGAACAGTCATCCAACGGTGTTTACTTCGTTGGTAGATTGTACGGATACCGACGAAGGCTCAAAAAGACTGCGTGCTGCTCTCGATACCATTCTACCGGTCGCATCGGTCAAAGCGCTACTTCCGTCAGCCATATCTCGACATATTGATTCGATACCAACTTCGACGTTTGACCTTATTCTCTTGACCTGGTACCTATTATTTGCGGACCTACAACCAAAGGATATCGCTACACTACTTCCACGATACTCGAGGCATGGGTACATCAATGAGCAGGCTCTCACGGAGTACTTGTCATATTTTCTACTATTTTTGAAAGTTTTCCGACTCAACGAAGCCTTTAAGCCGGATGTTCTTCGATCGATAAAGGACCAAACTACGGATCGAGTTCGATGGAGGTTCACGAATGGATCACCATTATCCGGCCAGAGTCTTCAAATTCTACAGCGACGAATCGAGAGATGGTTGGTCGACTTCCATGATGTACAGGTTTACGTTCTGCCGGATTCTAAGAAAGCGACTTTGACAAAAGAGCAAAAGGACTTTGTTAACACCGATATCCGAAAGGGTGAGATATTTAAGGTTAGAGCGTATGCCGGGACGGGGAAAACAAAGTGTCTTGTGGACTATGCTAGCGCCCGACCGCGTAAACGGATCCTCTACGTCGCATATAACAGACTAGCCAAGTTGGATGCAGATTACAGATTCAAGGACTGCTATAACGTAGGTGCAAGCTCCTACATTCCTCAATGGTGACTAATGAACCGTGTGTAATAGGTAGATTGCAAGACGCTTCACAGCGTGGCATTCAATGCTTTGTCGGTTGTCAATCCTGCGGTGGATCTACAGGTTAAGGGAAAGCCGGCTAGCACCTCCGAGAAATCGCCCAAGGCATCCTCGCGGCGTGGGAAACTCGCGCGGATACCTTCGGCTCCAGCTGAGAACAACTTTCTTCGAAATTGGGAGATCGATACGATAGTGAAAACTCTACGTTTGACGTTAGATACTGTTGCCCCGGTCTTCACAACGGAGTATGATTGGCAAGATGAACCTTCGAGCTGGATGGCCCTCATGAATAGCAAGAAGCCGACCGTCGGCACCGCTGCGAACCCTAAAAATCCCGAAAACCTAGCGAGGGTCATCACGACTGGTGTTGATAGGTTTTGCAATTCGAAGGATCCGGAACCTACAATCGCCCACCTTTCTCTTGGGCAGTGCCGCACCAAACTCTGCAACCCCGACTTAGCCACGAAGTGGCTGAAGCGATTCTGGAAGAAAATCGTGTCTGGGAAATCCCCAATGATGACGCATGATTGCTATCTCAAGATGTTCTCTCTGACAACAAACCTGGACGCTGATCAGGCTACCTTTGGTAAATACGACATCGTCATGTTTGATGAAGCGCAGGATGCAAATCCGTGCATGGCAAATATCATTTTGCGACAAAGAGAAGCCGCGGGCATAATCATCATTGGAGATCCGTATCAAATGATTTATGGGTTCAGGGGCGCGAAGAATGAGTGTTTCGACGACGGGAAACTCCCGCCTACCAAGACCTTTCACCTCACGAAAAGCTTTCGATTCGGGCAAGAGGTGGCGGACGTCGCAAATCTTATCCTTGGCACTGTGGGAGAAACAAAACTTGTACGAGGAGGGAATGCAAGTGCTCCCTCACCGGCAGTCTTCTTACCACCTGTTCAAGGGTCCAAAAATATCGCACCGCCGACCCGGCATACCGTTATATTTCGTACCAACACTAGTAAGTTAAATGTTTTATTCAGCAACTTACCGTTCAGCGCTAAGATTACATAGGTCTGGTCCAATATTTCTTTTCATCATTTGCTAAAACTCCCGATAAAACCATGTGCCTCAAGACTAGCGCTGAGAACCGCTCTACGGCTATTATCCCACTTCTCAGGGCAGGATACTTCCTTTACAAAGGCAAAGCACCAAAGCACCCTAGGTTAAGAGGGGTCTCTTCGTTCGATGAAGCCAAAGCCTATGTTAAACGAGAAGAAAACAATGACGGCTCAGATTCCGACGAAGTTGACCTTCCCGCCCTCGCCCTAATAGTGGGCATGGAAAAATATTACGCGGAAAGCGAGATAGGTGGTACCTCGTTTCTAGAAACTCTAGCAGCTTCAGAACGCTCTATTGTCGATGTGGAGCAACAGGCTGATATTGTTCTAACGACCGCGCATCAATCAAAGGGATTAGAGTGGGATGATGTTATCGTTGCAGATGATTTCATAGTGCTTGGACTGGAACGGCAGAATGCCGCTAATCAGGTGTGGTGCAAAGAAGCCGCAAATCTGCTATATGTAGCCTGCACTCGAGCACGAAGACGGCTTCAGCTCTCCCCAGGGCTCGCTACCTTCCTTGTCCACCGAATCGGAACCTTTCGATTTTTTGTGTCTCCTGAAGACAATTCGGCGTGCCCTTGTTGCCGTGGAAAACATCCTTTCAACACTTTCTTGGCCGAATATCTCACAGCGGGGGACGCCGTCAATGGGACAGATACCTCAAATTACTTTTCCTCCATGCCCTCGCCGTGTATTGGCTACGAAGCTTTGGTCCCCCGCCGGAATCCTTATGCATCGGACGGCTGGATCGACCGCACAACTAAACCGCTGAATCCAGCTGAGATTCCCAAATGCGTCAAGTCACCCACAGTCGCCTGCTCAAACTGTATTCTTGCCTGGCGGTCTTTAACAAACAAAACGCATGGAGATCTCTTCAGGTTCGCAGAAGGTATTAAAGCTCGTTCTGGGTTCGGAGGGCATATGTATCACGGCGATTACCACGTATTCTGGGCTGGCAGGTTTCCCCCTAATATGTCAAGCCAAATACCGCATCGAGACAGTAAGTCATTGGCACAGTGTTATTCTCTAGCCATGCGAATGGGGCTTGAAGCGCCACGGAACGTTGGAGGGGTGAGCGAAAGCCTAGTTGCTTGGAGTGATTTTGTGTTTGGAAAAGCAAGAGATACTGGTGCGGAATACGATGACGATGATATAGACCAATTTATCATGGCATTTGAGGGGTAAGACGAGGCGTTTCTGGGTCTGGGGTTTAGGTATATTTGGTTTGGAGTTCTGGTCTTCGGTGTCATGGCTGGTGATTCCTAAGGAGTCTCTTTACGAATTTTCCCTTGGTGGGGATGTGTTTAGTGTTTTTATTCAAGATGCCCAGAGTCAGGATATATGGGGATAAGCTTAACGTGATCTATCTAATATAAACAAATAACTTCAGTTCAAATTTTGTATATACTAGGTGGATCTGTATACTACAAGCATTGCGAAGAGAAAGTGTACCGAATATCTCTCCTTAAATTAGGAGTCCCTGGCATAATATATGCCTGGAATATATTTCTGGCACGGCTGCAGAGCTCTAACCTCTTTCTTTTACCATCAAGATCAACTTGCGAATTCTAAGTCTTCCTCCTCCCTCTTAGATTAAAATCTAGATTCCCAACCTGTGTCAGGCACCACTTTGGAACCCATCCCTCTAACCTTGTTTTACTGTGCATTTTTACACCCCAAACCGCATTCGCGTCCTCTTCTTCATAGTCAACTTTAATCATATCTCCCACTTGGACATTGATTTCTCCTTCCCTTTTAGCGTCATATTGCGCCCACACCCGGTACGTGGTAATCGTAGAACGAGATGGTGAGCGGGAATGAGCGAAGGCGCGGGATGGCGTAGGTTCCGCGTGTGTCGTCGGATTGCTGAGCAACTTTGCTTGAGCTCGTAGCGCTACCGGCGAAGCATTCAGTTCGTGAGGAAATGCAGGGAGAGGTGGAGGCGGTGGGATAAAAAGAGTAGGGTTGGGGCTCGGCGTTCTCTTTCGACGATTAAACGGTTCTGGCGAGGGCGATGGCCGACGTTCCCTGACGAAGCTACGAGCAGGTCGAACTGACCTACCTGAGTCAGGCGGTTCCAGGGCACTTCTTGTCGGCTGGGGTGGTGTTTGTGGCAACGGTGGTTCCGGCTCTTGATCAGAATCATCTTCGTTTTCTTCAGCTTCCACTACAGTCTTGTGACTGATTGTCGCCCGACGAAGAAGAGTTGGCATGGAAATTTCAAATGCGGGTAGTTCCACGGCAGCTGGAGATATTGTAGATGCCGAATCAAGTTCAAAAATTCCTTCCTCGATTTCGCCGGTATTTCTACCGACCGCGCTCACCACTCTGGCAAGGCTTTCGCAGAACAGGTCCCGCACTATATTCATTAGCATTCGCACGTCCGGATATCGAAGTACATTGAATAGGGAAAGGTTTCTCACATTGCCTCGTGGGGAACATATAACTTGTCTTCCCACTCATACGCCAGCACCGAGGATCACCATCTCCAGATCTATCGGCGATGGCGGAATCATGAGTTAGGACGAAAGTCTTTTCGCCAATACAACAAGCCTCGATGGATTCTCTGACATTGCGTTCCTTTGTGAAATGGCTGGGTATTACTGTGGTTGGGGGGTCCTGTTAGCGCTGCTGTGCGAGTAGGGGTTCGTTTGTTCGAGGGTCTTACTCTCTTGAGACAATATTCTATCATTGGAGAAGCTTTGTACGAAGATGCGAATGGAATTCAGTTCGTCGTCCTTCAGAAGAGACATCTTGCTATTATTAAAGAATCCGTCAAAGAATGTTGGGTTGTCAATCTCGACAGCCATCTCTTCGATCGCACTAATATGATGGAGCCATGTTAGTCGTTATGCCACTAGAAACTTCCCTCAAGATGCTGGCTTTGAAGTGTGTTATACCATTCGTATTCTTTTCTCTCGTCCTCTTCCATGTCGAACCATCTTTTCATTTTGAGACGGTTACGCCAAAAGTTGAACCATCCAAAGCTCTGGGATGCAGCGTGCTGTACCGCCCTCCCTCCACCATCAAACCGTAACCTCAATCTTCCAGAACCAAGTTTTTCTTCGATAGCATCGATACCAACTGCATTTTCGGGAGGTGAGAGAACCGCATCGTCAACCCCCATGGTTAACGTGATATAAGTCGGTTCAGGATGAAGTTTCGGTGCTGCTCGAACATAACAGGTGAAATTCCGATTACCGCATTTGAACTGTAACATACTCCTCCCGCTGTCCTCAAACAGAAGCCCAGGTCGAGTGGAGTCCTGGCTAAGTCTTTCAGCCAGATCTTTCCGACGCACAATTCGATGCTGTGAGATGGAAACCTCCTTTGTTGCCTGCGACAGGTACCTCCATACGCCATCTATCCTAATGTCGGCCGATGGAGATATTTCGATGTTTCCGAAAGCAGAAAGTATCGATATTGTGTCCATGTCCTCGGTGTAGACTGAAATCAATTCTTGGCTGGCCCTCATCCCGACAATTGCTAAATTTGTTGCAATCCGGGTCCGTAGGAGATTAGCCATGACATCCTCGAATTGGCGTTCCTCTGTCAATTACATCGCCATTAGTACAGCCAAATTTAAGGCACGATTATCCAGGATGTTCTTACTTTGAGGAGTTGGGCAGCGGATATAGAGTTCGAGATTTGATTCTTTCGCGATGACGTTGACGAGAACGAAGCATCCTGGGCTTCTTGAATTCCGAGAACCTAGTGCAAGGATTGGCAAGGTAAATGCACCAGCTAGATTTGATTCCATCAGCAATTCCGTGTTAAGCCAGTTTTCGCAATGGGACTACAAACCTCTATAGTCGGTTAACTCATGCTGCCTCGTCGCGCCCCCCGCAGTTCTGCAACGACAAGCAAAAAGAGGCAGGGCAGCTGGGCCGATGGCATCAAAGGACAAGAATAATGCCGGGTTAACGGTGGCGTGAGGACACAACAAGTTCTGACGCAGTTCGTCGAGATAAAGTTCAATATCCCTTCAAATTCCGTTAGCCTTATGATCAAAGTATGTCTTCTGTTAGAAGAAACTAACAATTCATAGCCCTTCGGGGTTTCAAATGGTGGTTGGTAACCTGCTGAAATCTTTCGAACATGATTCGATGGCAGTTCCGCTAAGAAAGACGATGAACTTCGAGGGCTTTGGAAGGGTATTTCGGGCGTAGCAGTTCTCTCCACAGTCTCAGAGAGTGCAGGTGTAGATATACCCGATACTGGACCCGCTAGAGCGTCTTCTAGCGCCATTGTTTCCGTGACAAATTCACCGCGAGCAAGTTCGGTGATCGTGCAAATACACGCCACAGCATCTAAACTTCCAGTTAGAACGAGAGACCTCGGGTTTGAGAGAATTATCTAGAACACACCTTGGTCATTGCTAAATTGATAGTTTATGGTATTTGGTTCTTGTCGGATCTTAAGAGATGGCCCATCTTTCTCGCGGCCAGGTATCAAACTCGTCACATTCGCCATTGGTTCGTCAATGCAAAGAGTGTCGTCCTGGAGATCCATCCTCGTCCACCTGCGGTCAGATACTACTTCACTGTTAGTGTATCGTTTCTGGGCTCAGTTCCTTTCAGCAGCTGTTTATACCATCTTGTGTCAACACGCATAGCCCAGTTCCACTTCTTACGACTAGTCTCGTTGACCTTGCCCAACTATTGTGTAGGATCACAAGGTGGGTACCGTGAAACTCTTGATTGAATATGTCAGGTCTGCCCCTCACTGTGACGTTATTTAATTGGCTAAATTCACTGTTAGCGTAGGGTTTTAATGTAGACTTTCGAGTCAAACGTACAAAGTAGCTTTAATTTCTTCCTTTCGTGATATTCTCGAAGCCCAAAAGTTTCGAAGTTGCTCGTGTAGAGGTTGTGTCCAAGCCACAAGGAACGCAGATTCATTCGTGGCCGCTTTCTTATTCGCAGGAAGTTTGGGTAAACTCCATTTGTCGAGTTGTATATCACCTTCAGGATTAGTTAGCGTATTTCCATCGTATATGTGCTATATCTACCCTCATCTTTCCAGGGGGACTGACTGGCACCTGCTCCTGCAGTCAACGATATTCGTTCGCCAAGGTAAGTGAGAGTCCCACTTCCTTCTACCTGTAGGTTGTCTTCAAAATGGCGAAGATCTCTAACTCGAAAGGTTACAGCCGGGCCCATAATGCGTATTTTTTCCTCCCATACAACTTAAATAAAGTTAGCAGGTCTCCAATAAGCCATAAGGATGCCGATTCAACACCTACAATCGCACCATAGGGATTTCGTCTGTCTGAGGAATTCCGAAACCTTTGCGAATTCAAGATATAGTTTTAGATAATCGCCGTCTTGCCAAGCACTCGGATCATCTTCATCCATGTAGAGCTTTTGCTTCCTTATCGATCGGTATTGGATGATCATCAGAGACTTTACGGGCATACTGTCGGCCCAGTTACTATTATTCGGGGGTATATATCGAATATTCATCGACTTTATGGTATTCTCGGCTGATATTCTACACGCAAGTTGAACGATTAGTAAAGTCATTTCAAATTGATGTGAAGTATTGGCCTACCCCAAGCGAACGCAACTTGCCACCAGCACCCTCCCACGCGTAATCTTATCCTGAGATGATTTGTGGTCTTTTCCTGGGCTCCGATAGTTGAGTGACTCGCCATTTTTAGCCAAAGGGGGCGAGCTTGCTCCAGAGCCATCGTTCTCCCATCTAACCCATTTACTCTCAGGGATAACTGCGTCGGCGAGGCATCGAGCTGCTTGGTGGGCAAGAAACGTCACAAGAGATGCTTCGAAGGCGCGTTGATCTATTGCAATTGTGAGGTGAGCATTTAGGCGAAACTTCGTTTCCATAGTAGGCGGTCCATACTCTTTCTTAGCGGAATACTGATGATGTAAGGCCTTTCGTCGAAATTGTCACCTCGTTTCGATGCCTCTGGGTCGTCGATTCGTGGTGCGTAGAGGGTATATTCTCTTTGCATAAGGTCCGAACTCTCATTTTTGACAATAATAGTCCCGGGGCCACCTTTACACTCCAGTTGTCAATATTTACCCGAATTTCCAGGAAGTTTATGGGTCCATTACATTTAATCTTTGCAAGAGCCGCATGGTGCGAATCCTGGAAAACGCCTTTCATGATTCGGCTGCAATTGCAACAAAACATAGGCTGGTTTGAGATTATGGAACCTCCAAGAAAGAAATCCGGATTTACCGTGACTTCACGACAGATTGATGCCATTGGATTGCGGCGGGATATCGAAAAGTTCCTACCGCAGAGTGTCAGGATCGATCAGCGTTTAACACTAGACTATGGCTTCCAAGTTGCGACCAACATTTTGACTTTGGCTGTCTTCTTGTACCCGACTTCTGAGGTTGCGAAAAATGGAGGAAATCCTTCAAAGGTCTTCGGTTTCAACGATAATGATGAAATATTGGTCGCTTCGGGACGCAATACGTGATCTTTGTGTCGTTTGCTCTGTATCGATAGACTCCGACGCTGCCTTCCCTCCGCTAACATATGGTCCAGTACAGCCAAAGCTTGTTGCAAATCGGCGCTGTTCAAATTTCAAAGTCAGCCGTAAATTTTCCCTGCCTCGTTCCTTCGTAATTGCCTACCGGTTTAGTACGTTGATATAGGCATCAATGATGACACAATGATACTGAAGGTCATCTCTCAGTGCCCGAATGTCGCCTCCCTCTGTCGTCCATTGGATTATCTTGTAGCCTTTCGAAAACCATATCTTCCAACTCCAACTTGAGTCTAGCCTATCGGTATATTTTTCGACGATTGATTCCAGTCTACGCAAGGTGGCTCTACACCCCTCCACCATCTCCCCAAGTTTCTCCTTACTCCGTGTATCCTGCGCATTTCGGCCGGGTTTACTGGTCTCTCTGGCGAGCGCTTCGAGGACGATACTTAAGGAGGAAAGTTGCGATTTAATCTGGAGAGGATCAAAGAGTAAGAAAATACACCCATCCCGAACAGTGCTGTCTGCATCTAGCTGGGTATTCGCGGACAACGAACCTCACCAAACTCGGAAGCTGCACCTGTAGGACCACTAGAAAAGCTGTTGCTCAACCTTAACGCGATTGCTGAAAGTTGGATTATATCTATGGCCAAGCGCAATAGCGTTCCCAAGAGATCAGTTACGGCTCATTTTCGCAGTGGGCGATGAACATGAGAGGGAGGAGACACCACAAACCTCCAACGCCGACGCCGAACGACATCCCGCTCCTTGACTGGTATCAGACTATTATGGTGTGAGGGGCGCAGATTGCTCTCTTAACTTCCAACTGTGTTGTCGGCAGACTCGGGGCATCGTAGGGATGCGGGCTGCTACGTTACTGCTTGGTCAAAAGTTGGACTACTAAGTGGACTTCGAGAGAAATAATATGCGCGGGCATAGCTCCCCTTTTTCAGGAACGACCTGGGCAAAAGAGCAGGGCCTACAAAATAGAGAGCCGGCGGGCGACGAAATCTTCAGCCCCTCGCGAAAGCTCGATGCGGAGCAGAACAGGCACTAACAATAGCGCAGCCGCGGGGCAACTGGAATCAAGCATTTTGTGGCTGGCTGGACTATGCTCGCTTGCATGCAACGATCCTTCGTACCGAGCGGGTTCTACACTTAGATTTGAAAATTCTAAGCCGGTGATGGCAAATATTGATGGAATGTTAGATGACGTTTTGGAAGGCTATTTCTAAAATGCACTGCTGACTATCCAGTAATCTGATGACAAAGTTCGAGGCTTCCTTGAGGATCAGATTCCCCCAGAGGATTGTAACTACGTAAGTACCTGTGGTAGCCTTAACATAACGGAGAGTATGGCGGAGGGTATAAGAATGGAACGGAATGTGTTGTGAACTACCGATTGATTTGATCTTATCTGATTGATCTGGTTTGATCTTATCTGATCAGATATGGTGGGACCGGGATCCCGTCGTTGTTGACAACCACCCCAGAAAAGGCTGTAAACAATGGCCCGCTGGCAGCTGAATCGACCAAACCTCCACCATAAAATATAGAACCACCGTGGTCGCCTCCCACGGTCTCCATCGTCATTCCTTCGACCAGGCGGTCAGAATATATACCTATACAATCAGTAACGAACATATCACGCCCGACTCACGAGCCTTCGAACCAGTTCTTCGACCCTATCCTCCGATTATCTAAAGGAAACATCTACAGAAGGAATATCGAATCGAAGACTATCTGGAGAACTCTGTCCCTGTCGAATACGTACGATCTCAAGCGACAAGAGGTAGTTCTCTATTTCATCTATATCGCGAGTTCAACAACAGCTAGTTTGCGGCGAAGCTAATATCTAACTTGTAACGACCCATTTAGCCATATATACGTTGTTACTTCGAAGCTTCCCAGGTAGCGAAAACGTTTGATCTAACCAGCCAAACATATCGTCGCCAACTAGATTATATTCTTGGTCCCCAAATTTGAAGTTGTCTGTCAACTGTCAGTACCACATTTAGCCCAACAAATTCGCAAACGATACATTCGCTAACTAGCCTATTCATGCCTAGGATCCCAGGTTCCCCGAACTTTTCACGTTAACAGAATCCTCCGCTCGCAAAATGAAGCCCAATGATGCTATCGTTCTCATCATCATTCTCCTCCTTCTCTTCTTCGCAGTGATTCTCTGGGCTATCTTCCACATCCAGACGATCATTGGTTGGTTCCAGCCGGCCCCAAAGACAATTATCATCGAAGAAGACTGAAGCGGAGGCGTTGGATACTTCAAAACTCGAGGAGCTCGCTGCTACTCATTTTTACCAATCTGTTTCCTGCTCTTAGCCTAGTTCTTTTTGGTTTTCCATTGGTGGGGCGTTGGGAATCTGTCGTTTGCTTAAGATACATCTGTCGAGTTTTAGGCTAGGCCGCCACGATGGGAGGAATAATGTTGGAAAAGTACAAAAAGGTTGGTGGTGCCGGTTCCTGGAAAAACAAGACTATTGCAAAAAACCCCTGATCGAGGAAAGGAGGGTTTTTCCTTCCTCGCTCAGGTTATAGGATTCGCATCAAATTCTCAGGAGTTTAAGTTGCATTTTTTTGCATCGATGCTTCACGAAAAAAGCCCGGTCGACATGAGTTGATTGTTTCTGATCTTTCGTTTGTTCAATTACTGTTACGATTTTGCGATGTTTGTTACGCATAGTTATGTATTTAACCCACGCCTTTATGTACATAGTAGTTAATGTCTGATGTCTGAAACTTAATACGTTCGACAGCATGGTGTATGGTTGATTATGAGTATGGCACGTTGCTATAGTCGTTTGGACGTTTGGTACAATTCAGTAGTTAACTTGATGTTTCTGGGTCAGACATCCATAGTTGGTTTTGAAAGCTTAGTATAGGGCCCTGAGGCAAGGAACATGAACTCGGATACTTATGGACTAAAGCTTACAAGACTCAGGTATATACGGATGCATGTCGTTTTTTGTTATAGTATTTACACAACAGAACGCCGTAAACCTATGCTTCCTTTGAAAAAAGCTCCGGACAAATGAAACGCACAAACGGAACCAACAGGGCAAACGCAGAAAAAGAAAAAGAAGGTTATCCTTTGAAAATTCTAACCAGTAGATTTTCACAGGAAGGAGATCGTAGTTATTCGACATATTATGCATTGAATGTGTGAATCATTGGATCCTCGTCCCTGCGCAAAATAATGTCTACACCACCGCTAACATCCATGTGTCGTCGCATATGTCGGGTCCTAAGACTACCACCAGTACAGCCGATTCCCTTTGTCAAGCAGTCGCAATGTCCCTTGATTTGTGAGAAGTTGACGATGTCGTAAGGGCTTAAGTTGTCGTCGAGACAAGAGCAGAATTCTTGCCAAACGCAGGGTTGCCACTGGGAGGACGTAGTGGATGGGACAGGACATTCATTTCCAATCTTCATGGTTTCTTGGAAGGAGCAAGATTGGTCTCGAGCGACGTGCTCGTGTCGTCTTGAAAAGCTGTTTCCAGTAGGTCCTGGTACATACTCAGTAGCTGTGACTGTGACGATGTCCACAACTGGGTTGACGAGGGTCCTGGTAACATAGACAACATTGAGAGTGGTAGATTGCATCGGTGGAGTCACTACTGCTGTGGTGGTCGTTGTCGGGTCGATGACTGGGACAGGATTGACGGGAGCTGGCTTGGGTCCAGCAACTGGCCCTCCAACGAGACTCTGATTCGGAGGGAGCGACATTTGAATGGGCTCGCCACCGCCGGTCTCAGCATTTCCACACTGGGGTCCACTTGGCAAAGCCTTAGAGTTGAATTGTGCAGTTGGATTTTGAGTGCCATCTGTGACGAATTTGCCAGGTTCTGGGAATTGAAGATTGCTGCGCTCCTCGACCGTGCAAAGTTGTCCACCCCCACCAAGTAAACCTACAAACATTGGCGGACGAGGGCTGGCCTGAGTAGCAGGACTGTCGTTCTCGATAGTGACGAAGGCGCAGTTCATGTACATTTCGCGTCTGGCAATAGCGGCGAACCAAGTCCAAGCAAAGATCGCTTCACCTGCAGGCTCATCCTGTGGAATCATGAATTTGAAAATTTGATCGCTACCAGCAGCGTTGCCATTTGCTCCACGAGGGCAGTCTCCAATGAAGGAGTGGAGAACTTCGAAGGTTTTCCCGCCGTCGTGGGAGATAGATGCCTGGCAACTGCCACCGCCGTGAGCAGCGATGTTCGACATGTCGATTTCAAAGTGCGCTTCCTGACCGGCTTTCCACGTTACTGCTGAATTGAATGGCTGGTTGTGAAAACCCTTGCAAGGGAAATTGGCGAAGCTGGGGTTGAGAGGCGCATTATAGTCGTTTCGCATCTCATCGAACAAAATTGGCTTGGGGTATTTGATCGAACCATGAGCCCGGACGGTTTGAATGGCGGCGAAAATCGCCGTAGAAAGAACGATAAGCTGCATTTTTGGAAGCTATGGTGTTGGGGGAACGATTGTGTGTGTCGAATGAGTGGTAGATGATGGTTTGATGCAAGGTCAAAGCTTTGTTAGCTGAAGATGATGTCCAAAAATATATATCTGAGAATGCGCTGAGATCTAATCCAAGTATTTCCCCGCGAATCAATTTCCAGAGCGATATAGAGACTTCAGTAGCGCAGCTTGTTCATAAGAGCTCAGCTCAGCGATAGTGGGTATATCGTAAAACACACAAAAGGGTATCAAAGGAATGAACTTGAACGGGCTGGCCGTTGTAAACTGGTCCGATAGTAAGGAATGGAAGTTAGAGATAGCTTAGCTAAATCTCTTTAGAAGAAAACAGAAAACAGAACAAGATCCAGAAGCGAACGCTTGAATGAAGATAGCTTTGTGAAAGAACAAGTAAAAGGATTTTCAGGAGGGGTGTCGTTTTATAACAGCAAACTCCTGTTGGCTTGACTGCCGTACGGTAATACGAGGCACAAGCTTGCGGGCTGACCTGCATAACAGGCACAAGAAAGCCATCCACAGGCAGGTACGGGCAAGGGGAACGGTACACAAGAATCCAACATCTCGGATGTCACCTAATGTTGGTCAGCCCGCAGAACATTGGTATTCACGCCTTGTTCCCCCCCGGCGCGTCTACTGAGACGAATTGTTTGCCAGCCGAAGTTCAAATCGAGGGCGGCGGCGGCGGGGTGGCTTCTGGTTGGACAGTTCTTGGACCAGGGTCCCACGACGTTTCCCCCATTCGGAAATGTTGGATTGCATCGACTGCTATTCTTGGCCCTTGTGCGACTTGGCCCTGGCTAACCAATCGATCCCACAACCAGGTACAGGTCCAAAAAATTCAATGTTCACAATGTTCACAAAGGCAGATTTCCTGTGTGCCTTTAGCCAGGAACCTACTAGAAGCCCCGTGCGCGAGCAGCGCCGAAGAGGCACAGAACAAAAACTTCGTTTCAGGTCGTCGTCGCCCACTTGGCACGTTTTCATTACCTAAACATTCTAGCTGGGCCGCAACTTCGCAGATGTTGGAGTCTCATACTCGCAAGCCAGCAAATATTTGTTTCGGAATATTCGACAAGGCAAGCTGGAGGCGTCGCGGACTGTATTTGGCTCGATAGGAATATTCCCCGTACGTGCCACTGCGGGTTTTCATGATCATTGGGTGGAGGTACACTCTCGCCGGCGAGAATTCCAAATGAACAGCGGTTCCTGTGAAGCGCCGAACTTCGGGGCGCACCAGAAAGGGGGGTTGCATTGACAGCTCGGGCTTTTAGACGAGAAATCCTCCAGCCATGGTGTTTCGCTATGCTGCCTATCGATAGAATGCAAGTCTTAAAAATACGACAGGAATTCCGCTGAATTCGAGGCTCAGCAACTGGAATTCCTCAGGGAAGCCAAATTAAGTCGGCCTTCTGCCAAGATGTCAGTAGCCCACGAACCCCACCGGCTGACCCACACAAAGGACAGCTACTAAATTGGGGGCCGGCGCGACCCATGGCTCAGCGGGAACTCTGACTGCACAGAAACCCCATCAACGGCGCAGACGAGAGTATATGAATCTAGCCCATAATTATAATAATTTTGCACGTTCTCTTATGGCTCGGCTATATTTTTTATATTAAATGTCGCTTTTCTCGGGACGAGGTGTTTCATGAGGTGCTAATTATTCTTCTAAAGAGAGCTCAACGCCATGCTTTGCCTGCCGGCCATCGCCAACACGCATGAAGCAGTTACAATCATCTATCTCCACACTTACTTCAACTTACGTTCGAAAATTTCTGTGCCAGGAAAAAATACGATCCTTCATAATTTCGAAGGCCGACATAACCAAACTTCGCCGCTTCGAAATCTCAGCGTTTATACTACTTCATATTTTGCCTGAAATTTTAAGGATCGGATCACAATGTAATGCAACCAACGAGTCTCGAGGCTCAGCAGCGTCGAATCCCGCCCTTGGCATATGAACTTCAAGAAGATAGGAGTTTATAATGTTAATGACACATCAAATATCTATACTGGCATGTAGCTATGGAATTCATATCACGGATGCTGAACTTCAAACGGCCACCAATAAGCTATTCGCCGTCTATCCCGTGTAATAGATGCGCAGGTGTGATTCGAGTTGATCAATTGCAATATTGGCACGAACGGACGCTTTCAACTCTATCTCCGCGCAATCGCGCAAAATCTATTGCTCACGGCTATCCCCGTAACCCCGGATTTTATAACTTTATAATGAATAACATAAGCTCTGATCGTTTCAGGCACCGAAAATCGAGGATGTTCCTGTAGCAATTAATATATCCCGATTGGTGGAAGAAGAAAGAGCAGGCCCGGCTTCAAATTCCAACACCGACAACGAGAGCCGGTATTAACTTGACGAAAACCTGAGTATGCAGGAAGTGGATTAAGAACCGGGTTTAAAAACATCGCTTGCTTAGGAATCCTCGCGATCTCGGGCCGCCAAACTTTGGCGAGTACGAGTGATGTTAGGCGAGAGGCCCGGACGTCGAACTTCCTATCCGCTACTACTCCTGTATCGATCCTAGACAATGACTCTATCGTCAATAGTCCAATAACGTGTATGTGCCAATATTGTAATCGCATAGATGCATCTATATAATAGCTTTGTTCCGTCTGCTATGAAATTGAGAGTTCTGTTAGATAGATGTAAATCGGAGCACCATCCAGAACATTTTTGTAACAGGCCCACAGCTACACTTGTCAAAATGCGATTCACTGCCACATCGCTCCTTCTCCTTCTGCCCTTGGTGGCCGCCCAGACCACTCTAACGACAACGAAGGTGACTACCACAAAGTCCACGACCTCTAGCAAGACTACCAAATCCACCACTACCAGCGCAGTAAAATGGCAGGTTTCCGGTGGCGTCTCTTGCCCGCACCCGTCGGTCAATACCGTTTGGCCTACACCAGCCGGTAGTACCGCTCTTCCAACGGCATCAATCATCCCTGCCGGGGCCACTTTTGATGGACATATGGTCATGTATGACCGTCGTGGAAGTTCTGGGGACTGCCATGGCCAATCGGAGTTAGACGAAGCTGCTGCTGTGTTTATCCTTGAGCCTGGGGCGACTCTCAAGAATGTTATTATCGGGCCGGCTCAGGCTGAGGGTGTTCATTGTAGAGGGCCATGCACGTTAGAGAATGTAAAGTTTGACCCTTTGAGTCCGCGAGTGCTTGACCTGTCAGAGAAGACGAGATGCTAATAGTGTTGGTTTGGACATTTTGGTTAGGTTTGGTGGGACGACGTCTGTGAAGATGCAGCTACCTTTAAGGGCTCTGGGCCTAGATACGTTCGAGGAGGCGGAGCACGAGAAGCTAGCGACAAAGTTTTCCAGCATAACGGTGCGTGTTGGATATGTCCCCTGAGAGCCGGTTTACCAAATCACCGCTAATGCTCAGAGTGCTGATAGGTGAGGGATGGTTGTACATCGATGGCTTCTACGCCAATAAGTTTGGGAAGTTCTACAGATCGTGTGGAAACTGTAGCCAACAGTTCCAGCGACACGTTAACATCAACAATTTGGTCGCAATCCAGGGTGTTATTAGTAAGTATCTAATATCTAGACATCCTTGATCTAGTCCCTAGCCCAAGAAGAGGCTAACTATATACTAGTGGGCGTGAATCAAAACTACGGAGACACGGCAACCCTGTCCAATTACTGTCTGGCAAAGATTGGAGTTATCTGTACTCGGTACTCGGGATGCGTGAAGCCATGTAACGCAGGAGAAATTGGGGAAGGAGCCCTCGCACCATATTGTGTTGTAAATGGAGACGATTGGACTTAAATTCATGTATTAGATATGCAAATAGGAGGGTATCTGGGAAGGAAGGTATGTCGATGATCGAGAATAGCGTCCTATGCGCAGCAATTGTAGATAGATGCATGTCACCAACGAAGCAGGAAAGTGTTGATTCTCCAAAATGCAACAGGCTTAATCTTATCGCGATTGATGAATATGTGATCGAAACCCCCACCGCGTGCACGGCTGAACAGGCAGAAATGACATGTTCTTTACGTTACAAAAGGCCAGGAGGAGCTCAAAGAGCCCTGTGAAAACTCTGCTGGCCCGCCGATGGCCAATGCCGACCTGCCGTCTTTTGATCTTGGCGATAATCTAATCTGATTGATCATATCATTCTTGCCCTGTCCAAAAGTGGGGCTGTTGGCTCGGCATTCAGCCAACGGTCTCGCGATTGCTAATCCCAACTGGCTCGGAAGCTACCACGCCCGCCTCTTTTTCCAAGAGAGACAACTGCACGGACTAACCAGCTTGCCGGTATCATATGATCTCTGCAGCTTGCTCTCTTAGCATCATGTTTAAATATCTCCAGAGAGCTTCCATAACCATGTTTCCTTCTTGTTCTCCGTCTTCCTTTTGTTCCTTCGACAATACACCAGAACCGAGGTTTCCCCTAAAGTGACAGCAGAAAGGACTCCTTTTCAAACTTGTCCCCTCAAAGTTCCAAAATGCAGCTTCTCGTCGTCTGCGCGCTTTTCCTCGCTGCTCCAGCGCTTTCATCTCCACTCCCCCCAGCGCAGCAGCCGATCAGAGACGTGGACTTCAGAATCCCAACCGTACATGAATCTGCCGTGATGGCTCGCAGGATCCTTCGCCTCAGCCCCATCGGAACTCTGTCTACAAACCTGCCATCCTCCGATCGCCATGCGCAGGAGTTCCCGATCGGTTTGCCAGACTACATTGGCGATTGCGATCCAAAATACCCCGGAGCTCCAACTGTTCTAGCGATGAACATCGCTACTTCCTTCCGAAACGTCGCAGCTGGATCTCAAATCTCCGTCTCGCTCCGATACGAGCCACCAGCCGATGCAGAACGGAAGTTCACCGTCGCGAGTCTCCCACGATTCGCATTAATGACGAAGTTGAAGGATATTTCGGCCGATGAGGTCGCCTACGGGAATGTCGTTCAGTGCTTTACGAAGTACCATCCAGATGCTAGGTGGTGGTTGCCTGGAAACGGGATCCACACAAGCAGGTGGGCGAGGTTGGTCGTTACAGGCGTATACTGGGTCGGAGGTTTTGGAGATAGAGCATATATCGGATGGATTCCAGCGGAAGAGTGGAATAGCGTCACTGAGGCAGAAATTGAAGCCCTTCGATTACCTGGAGAGAAGCAGTGAGTTGACTTGGCGGCGGGGGGTTGAAAGAGAAAGCTCGGAGCTTTGGGAGATTGAATTGATGCGAATCCGCCTAATTGGTAGGCATCTCTGCTTTGTACAATACGACTGTCCAGGCTTGTAGTGTTTTCGAGAGGAGGCTACAGATATTAAATAGCAGGAGCGGTTAAATATCGCTTGGAATCCATTTTCAAGACTGTTCAAGGTTACGACACGTAACATCGCCCAAGAACATAACGTAATGCCGTTGTTGATCCCCGCATTCGCAATGGACATGACGCTACCTCGTGCAGCTTACATAACACTGTCGCTGAGTAATTGATGATCCTTTTTAGCACCTTCCTCTTCGACTTTAGGTCCAGGGGTCATTGTCGTTACTTAAATAGGCTCGAGATGCTGTGGATGTATTAAGAGCTTCGCGAAACTCGACAGACTTTATCCAATTTCACTTAATTGTAATACCGCTCAATTGATCAAGATGGCTGATCCAGAAGACGCCAAACCTTTCACAATTAACGTCCCGGATGAAAAACTGAACCTTTTAAACCAGAAACTCAACTTGGCTACATTCCCTGACTGTAGGTTATGCTACCAAGTTTAATTGGAGCCGCGCGGCCCGCAAATGCATACGGCTTGTATACATCTAACACAAAAACAACACACAGCTATTCTCGAAGATGACAACGACTGGTCACATGGCCCTCCTTTGTCGACGATGCGGCGTCTAGTCGAATACTGGCGCAACGGGTTCGACTGGAAGGCAGCTGAAGCTCGTCTCAATCTCATCTCACAGTACACCATTCCAATCGATATCGAAGGACACGGAACTTTCAATGTTCATTACCTTCATATGAACAAGGGTGTAAAGAAAGCTATTCCGTTGATTCTGGTCCACGGATGGCCTGGTAGTTTCTTCGAAATGACAAGGATTTTGGCTCCACTCACGAATGGGGGTGGGGATGAGCCAGCGTTTGAGTTAGCATTTAGTTCTTCCTTGTGATGCTCATTGACTATGCTCTAACGTATCAATAGGATCATTGTTCCTTCCCTCATCGGTATGATACCCCTTCATTTTAGGTTGAGACAGAACGTCGAGTGTTTGTAGAAGTTCATCCCAATACCAACTCTACACTATAGGGTATGGTTTCAGTGACGGTGCGAAGAAGCCCGGATTCAGTTGCTTCAAGGTTCAAAACCTCCCTTCCCCTTACCCGCCTGTCGCATACTTCTCACCCTTCCTTCTCTATCACAGCAAGCCGAAATGTGCCACAAATTGATGCTGAAGCTCGGATTTAACGAGTACGGTATGTTATCCGGAGGTTGTGGTTTGTATACCGTTTTCATAGTTCTAACAATATTTTCAAGCCGTCCAAGGAGGAGACTGGGGTACGTTACTCTGGATGATTAAGTTTTCTTTCATCTCATCTAACCACTCGATACTTCCAAGGTATGATAATTACACGTATTATGGCCAATCTATACTACCCAGAACACGTGAAAGCGGCCCATATCAACAATTCAGACGAATGCGACCCACCATCGTTCTTCAAAAACCCAATCTACTGGCTTCAAAATCAACTGCGAGGTCCCTACACGGAGGCTGAAAAGGCGGGGATCAAGCGAACTCAAAGATTCTTAACCGAAGGGTACGGATATAACTTGATGCACAAACACCGACCCCAGACTGTTGGGTACTCGATTGTAGACAGCCCTGTGGGGTTACTGGGATGGATTCTTGATAAATTGCAGGATTGGACAGATGAGTACGATCTTCAGCATTGTTTTAGATCGGTCGCGCGAGTGGTGTAGTACTAACGAAGTGATGATAAACAAAAGCTATCCGTGGACTGACGACGAGGGTATGTTACACAATTTATTTCCGAATACCAGCCGCGAGGTCGCAAACTAGTAACTAACAGCCCTGATTTAATAAGTTTTAACGTGGGTCTCCATATTTTGGTTCTCAACCTCCGGTCCAACGGCCTCAGTTAGACTGTACTACGAATCGAGACGATCCTCGCAAGAAGAAAGAAAGAAAGGTTTCGCCTGGGCGAAATGTCCTATGGGAATCAGTCATTTCCCCATGGATATCAACGTTTCACCGATCGTTTGGGCGAGGCCGACGGGTAACTTTGTTTTTGAGAGGGTGCACAAATCTGGAGGTCATTTTGCGGTATGTGCGACGTACCACGCTGATATTGAACCCCCCCCTCGATTACCGTGGCTTCCACGGGTAGTGCGTGTGCGTCGATGTCTAATTGATTAATGTATACGCTACACAGGCATGGGAAAAACCCGACCTTCTAGCGGGAGATCTGAAGGATATGTTTAAGAAAGGCGGTCCGGTGTACGGGGTTGTGAAAGGGCGGACCGGATATTAAAGAATAAGGTTATCTGCATCGCGGCTGAAAGTGTAGAGTCTGTTCGGGGGCACACAGACGTTGAAAATCCTTCATGATGTTATTAGTTACGTCGACTATGTGGTCGGTATAGTATCTCACTTTAACGCGAGATTTTTATGATGTTTTGACCTTGATATATTGTTTTCAATTGTAATGATAAATTTGCTTGGAGACCTAGAGATCGAGCTATACAAGCGGAAAGAACTAAATATCTAGATCGGAACCATATAACCATAGCACGGGCCGATACCCCTAGACAACCCAGGTGTGAAAACGCCCGTTCGACCACTCACGCCCTCATCAGCAACAACACCCTTAGGGCAGAACTGGTTGATCCCAGTGTTTACAAAAGTCGTGCTGTAAATGATCTGACATCTCCAATTTGCAAGAGTTACCGCAAAGGCACTATACAAGCAATCAGTTTAAGTTCATTTCCCCTAACACGCGGGGTCTAGATTCTGTGTTACTCACTAGAATTGGGCACAGTCCGGGATTCTATAACATAGCTCGCAACATTGACTGAATGTATCTTCACCTCCAAAGCTATCACGGATGGGTGTTGTTGCGAATGGATAGGTGTAAGATCTCCTTGGTTGGATACTGTTAAAAAGTTTTTGTCCTCCCAAGATGTTGGTACATTGTGGGCGATATGGAATTGAGATGGTAAGAGTTAATGTCTGAACCGGTCTCGTCACGGTTCTGGTCGTAGTCGATATAAAAGTGGTTAAAGATGTTGCCGGGGTGTAAGAGGTTACTTGCACCGTAAAAGTAGTTGATACCTAGCGGGGAGAGTTAGCTACGTTAGGATCTACCACCATTTGATCAAAATGTGGGAAATTAGCTTACAGTGAGGGTAGCATTGAGCGTGTTGGTGATAGTCCTAATGAATTCCGTACTGACAGTGTTTGGAACGTAAGTAGTCTCAGTGACAGATGCAGTTGGGGACGGGATATCGAGGCAAGAGCAGCCACTTGAAATCGCAGGAGGTGCGAATCCGGCTAGAAAAGCAGGCACAGAGGTAGTCGTCTCAATTGCGCCTCGCTTTTTCACCGTACTGCTGGTATACCAGACCGAGGTGACGACGGTCACGGTTCTGGGGTATGTGGTAAAAGTGGCTGTTGAAATTGAAGTCGACGTGGACGTCGTAATCGTCGTCGGCCTGGTGGCGTCTGTAGTGGTGACTGTGAAAGCTAGCGTTCTATTGTTATGGAGACACACAATTAATTGAGGATTATTATAGTGCTCATTGAAATATTGCTAATGTTTTGAACCCTTAACTTGGAGGAAGAAAGAAGGAAAACATACTCCGTAAGAACCGTTTGAGTCGTCGATATGAATTCATCGATCGTTGTGGTGGAGGTTGTGTACGCCTGCGAAGTTTCGGTTTGGGAGACCGTGACCGTCCTGATGCTGAGATACTCGCTACAGAAGGGGCTAGCAGTATTAACCGATAGAAGTGAAGCAAGCCGCGAGATACCATCGGAGCTACAGGAATCCGGTACTACTCGTTTCTGCAAATAGAATCGTTGGCTCGCTGGAGAAGCGATAGAGTACATTGCCAGGTTGGCGATAGTGAACGCCAAAAGGCTCAAGGAATAGAACTGCATCATTGTGAATGTAAAGATCTCTAGTCAAGTTCAATGATTGCAAAAGAAGATACAATTGGCGGTGTTATAACATTCAGGAATAAAGATTGGAAACGAAACTTCAAAGACTCTACATCAATTGGCTGGCGTCAGGACGAGTACCAAAAGGAATAATCATACAATTATAACTTTGAATTTTGCGGGTGTGTATGATCTATTGTGCGGTAGGATAGCCAGCAGTAATTAAGATCAAGCATCTCGATCTCGCCGGACTCTGTATACGTAGAACCAACCGAATGGAGACTACTCACCCGCATGCACGCAACGCTGTATTTTGTTGGAAATTCGACGAGTAAACCGGGGCTGAAACCACCCACTAGATCATGGTCACCGTAGTTGCATGGCTGAATTTAATGCTACACGGAACCGTTGAAATTAACATCAAGAGTTTCACACCCGCATGGAGAAGATATATAGGCTAGAGAGCGTTGTATTCAAGTTAACAGTCGCCTTAGAGCTGCAGAGTCGCACCACAGGGGGCTAAACAAACATCAACGGAAATAATGGCACAAATCTTGTGAACCGATACACTCGTACTTGAATATCTTAAAACCGATGCGGTGGTCCAGAGAAACTTTAAATTCGGCGTCAATATCATGATATAGTATATTGTGACAGTCTTTGATCATACGCATCATCGAGAGAGTTCAGGATCTCGCCGCAGTATGATCAAGCTGGACGAAAACTAAACAGTCGTCAAGGAGGGCCTACGAGCTGAAATCTGCATGCATCTAACCGAGATAAAATACGCTCGGGTCACGCAAGTATTCCTCTACGAAAATCGTTGTTTGGTGGTACCCAAGCCGACTAGTCCTTCGTGTCGCGATGTCGAGACCACAGATAACAATCCTGTTGAATGAGCAGATATAGCATCCACGGTGAGGAGTAGAGCTGGCTCCCCGAGGCCAAGATAAGAGTCTAGTTGTGCGAAATATATAGCATCTAAGAGAAAGTAGGTCCGCCAACTGGATTTTCAACATCTCAAAGAGTGGGCTTCTACTAAATATTTTCATTGTAGGAGATCTTACCACATCCGCCTTCCCTGAAAGCGTGTTTTCATGTCTGTCAGTATGAGTACCAGGACTCTCTTCACCTTGGGCTTGTTTCTTTTCTCCAACTATGCCGCCGCAAATGGGCCACTCCAAGAAAGATCGGGATGCAATGGAGACAATTTGCTTCGGAACCTGCGAGATAGGAGATACAGCAGTTCCGCGAGTATTTTCTGCTCCAAATGGCTCCAAAGCACCGCTACTACCCTTTCTGTGACGGCGACGTTATCTGTGACCGTCACTAGCACTCCTGAAGCAGATGTCGTCTTTCAGACAGATACCATGTAGGTTCTTTTCAAACTATCGTTGGAGCGTTTGAATTACTTGAAAGTCGATCTGGCTATTCTAATTAGTATCGCAATAAACTATAGAACGCTCACCGAGGTCGATACCATCTTTACTACAATATTCCCTACGGCAATCAATACCTTCGTCAAGCGAGCCGATGTACCTTACCCTCCCTGGCTCGCAAGCACGTATCCCGCTTCCCGAGTTAGCAGCGCTTGTTCCTGTCTTGTAACTCTATCACCCGGAGGTGTGTTTACGGCGACGGCGATTGTGGCTACTCAAACGAATACTGAGACGGTAAGTCAAGTCCATGGCCAGGATTAGCATACCAAAAGGTTCCGTGCTCATCCACTTCGATCCCTATATAGGAAACCCTCCCTACGATAACGAGCACAGAGTCAGCATTCATCACTCAAACCGCGTCAGCTACGATAACCTCTGTAGTCGAGGGTGGGCCAGTCCCCTGCAGTGTTACTGGGTGCACTGATGGAGACGGGTTTTTAGAACAGTCTGTGGGTTCAGATTTGACGGACTGCAAAACCTTCTGCCAAACTACTCCATCCTGCCAGTCTTTTCAATTTGGGTCTGTGGATGCCGGTACTGTTTGCAATATCTTCGACACGGATGTCGCTGATGCCTACGCCAATGGATTCTCAACCGATGTCAATTGCCAACAGTTTAGGTTCTACGATCTAAGATGCATTGTTTGACGGGGAAGCAACAAATACGCGATAGTGAACTCTGCAGAGCGACCATATCATATCTCAAGATTTGGGTATTTGATTTGGTATAAGTCTTAGCTTAGTTTTCATCAGGTTTCCGATATATCCAGATATCCAGGGCCTCTCTATGGCTCGTAGGAATTTCTTAACTCTCCACTTGTAGCTTTCCAGAGTTTGTGTACGATAGTTACGTTCTTAAATTACATTTACATCGAGACTGTCACAATGCATCAGTGACAATTTGGTTCCTACATTCGAATATTCCTTTGGCATCAAATTAGGAGTCGTCACAATGATGTTGTCTGAATGTCGGGTTTAGATCCGGGACTTGGTGCGGCACGAAATACATACTAGAGCGGCCAAGCAGAGCGCAAAGATTGTATTTACGTAGTAAGCAAGTAGGATATACGGCGGCTGTGTCCAGGCATCTATACGGGGGTTGCAAGTCACAGTCTCGAGGCCATCCATCCTTTCGATTATGCTGTGCTTTATCGCATGTATAATACAATGAGGCCTTCAGATTCCAGCCGAAAGCCTTTTCCTCCAAGAAACACTTAGCATGCAGACCCGCATTCCGTCCACTTATCATGTTTTAGCAGACCATCACAATACAAGTCTCGGTTTCCCTATTTCTTCATGACGAGATTTAATGCGCTATCCATCGTCTTGTTGATGGTACACCACCACCGTAAATACGCAGTAACCTGTTCCGTACTCTTAAATCTCAACCCGTTTCCTGAATCCGAATCGGAAATATCCATTGCCCCCCACGAAAACATTGGATCCGGAAAGTTGCTCCGCATCCAGTTTTCGAATCCACTCTCAAAGCTAACAAAGTTACCGAAACTATATGTTTTCGGAGCATGGTCTTCCGTTGACCCAGGGATGTGTGGCCTTCTGGCGATTATAAGGTTATACAGGCCTTTATCCGATTGGTATGTAGATTGTGAGCTCGGCGGCGTAGCCAAAGACGTCGATAGCGACCTATCTGACAGTCCGTGGGCAAGGTGTAGCGTTTGATTTGACGAACTTGCTGGGAACGGTGTATCATTGAATCCAACACTGATATCATGGTCAAACCGAAAGCTCCCTAAGCTAGCGCCAGGATAGCTGAATTCCTGGTTATCCGCCGGCGGTGACGGTATTCGCGTGGATTCCAAATGAGAGATACCCGCGTCCTCTACAAAATTTGAATAGGCTTCAGTCGGCGATACGTGTCGGTCTGTTAAAACTTCGTTGATCAAAGAGTCTTGCGCGCCGTGAAGGATATCTCTGAATTCTTGGGTAGGCGGCAATGAAGGATCAGAGCCAATCCAGCTACCTAATAGCCCCTCGACCGCTTCCGGGAGTACGATTTGCCTAACTGCATTAAAAAGGCTATTGTCCAATTCCGAGGAAAGACCGGAACCCTCCATTGTTTCAGGCTGGAAACTCTGCGTGGCTCTTATAGATTCGTCACTTTGGGTAGATGGAGTCGCAGACTGGGGTTGTTGGGACATGTCAAATTGATTGTTGGCCAAGTGAGTCGCTCTGGGAATTGATCCCACAAGTTTGTCAACCAATGGACCGACGTCGATGTCTTCGGAAACCCGGTTAGAACGTATGCAAATCTGGCGTAGAGCAAGGAAAGCCAGCACTTACAACAGCTGGGAGTAGGAGTGCTTGTTTCCCATTCTGGGTTGCATATTAGAAATACTTCTTTCCAAGTCCTTGAAACACGTATGCTGTGAGGGAGTTCCCCGCGAAAATGATTTCGTTTCAAATGCTCCCTATATAAATGATGCTAGTTAACTCACGTTGCGTACGTTGCAGCTAATAGGGTACCAAGTAAGCCTCACTTTACACCAGCTAGGTTCTGTCGATTGACAAGTACGCACGACGCATATCTTTCTGGTTTCCCTTTTGCGAAAGGGCACGCAAGCTGCGTTTTATACCAATCGAGATCTCTCTTCTTTCCACGTTTGTCACCCCCTTTTCTGCCGTCTTGGCCCTCGCCATCATTATTATCATTGGTGTCATCCCGCTTGCGCTTGCGCCTTTGCGGATGATTATTGTCTTCTTGACCGGCAGATCCGGCGCTTGAACTGTCGGTACCACCGCTTCTGTTGGTAATACCTGACCCGCTACTTTCTCCACTCTGGCTAACAACGCTACCCTCGGTATAGCTCTCATTTTGAAGATATAGACGACTTTCGTAGCCAGATGTCGTTGGACTTGACGATGGTGTCACCGCAGTAGATTTTGAATTCAAAACACATTCTCTGAGAAGAAGGAATCGAATCAGAATGTATAATACTCTGACTTTCGAGTCAGTCTCTTCTTGAAGCTCATTCTCCTCGCAATCATCAGAGCCTGCGGAAGAGCACCCATTGCTACTAGAACGAGCTGGGGGCTTGGGGTCACCAGGTGGAAAATGAGAAGGCGTTCTAGTATGGTCATTTAATCTTGAGGATCTATCACCCTCGTCCCTTCGTTCAGCAGGGCATTCATCGAGCCCAAGTCGTCCACACCCTTGCGAGTTTGTCTCGCGTCCAGACCCTTGAGAGTTCGAGCCATATCCCTCGTCGGCGAAAAAACTAGAGTAATATCGGTGAGTCTTAGGAGCCAATAATACACTTTAGTAGCATCCCATGAGGTGCTGTCGCTCCACAGACCTCGTTCGAGAACTTACGTGGTCAAATTGTTGGTTGCTCTAGAGAAGGTTTCCGGTATGTCTACGGCTTTGTTGTCAAAGCTGAAACAAGATTGAAAAGATTCGGGGGAGTATCTGTCGCTGTGCTCCTGTGCCTCCGACATTCTAGGTCGAGACACTGACAGTCTTGGCAGTATATCCTTCGACGGAATAAAATCAAAAGTCCTCGAATCAACGAAAACCCCTGCACTAGCGGCCACATGATCTGTCATGAATGACACGGACGTTGGCAGAGATTCCAACGCCGTATTGGGGTCCTCTTCTACGCTTTCGGGGTTGAAGTGAAAAATTGGTGGCTGAGACACGGGCGGTGTTGGAAGACATGAACGTCCTGAGTCTAGGGGGCGTAAAGCTGCCCCGTTTGCCGAATGAACCTGTCTCCTATGTGGTCCCGAGCTACTAGATTCCAGTGCTGTTAATAGCCCTGGAACCTGCCCAGCGCTAGACTGAGATTCGTCATATGGCCGGCGTGATTGACCATTCTTAGAGGTTTTATCTACACGCCCCTAAAAAATTTCCGCAGTGTAAGTATGTATGACCATTTGCGCGTGTAAATTTAAAATTCGCATCGTAAGATAGCGCGCAAGCTCCCGGAGCCACTACCCGCTAACCGGATCGTGGACACGCATATCAAGGGCTGGCCGTCATCATACCTTTTTTCGTATCGGCCTTACCGAATCTCGGGGCTTCGTCCGCTTTGACTTGTTAAAAAAGACATGGTATGTTAGCGAGGCCCTCACCAAGAACCAGATTTATATCCAACTGTATATAAATAGATTGGGGAATTAAATGTCGGATTGTATGTAGAAGCCTGGGTCAGGTTATAATTATGTAGGGTCGAGGCTGTGTACAGCTTCTAATGGGAGAATAGTCTTGGGGAAACCCCGCAATTGCATCGCTTACAGAAACAATTGTATTGGGTAATGATTGTGGCCGACTCCTAAGAAAATAGCGGTTCGGGACGGGGTCCATTTTTGGTATCTTTGCTGCAATCAACGCCGTCCTGCGAGTGATTTTTCGCGTTGTTCTGCAGGGGCCGTTTTTCTTGCTGGTCGCGGGGGGAAATTCTTGGTTTTACGTGCTATCGCTATTCTTGTATCGACGTATCGGTTTCTGTTCTCTGGCGAGGAGAAGGAGTAGCTTCTTTGGCCGACTCGTTAACGAAATATTCGAGTAGGTGATGCACTACGGCTACGCAGGTTAATCCCTAGTGTATTGAACCGAATATACGCAAGAGGAGAGCGCAATTGAAAATACGATGCCATTGGGAATTATAACACGTACCTTGGGGGTTAGAAAAAGGTACTAGTTCGGTGGTCCTTTATTTTGTTCTGAAGGTCTAGCATTGAGCTAAGTATATCATGAACCGCGATGGAGCGAAGAGGATTTACTGGTCTCCGTTGGTTTCCTAGAGAATTCCGGAAGAGTTTTCCAGAGGAGAAGTCGATGTATTTATGCTTAATCCTCTTGACAGCCTCGTACACGCGTATGCGCTGTCCCGTCGCACTGCTACAAAGCATTGCTATAGCTTAAAGCTATGCTAGCCTGCTCTCCGATCAAACATTGCATAGCTATGCATAGCACCCCGCAGATTGGCCTATGGACGTGTACCACTATTTGCCTGATGCGTCGACGCGAATGAAGGCCATTCGAATAGATGCATGAAGAAGATGAAGATCATGGAGTTTCATTAGTTTCATAATGGGTCTATCTATGGCTATATGGAGGAAATCTGTGTGGTGTTCTACGGTTTTGTCACCTCAAGTTAACAAGCAAACCGAGGCTTCGGTAAAAAAAAAAATCGGGCGTGCGTTGTTCACGTTGGATTTTTTGACAACAAAAATGTATTGGCTCGCTGCAGACTGGTCTCGTTGCTGCAGACTCAGTTCACGAAGTTTTGTGAATCCCAAATGATAATCCCGATTGATAGAAACCTGGTATTTTAGGAGTAAGTAGGTACTTCAAACATAGTAGTATTCTTAATCCTTAGATAACCCAACAACATGCAACAGTAGGCAATAACACGTGCACGCCTAGGCGCTTAGGCGTTCGATATTCGCCATTAATTCTAGGCCTCGTTACGCTGCGCTAGAGCTAGTGAATTCATGAATAAGAGCCACGAAAGGAATTCCAGATCCATTTAAGCTTGCAATTGAGAATTGCATTGATACAATATCTCTAAGTGGTACCATTCACAAGGGGTGTGCTACATCCAACCTATTTTTACACTCGACGATTAAAATTAACCCTTACCTTGGCCGACGTCCTCGTCTCCAAACTTCTCGCCGCAATCTAACGCTGCCCGGCGACTTGCATCGGTCCGGAATATTCAAGGGAGATGGTGCCGCCGATCAATGGGAACTATTGTGACAACGTGCTCCTATAATTCTAACTTTGGCTCAGGGCCGACGTGTAGTACCAAGTTCCTGGCTACAACCGCATGTCGCATGCCCGGGACGACTCAGTCCGGAGGCTGATTGCAGGGACACCGGACCCATTGGAACGATTATTCGCAAAATTATAATCGACGCAAGGTTCCATGACTAGTTCGTTCCTGCTAACGATTCTAAATTTCCCAGCTTGTTGCGTGCATAGTATACCTACTTTGATTCGTGCGTTATCGAGCAGCCGCGGTTAACCAGCGTTGTCGAACGGACAAAGCTGACGATCCGTGCGAACACAACTGGTCTATGCAACAAAGCGGACCGGTATAAAACCGGCATCTTCCCCGCATTTCCAAACAGAACCAACGATGACGGCATCCACGCGACACCAAAGGATGGCACCAAGCATTCCTTAAATGTGCGCCAAGGCATATCGTCTTCGTCAAACATTTTCTCTCCTATTATATCCCAGTCTCTTTACTCGAGGTCTTAGTACCACCGATGCACTGGCCCTGTCCTCTTCCTCGACGTTAATTACGTTAATGTGTGTTGACATTGATATGTCGACCCCAGACCCGCCGAGATAATTGGGATTTTAGTACTAAACCAAGACTCCCAAGCCATCAGCTCCCATGTCGGCAGCTCCCCTGTCACCTGCGAGCTCTCGAAGCACTGTGGGAGAGAACTATTTACCGAAACCCGGTTCTGTGAGCTTCTTGTTTGACTATACGCTTGACTTCGGACGAGAAACCACAATCGTTATCTCTCGACTCCGAGAGCCATCTGAAATTCCGAGACCCGCGGATTATATGGAACTACTACCGGTCGCTTATTACCTTTCGGTGGACCCTAGATTCAGATCCGTCTTGTTGACGCCGACATATGATACAGCTGCAGCGATATCATTCGCATCCTTCCAAAAGCCCATATTTGAGTTTCAGGAACCTTCGGATATCTTCTCCTCTGGGAACTTCGGATCAGACACAAGAACAAAATTTTCGGGAAAATCCAAAGGCAACAAGACCCGGTTTTCGGGTGATCGCGGCGCCACTATCACTTGGGAACGACGAGGAAATGAGGACGCATTTGATTTGTGGGTGTCCGAGGGGCTAGTGGAGTCATCATCACCAGCCCCACGATCACAGACTCGGAGGGTTGGGAATATGAGAAGGACGTCAACCCTTGATTCAAAGAGGATTGTTATTGAGGCAAATACTAGATACATCGGGGAAGTGGCAATGCTCGCCTCTGCGCTCACCGTCTTAAAGAGGGATGCTTTGGAGGAAAGACGTCGGAAGAAACCTACAAAGACACGAGGGCTTTCTTTGCCGTTCGTTTCGGCGTCCGCATAGTTCTCATTCAGGCGCAGCACGCTGCCTCAGCCTGGCCAGGGCAGATGCCCTGGATATGCGGGAAATTTTTTTTAATTTAAAGATTTTAAAACTCTCATCGGCATGGAGCTTGCCAGATTTTGCTAGCTTTGCTGTTTCTGTGTATCTGAGTGTCTCAAAAATAATTTGACAGCTGGAGGCTGGAAGCTTGGACCACCCCTTATCAATCTCAGGTCCTTCTGGAAAGGGATCCGAATAACCATATTGATAGCTCCCTTGACAGAATCTTTCTGCAGGCTCGCTGCTTGCCCTTATAAACCTGCAGGTCGATAGACCGGATGTGCGGATCAACCGATTTCCAATGGTATGTCGTAGCCGTTACCGGTAGAAGACATTTTATTCCCAACGTCATTGCATCGCGATGAACTCACCTGCCTATGCATGTATATCTTTACATTAATTAGCACGAAGCAGCGGAGTGGAGTGGAAAAACCTCTCTATCGATCGAGGCTCCAAAAATACCAGTCTTGGGGCGTTGAGCACCCTTGCCCGTCCCAAAGGTTTAATCTCTGGGCAGACGCACTTACCCGTTTCAGATTTATAACGGCCTACGGACCGGCTGACCGCCTAAAGGAGAAAATCCAAGGGGTCCCCTGGAGAAATCAAGAAACAAACGTCTGAACATCGGATCATTAATGATGTAGATACCTCGATTCTATTTCTCTTGTATCTCTTAGTAATTCTTAGCAACAGGATTTTTGTACGTACTTAGGAATATCTGCGCACTTGCCGACGGGTTGAGGTGGTTTGGTTTCCGATATCAGCGATGCTAGCGTCTAGTCACTACCATTGTTCCACTCTTTCCAATGTTTCATATGCTAAGCTGGACATCTGAATCCAAAATGCAAATAGTCAATCGATCGTACACGGGCATATAGCTTGATCAATTAAGCAGCTCAGCTCAGCTCCGCGCCGTCAGAGCGTATAACAAGCCTGCGTATCCGAAATAGCCAAAGTACTGAGTATTAAATTTGGTCATGGGTCAAAGAGCGGATAAACCTCAAACATCTCAACGATTAACTCACCCCAAAATTGACATCGTGGGGCTGCTGGCTGGTTATTGGGCAAACAAATGCACTGAGGTTTCAAGAGTGGAGAAAGTCCCGGTGACCATAATCTACGGCCGAAATGGTATTTCCCGGGATCCTACAAATCGATGCTCTTTGACTTATTATAAAAGGTTGGCGACTGAACGTCACTGAGGTTCCGAATATTCTATGTTCCTGCAACAAACTCCAACACATAAGTACCGTCGACGAACCTGGGGTTCAAATATATATTTCGACATCTCTAATTCTTTTATTACATTACTACAAGCCATTTAGCTTTCTTCCTTCTCTGTAAATATGAAGACCACATTGATTGTCGCTGCCGCTTTGGCCGGCGCTGCTTCGGCTCAGCAAAGCGTCTGGGGACAGTGCGGTGGTAACGGCTGGACTGGTCCCACCAGTTGCCAGAGCGGAAACACCTGCACGTAAGTATACCAATGGAGCAGCTTGACGCCCTTTGCATGCGCATATGCTAATTTGAATACTACAGATACCTCAACGACTGGTATTCTCAGTGCGTCCCTGGCGGAAACGGCAACCCTACTACAACTGCAAGGACTACTACGCCCGCTACAACTACTCGCACAACCACTCGCACAACCACAACTACTTCGCAAGGTGGACAGCAGACTGGAACTGGTGCTCAGCCTATCCCCGGTGGTGCATCCGGATCTGGAAAGACCACAAGATACTGGTAGGCATATTCTAGCCCCCTCAGCAGTTGAATCTATGAGATGGGATCTAACCTTCTCCTAGGGATTGCTGTAAAGCTTCCTGTGCTTGGCCAAACAAGGGACCTGTTATCCCGAACGTCTGTGACGCCAGCGGCAACAGGATCACCAATGACCCCATCAACGCCAAGTCTGCTTGTGATGGTGGCAATGCCTACATGTGTATCAACCAACAACCTGTGGTTGTCAGCGACAGCGTCGCTTACGGCTTTGCTGCTGTCAGCATTGCTGGTCGTAATGAACAATCGTGGTGCTGCTCTTGCTACGAGCTCACCTTGACTTCTGGGTATGTGTCCCTCGGGAATAGTAGTTTGAACGAGACGAGATGCTAACGGAATATCAGCCCCGCCTCTGGCAAGAAGTTCATCGTTCAGGCTACCAACACTGGTGGAGATCTCGGCCAGAACCACTTCGACTTGGCCTTCCCTGGTAGCGGTTTCGGTATCTTCGATGCTTGCACACGTCAATTCCCAGGTACCCCTGCCTCCAAGTAAGTCAAACTCCTAATAAAAACTTTTGATGTTAAGCACTTACTAACGATATTGTAGCTGGGGTCAACGATATGGTGGTGTCTCTTCCCGCAGCGAGTGCAGCGGTCTCCCATCTGCTCTTCAAGCTGGCTGCTTCTTCCGCTTCGACTGGTTCGCTGGCTCTGACAACCCGAGCGTTAACTTCGTTGAGGTCAAGTGCCCAACTGCACTTTCTAACATCTCTGGCTGCTCTCGTTAAGCGGAACTGGTTCGAAGCATATTTGAGGAGGGTGAGGCTATCTAGAGCTCACCAATGTATATATAACATCAGACAAAACATATTTTGCATTGCGTTTTTTCATATTACCGCACAGAAAAAAACTCGTACAGGGTATCATTATGGTACATTAGCATAAATCACTTTTTAATAATAATCATTTCGTTTTCATCCGACTCGCTTGGCGACGACCGTCTGTAACCAGAGAAGAACCGAGCCTTCATAGGCTGTGCCAAGGAAGACTCTGCGCGCTGGGCTTCTTGGTGGTCTATCACAGATGCTCGTTCCTCAATAACTTGAAAACTCCGTTCCACGGTAATGTCAGGGTACGAGTCAGGTCCCTTGTTGTCCACCGGCGCAACACGAAGTTGCTCCTCCGATGCCGTTTGCGTGTCCGATAACTCCACATAACTTCTAACCGTCCCACCCTCTGCGGTCGCTGCGGCAGAATAGCTAATATATTTCGCATGTCCCTTGTAAATTTTCCCATCGAATTTGATAATTCCATGCTTGTTCCTAATTCTCTGCGAACTCCCTTCCTCATCCCTGCCGCGGAAGCATTTGCAAAACTTCAGAATGGAGCGGTTGAGCGCTGGAAGGCAAGCGATAGTTACCGCAAGACTGCTTTCCATGATACTCCAGAAGCCAACGGATGTAGCATTTCTTGTCAAATCGAACGAATTGACCATAATGCTGTAAAACAAGAACATCCGAATCGAGGTGAAGATAATAGTGAAAACCCCCAATACCAATATAAAATAGAGGTTAAATTTCTTCGCCCTGGCCATTGGTAGTTTTGCGATTACGAGGATTGGCGGGAAGATCGTGAGAAGGTCGAGCGCAATGTGTCCAGCACACAATCCGGCGTAAATATCCACGGACGTAGAGCCCACGCAGGTCCCATCGAGCCTAGACCGAAGATCAAAGGCTGCCGAAACAGGCCGACATTCGAAAATCAGGACCACGAGATTGGCGAAGAGGAATGCGTAGGAGCAGAATAGAACTCCTTGGATAAATCTGCGTTTAACCAGCGACTGGGTGGGAGCAAGCCGTAGTAGAAGATGCAGAATTGAGCAGCGGGTAAGGTGAAGTGCCAAAGTCCAGAATACAGTATGAAGGTATTGTACCTAGCGCGAAGTTAGATATCACGTATCTATGCACGCAAGTATCATGCTCTAGAGGCATGAGTAGACAACAAAATATTGTCTTACAATCAGATAGTTATGAATATCTTTTCTCGAAAGATCATACAAGTGGTAACCAATACCTGTATCTATGAGACCTACATGGGCGAGTGGAAAATTAGCATACACTCCAACGTCACCTCGAATGCAGGAATACCCACCAACTATATTGACGCAATTGAAGACACAGTAACATAGCTGATTACCAAGTAGATACGTTAGATTTCCTCTTCATCAAAAGGAGCAGTTGTCATTCCTCCCACATACGAATGCCGGTACCATAACCCAATCGTCCATCCCAAAGCTTGACTTTGCCCGAACCCAAAATCGTAGACATGCCACCACGGTCGTTAGAGAACACACAATTGAGCCAGTGATTAGACAGTAAAGTGAATTTCTTTTCGGGACGTAGTTTGGATCCGTTGCCAATGGAAATTCAAAGCCCGCAGGAAAGTCTTTGAATAATGGAAAAAGCGACGTGAGGTACTCCCTATCAAGGGGAGTTTGGGGGTTCGGTAGACCCATCACGACCGCGAATGTGTTGAGGAACGTTCGATTCGAAGCTTCAATATTAAGTTAACATTCGTCCTCTCCTCCCCTTCGGCGCACCGATGATATCCAGTTATTCTCCTTTAGCGCATAGTCCGAAGTCGAAACGATTTACTGAAGTTCCCCCCTCCTTGGAAGCAGACAAAGTCGAAGTTTGGGTATCAGATAAGGAATAGAGAAGCCTCCTAAATTCCAGGAAGGCACGGCGGGAAATATATCACGACAGGAGCTTCTTACATTTCGGAGGGTGGGCAGGGAACCATGACGGCGGAACCGCCTAAGGGGTCCCAAACTTCGCAGTCCGAAACTTGGGACCAGCCTCCTGGCACCCGATCTACATATTTCCTATCATCCCAACTGCTGAAAACTGCTGAAAACGTTGCAGCCTGAGTGCGAATGAGAGCACGAATTTTCAACAGCCAAAAATATGCGTCGACAGCAGTGGGACCTGACATGGTTTGAGCCCTTTTCCCAGGCACAATCCACCAATCGCGTTAGGGACGGCTCGGAAGGGCTCGAAATCGGGAAAGTGTGGGGCCACTGGAACCTCGGTAAGACATCAAACCATATGTTTAACGTATTGTGATTGAAGACGACCGTGAACATGCATCTACAAGTGGAGTATGGCTTCTAGCCCGAAATCGCCACCAGGCGACCTGGTCTGTTCGCGGACATGAACATTGGCATAAATATCGTCGTTTGTCGCCTCTACGAGCAATGGGTCTCGGCGTACTGACGTCCCTATATGCGTTGGTATTAGATTGTATTTTGAAGGATGGTGCGCAGCGTTCGCGCTCCTTCAATCCGGACAAGTGCTTACTTGTCGACATCCTGGGTATGATAGCAATATTAGCCGCGGTTTCCAAAGAAGATGAGCAGGATCTTATCTCAATACGAAAGTGTTGCGAATGTTGCAGACACATGAAATCCGATCCGCCGCCGCGTGTTAACATTTGATCCCACATGGGATGAATTGGAGGTCTGTGCAACCGGAACCATGGGTTACGGTATCTAAAAGTGTGATCACACGAGCACATGCTACAGATAATAGCAACGCTCAAAGCAGAGCTTTATGGAGAGAAGCCAGTGCGCCTGGAACGTTTGTGCGTCGTAGTGGTTTCGAACGTTTCGAGCTACTGAAGCTTAAATTTTGTTGTTCGGGTATTGGTCCAAATTCGGCTTGCGAAAACTAAGACAGTCGAAATGCCATGGATAATTACGCTCTCCAAGATGCGGTCTGATTTCGCTTTGTTTTAATTGGGACTGTCTCGAATAAAAAACTTAGAATGGCTAGGAACAAACAAATTCTATATATATGGCTGCTAGGGTAGGGCCTGAGGGGCCTGGATATTCAATTCAGGACCAAGCTAGCGAAGTTGAAGTTTCACCACAACCCAAATAGAGAAGTAGTGCATATGAGGATGTGAACGAAGTTGGTACATGGACATACTCCATGGACGTTAACGAGAGCAGTTTGCTCGTAGCTTAACTGTTTGATCTATTTAGCGGATCAATATCGATGGGCTGATTTAAACCGTGAAACTTGTGGCCATAATTGGGAGAGGATTCTAAACCATACCCTTTCATATAACCCAAGATTTCCCAATGAGGCTATCTGGGCGAGGCACATGTAGGTAGCCGTCCTCGTCCACCCATTTTGGGGGATTTTTGAGGACTTCTGCCAGTTCCAACGTTCAACATCTGCACGCTGCTGTTCTCTACAATTCTAGAATTAGAGAACGCATTGACGATGGGCATCTAAATACCGGTATTAACTTGGTGATTCATGCGTGCGTATGATCGGTTGCACTCGTTCGCGAATCTGACTAGAATCGATTGCGGCGTATATAAGCATCGGGATAGAAGCTCGAGGGATGAGGATTCAAATAAGTCTGTATTTTCGTTGGACCTATCGACGATACTACGCTTCCCAGTTGTCTAATAATTATCCCATCGCCTACCACTCAAATACGGAGCCTTATAGCCAGAATGTCGCGGAAACGCATCGGTCTTCATATTTTTGGAACCATCGTCATGATGGCCAAATTATCATTATCCCACGCACCGTTCTTCCCCCACCCTGAAGGAGACATGTTCACAGACTTCTCAGAGACAGCAGAAGTTGGATGGGGGTCTCCAAACGTCGGCTGGCGTGTAGCCCCCGCTCTCCATATAATCGTCAATGGTATTCACCGACTCGCGACGATCGACACCGGCTCAACAGGTGCCTTGATGGACAAGTCCTTTCTTCCTAGTTTTGATCCCGAAGAGGCCGAGGAAGGGCATGTGTTCTATTCGTCGTCGAAAATCCTAGAAGAAGGTCATTGGATTCCAGATATTGAGATCGAATACTTTGGGCCGAGAGGTGTGCGGATCATGTCCAAAACTCCAGTTCTCGCTGTCGAAAGAGCAGTTAGGTGTCCTCAGTTCAACCAAACCCTCCATGGACACCGGTGTCCTAGAAATGCCACGACAGGTGTTATTAAGAGAGCAGTGCAGCAACCATACTTTGGTATTGGCTTCGGAAGGGACCGGGACACATCATCTCAAGCAACGCCGGATCGTAATCCAATGATCAATATCGTTTCTATTAATAATATAACCATCGACCGGACCAAATATCATCCCGGATACATCATCACCGACCGAGCTCTTATCGTCGGCTTAACAAGCAACAACACCCAAGGTTTCGCAATGATGGATCTAGAAAAGGGGCCAAACTGGGAGAAAGACCACCGAGCATGGGCAGGGCCGAAGGTTTCTGTCGCCTTTAATAATGAAACCTATGCAAGAGGTTCACAGGGTTCTCTGTTGGTCGATACTGGTGTCACACAAATGTATTTGAAGGCGGGTCGGCAATTCCAACCCGATGACGCTATCAAATTTGCGATTCCGGATGAGAGTAATCCGGTCGTAACTTATACGATTACGAACGGAGGTCCGAGGAATGCGATGAGCCCATCCAAGATTCTGAATAGCACTAGCCTTACGCCGTATGTCAACACTGGGAGGAACTTTTTGACTAAGTTTGATATTCTTTATAATCCGATCGAGGGCCAATACGGGTTTAGGTTCAAGGGCAGCGGAGAAGAGCAGTTCGTGAAGTTCCATAAAGTTTAGCTTTCAAATCATGCTGTTTAATATTTAGTCTGTTTTATAGATACTATGCATTTGCGAGAGTGCATAGGCGTTCCGAGCTAATAAACATCGTTCGATTTACGGCCATTGATTTTGATGTGATTGGTTGGAAAGTAACGATCTGTCCGGACCTCGTGAATTCATAAGCAGGTGGTATTCAGGTTGTCAGCGGTCAGCTCAAGACCCGCATGGCGATATAATTGACGGAAGAAGCCGTAACTCGTATGTTTAGCCCCGCATCTGGAAATAAAACTCATTATTAACTACGTATCACAGAGCTCCTTTTACGAAGCGGTAAAGCACGATCTGTTTATATGGCGCGCATTAATAACTAACAAGGGAGGTAATTCCGCTCCGGAGGTTCGGGCTCGGTCGAGACGCCGATAGCAAATAGGCTTCTTTGTCTCGATATAAAATTGCTGGTTTCGCGTATCTCGTATCGGCTTTGCTGAAAACGCCGACTGATGCGGGTCTCTTCCTTGCATTGTCGGCCGGCTGTATTAGATGAGAAACAGGAGGGAAAAAAACTCTGGATCACGCCCTAATTGCTGTTGGCCACGTCGGTCGTGTGACTTTTGGCGTTGTTGCTGTTGGATCTAATGGAGGGCTAACCGGAAGGTTTCGGAAGCCGGGTTCGCAGTAATGCATTTGGAATTTCTTTCCAGGGCTGGTTGGCGTCCTTTTCACACCACTCCCTTTCGTCCCGCCTCTCTCCTACATTTGTACATTAATATAAGCCAGTAAAAAGATGGACGGAGGTTAAGGTGCATTTCGGTCTGCGGGGTCCGAGCTTCCTCTGTCAAAAGTGCTGGGCTCGGAGCCAGAAGATTCCGAGAACCGGTGTTCTGCGGTTCGTTCTTGAATGCTGCTGACATTCCTGATGCATGCTTAGTTGCATCAGGTATAGACAGCCTCTTGCATTTTGGTTTGAAGGGAAACTCCTCGCTGGCGAAAGGCAAGACCGAAAATTTTATTACCAGGTAAAAAGGTTACAAAGTGGTAATCCATGAAACCAAAGATCACGCACGCACAGTTAACGTTATTAAGCTACTGTTTGGACAAGAGAGCTTAGCATTCGGCTGTGAATTTAGACGCGACACAGCCTCAACATCGTATTAAAACTGGACATATACATAGTACATGTGCAGCAAGCAGCGCAGCGAACATGTGGAACAGACAATGCCACGATTTCTTCGACTCCGCTAATCCGGACGGTCGTGAGGCTCTAGCGAAAGGCATCTGCAGCTGGTTGCGCAGCTGCATGAGTGAGTGCGGGGATTCCTCGCTATTGCTATCCACATCTGCAGCTTGGGGAGCCATCCTGCAAGGCAAAAGGCCTGTCGACTGAATGGTTAGTAAGTGTCGTTAATGGTTTGTGATTCGATTCTGGCCCTGTCGTTCTCCTCGTCGAAAGCCTGTCTTCCTCCGAGGATCCACCCACACATGTTTCCTTTCCCGTGCTTGGCGTATAAGCAGGCGTTTCGGCACCTTTAAGGACCGAGAGGAGGCTTTCTCATGGAATTCTCAAGGGTCAGCTCGGTCTCCCGCAGAGCCCCGTAATAATCAAAAACAAAAAATCGAGAACTAAAAAGTCTGCTGTTAGGGTTCACCTGATACAGAAAGAGGAGGCGATGGCTTGAATGGATCAAGTAAAATGCCCATTTATATAATATGAAAAGGTGTTCGTCGCAGAATGGGACGGATTGCAGCCTTGGAAAGTTTTCCTGCCTCTTCGTCGAAGCTTCGCCCCCATCCGATCCGTACCTCGTACCGGTGATAAAACTAAGTATCCTTCCAGCCTTCTCGACAAATACTCCATTGGGACAGGCGCATTCTCCAGCATTCCTGTACAACCACCCGCATGAGCATACGTATTTTCCCTATCATCCGCTACAACACAAAACCCTCCGGTTTGCAATTTGTCGGATCCAGGTGCCTGGCGCTGTCAAAGAGCATTTTGACTTAAATACCGCCGACAGTGTGCATTAAGGCCGCATACGAGGTACGAAGTTAGACTCTTTGAATTCTGCCCTTTCTTCCTGGTTAAATTGGGAGGAGCACCGTGAGACGTAAGCGCTTTCTATAATCTCCATAGTTTGCGTATATACACACGCACATACATCCACATTTTTTCCTCAGGCAAACTCAGTCTCTTGCGCGTCCAATTGAGCATCTTCTATCCGGAGGACCTATACGAGCAGAAGGGGATTTCCTCGTAACGTTATTTTTTCCCTTTTAGCGGGAGGGGACAAGGTTCACAGGTGGGTTCTGAAACCGGAAACGTGGAATAGACGAGGTTTCGTTGCATGCAGAGAAGCCTGGTGGAAAACGAAGCCTAAAATATATTACGGACGTCATCCCCGGACAGCCTCATCATCACTTGTTCGCCAGCCATTACTCTCTTTTTACGAATCTTCGAATTCGAATTTAGAACCACCAAGAAAAAATAATATCTTTCGACTATTCTTTATCCATACACATTTGCCATCGACATTGTATACGGGTCACACTATAATCTCATCACCACCACAACACTTTCACACACCTACGATCTGTTCTCGACGTGATACAATTCGGAAGCTTTGGAAGTCTCTGATAGGCCGAATATTGTTCAAGTCTAAAAGATCCTGTCAGCTTACTAGGATTTCGCCCATTCCTAGTAAACAGCCCGCCAAATAATAGATCACCTGGTGCAGCGGTGCGAATATAGTCCCGACCGGCCGTGTCCGGCTAGCTGTCTTGCTGCACCGCCTTGCTGTGTCACACTTCTCTGGAGCCTCAACCATATCACTTTATCGCAACCTCATAACTAGCTTACATACCCTGCAGGTTGGTGCCCTCCTTTATCTTTTAGATTTCAAATTTAGACAAAGGCCCTATTTTGTTATATAAGCTGTTCCTCTTACTAATATATACTGCCGAACAACCAGAATTAAATAACCGTCTGCAACTTAACCCTCCGCAACTTTTGTTTCCGCTCAACCCAAATTTCTATAAGACCATTTATTATATTAGCTCGACTTCGACACGTACTAGCCTGAGAGATTCTTGGATACCCGTTTCCGAACCAGCTTGTGGTTGTCATCGAACCCCCATCAGATGAATTTATAATTTTACGACGATGGACTTCATCACTAAGAAGACTACCCATCAAATCATGCCACTCTTCAGCACTTTTTGGACGTCGACTCCGGCGAAATCGGAAGAAGAGGAAGGAAAAGAAGCAAAGGACAAAGGTCCTATGATAGTAGTAAATGCACCATCCACTGAGAATCACCACGCAGTGGAAGAAGATGTGCAGGGAGCCGACCGACCCTTATCAACAGCGAGTCTAGACGCCACAGCGATCCCACTACCCATGTCACCTGCGCCAACTTCACCCGAAATAACAAAGGTTTCATCGAAGAGAAGAAGGAAAACACGGTCGTTTACTCCTAGTAAGGTGTTCTTGCTAAAGACGCCAGCTGCGAAGCGATCGGATGGCAAGAAGGGTCGGATGGCGGCATCAGACGTAACCATTCACTTCCCCAAGCTGCATATTGATAAGGGCGTCCCCGATGATATGCAGGAGAGGTTGGTTGAGGCGTCTAATGCCGCCGATGTGGATCTTGATGGGTAAGACTAAGAAAAGGGTCACCCGACGCTCAGGAAAGCCTGCATTGCTAACACTTTGGTCACCTAGATATACCCTCTCCGCAAACTCGATATCGTCTTTCTCGCTTTTATCGGTAGAAAACTCTGCTCGAATAGCGAACTTCTCCCTCCCACTCCACCCTCACAAAGTTATCACCGTCTTCTTCCCGCCTTCCAGTGCCAACGCTCGACCTCGCCCGCAATCATGTAGCTCCTCGATCTCAAACTCTTCTGCGGCATCTATAACATCAGCATCAAGACGGCAGCAACCCAAAAAGATGACACAAAAGATGTTGACGATGACTTCACCTGGGTCGAAGTCGAAGGCATTTATATTTGACGGTTTCAACTACAGATGGACAATAGAGGAGGATGGAACTCGCGTACTGAGACGATATAGCGCCTCCGCGGAGTCAAGCTCGAAGGCGGTCGATGGCGAACTATGCGCGAAATACTCCGCTATCAAACGGAAACATCATGCGGCGCTGTTAGTGGACCCAAGTCGGTGTGACGAACGTGTGGCGATTGCAACATTGTTCGTTTGCTTACGGAGAGAGGAGGGGTTGAGAGGTCTTTTGGCGGGAATCATTAGGTAAAATTTTATGAGGATTCAAGCATGATTGTTGCGGCGTCCTTAAACACTCCTTTTACCGGGTGCAAAGCTGGAAAATGCATGCCTACGCACTCTTTTTTTTCATTTGTTCACATTCTACCTACTGTACATATACATCACATCTGGACGGGATCCTGGAGGCGTTTGGGTATTTTTGCTTTGGAGTTACAAATCTTTTATACATGTACATATAGAAAATAAACTATTCCTTCCGACAACCGAAACAATCTTGTGCTGGAATGCTCGCCACGATCCGAGGCGGTGCGGAATTGCCCCCTAGGAGTCTACGTGACATTCCAAGGAAAAGTATCGTGGCTTCGTGTACTCTGTAGGCACCAGCCATGATCCTCAACAATTGGTGGCTGAGATGGAGCTTTTAGTCATGTGTTACTCCATAATAATAACTTTCATTAGCCTTCAGCTACAACAAGTTCTCTGTTTTTGGTAAACCGATCGAGAATCGACTAACAATGGACATGATCCGCAGCGTAGCTCGCAATTGACGTGGCCAAACAAGAAAAGTTTGGAAGTGGAAACTTGACTCTTCTCCCGTTTAGGCACGGAAGGTACTTTGGGTAACTTTCTATGTGGTTTTCGTTCGAGCGCGAACTGGCATTACAAGGCCGGTCGGAATTTTGGTGAGGCAGGTCCAAGCATTGGCTTAAGCCTCGTCGCCAATCTTGGACCGGGAGGCTTACCCAACGGGCTAACGGTTCGCCACTATCGACAAGCAAACGCAAGGGGTATCACGATATCAAAATGCTGATTTTTAACGAGGAGTTTTTTTTTTGTCGAAACGCGTCGACGCTCAAGGAGTACCAGCAAAAGGTTGAATACGAAACCAGGGAGCCGGGTCCTATACCAGCTGTCAACGCTTGTTACCGCGTCGTGTGAGAAAAAAAATATGCAGTGCAGCGTCCATCGTTTTCCTGTTGTGGTATCCTCTTAGCTATTGAGGTCCACCAACTTGCGGCAGTTCCGCGACCAATTGCTGACGGGCGGCGCTACTGAAATACATAAGCTTTTGAACCGGTTCGTGACGAGCGGGTCCCTTCGAAGAAAAAGCTGACCAAAAGTCCACCCTATAGCGGGATGAAGTTATAGACAAGCCATTCCGCTCCGGTTCTGAGCTCGCGCTCGTGAGTGGTTTGGATGAAGTCCTTGTCTCATGTTAAGATCCATGGAAAGGTCCACTCACACCCAAGTTGGAAGCTTTTTTGAACGGAACGAATGAAAAAAGCCTCCCACGGATAATCGCTTCCAGCGATCACAGTCCTGCAGGGGACCAGGGCCAATGCGGTGCTGCTTACAACCGCTTGTCCCCTCTAGATGCATGTACATATTGCTTGGTGCACCCACGTTTCTGTGGGAGGCAAATCTTCTTTTTTTCTCTTTGAGATCGAGAGACATACGATTTACGATTTACGACAGCAAGCGGTTTAGTTGAATCTTTCGGAATTCGGAATTTGAAGATGCACATGGGTTCCGTGCTATTCTAAGCAGCATCGATGAGGGATACGCTTCAGCGCCGGTGTAGACACCTGGTGATTTGGAAATGGCCATTTCAGGCAAGCAGGCAATCGTATGTTCTTCCTCAATCATATTGTCTACATCTATCAATTCGTCAATGCTAAAGGGATCCTCACAATATATAGGCCTGCGAATGGTCTTTCTTCGGGCTGGCCGCATTCTTCGTCTTCTTCCGACTCTACGTTCGATTCTTCATCACCTGTAACTCCGGCTTCAGTGATGGTCTAGTCTTTTTCGTCTTAATATGCTTCCTCGCAACGGCGGTATGCGATACCATCGCAGCTTCGAAGGGCCTCTTTGCCGAAAACCTCACATACGAATCCGATCTTATCGCTGCCTTTAGAGCACACGGTGGGAGTTATCTTGAAGAACTCGTTACTGTGTTACAGATATTATACGCCAGTAGTTTTCCATATATCTGTGAGCTATGGGGGTTGAAAATATGTTTTTTGCTATTGTATGGGGGGTTGATCCCGCCGTCTATGAGATGGTTGAGGAATTGTCTTTATGCTACTTGGGTGGTTGTGGCGATTGGGTTTATAGCTAGCATGCTACTCATGGCGCTGTGGTGTATACCTGTGGATAGGAATTGGGATGTTACGAAGCTGATGGGGGAGGAAGGGAGGTGCTTTGCGTATAGTAGTTATGAGCCGTATTTTACACTGACGGCATTTCATATTGTTACTGATTTTATGAGTAAGTTGATATCCCCTTCTTAACAGTAAGGAATGAGGGGAACAACGAGTTGACACGATACCGTTTACCAGTCTATGCCCTCCCATTCCCGATTCTGAAGTCCCTATCTCTTAACCGTCGGCAGCACTGGGGCGTTATATCCATCTTCGCGCTAGGTGGCGTCTGCATAGCTAGTACGATCGGTCGAACAGTATCCATCGGTCTAGTTTCCAACATCCCCCTCGTCGGTTTCTGGACCTCTTTCGAACAAATGACCGGCCTCATTGTTGTTTGTATCCCCGCGCTCAAAGTCTTGATTTTGGAACATAGGAGTAGAGATGGATCTCGCGTTAAAGTTGACTTTACGGATGGAGGGAGTCGACTTAGTCGTCTGCAGAGGATTAGTGTTACAGCGGCTACGAGGAGTGATACAAGAGGTGGGGTAGATGAGGAGATGGATGAGCGGTGGATTAGGATGGATAGTCCGGTTGAAGGGGATGCGGGGAATGATGGGCGGAGTGTCAGTAGTATTTCGATTCAACAAGCGGGCCCGGTGAGGGCGGGTATTGAGCGGGTTCCGCCGCAAAATGAGCATGAGGCGGACCCGAGTGGTGGGTTTGATGAACATATCGAAAGTATGGGGCCATCACTGACGAGAAAGGTGACGTTACGGAAGGAAGGGCCTACCGGTGGTGCAAGTAAGGGTATGAGGAGGTATAGCATCGTTGAGGCATAAAAGTTCCTTTTGTTTTTAAACTCGAACGGCTGGTACGCTAGGTCGAGATGGCGTTTAAACGGGCTTCAATTTCTACGCGCTATACCTGTATTCTCACCTGTTTTTTGTGCGTTTACCCTTGTTTGGCGTTTCAGAGTCTTTTATTATATGGCGATAGATTCACGGCCGCTGCATATTACTAGTATTTTATGTCTTCTAGTTCTTGTAGCTTGTCCCTCTTACGATCGAGTAGCTAAGTTAATTAGTGTTTAAAGGTGAATAGCTCGCTGGGTACATCGCAACGTTGGACAAGGAGGCACGTTTTGAAGAAAATTGAAAATCGTGATTTAGGATTCCTATTCCACCAAAATGAAGTATGGACCGTAACGAACGACCCCTTTCAGAAGATAGTGAAATAGACTAGAGACATGACAGGATGCATGACAGGTGTAAAAGGTAGTATGGAGAAGGTCTAGATGGCGGCAAGGGCGCCAACAAGAGCAACGGCGATACCAACACCTCCAGAAACGGCATTCTTACCAGCCCCATTTGGAGTCCCAGTAGAGGTAGGAACGGTGGAGCTGACAGTCTCAGCGGGTTCACTAGCCCTTGGGTTTCCAGAGGTAGTGGTGGCAGTGGCACGCGATGAAATCTCGGAACGAACGGAAGAAGTGGCTGAGGCGATGGCAGATGAGAGAATTCCGGAGACTTGAGTACCTCCGTATTCAGCGCAGATGGCGGACGCAGCAGCGATGATGGCTAGACTTCTGCGTTAGCTTGGTAATCACTTTGAAGGATAGTCCATGGAGGCTTTGATAATGGGCAGTACCTGGGATCTGAGAAGGCTCACAGCTGGTGCGAACACAGTTCATGACGGAGCTGAGGGCGGCAGTATCGGAACACTGACATTTGAAGTCAGTTGGATCACAGCTAGATGAACTGAGACCGTTTTGGATGCATGCTTGCTGTGGTGGAGTATTAGAGTCAGCAACGACGCGTCGCCAGATTCCATCTAGGAGGTTGAACATACCGCACACTCCGGGAGGGGAGGAGCTTGACCATAGACCGCAACAGCGGCACTGAGGGTGATGATGGATGATATGAACTTCATTTTGATGATCAGGATGAAGATTTGTTAGATGGTTGGGATGTTTTGGTAGAGGTGGAGGTGAAGCTTATCAAGATGTCTGGAAGAAAGTGTTTGGAAGAAGATGTTTGAAGGAGAGCAGGAAGAGTTGAGGCGTAGCTTTCATGTTTCCATGTTAGACGGCCTGTGTAATAACTAGTTGACGGGTCTTTATAGGCTCGGTATGATGGATTGCTCTAGAATTTGCGAAAACTGGCACCTACTTGACGCTGTTGGCCGAGCTCAAAGGTTCTATTGGCTGTAAGCGATATCTGCTACGAACACAGTGCCCATTTCTTCTTAATTGGAAGAAACATGCAACAGCGAACATATACAACTGCAAGTAATTTTGGGTGGTTTTGTGTACCCGTGTACAATTTTAGCCAACTTTGGGGCTCTGTTGCAACGTTGCCTTTGTCACACAAATGCTAGTCGAAATTAAATGTTACACTGTCTGTGAAGGTCAACTGTTGGGAGGAAGCCAGCGTTGTTGAAGATGCTATATCTTTTATTCTAAGTAACTCCATTGATGCGGCTATGTCGAGTATCTCGAGGGTTTGAAGAATATTGCGTGAAAGGTATTGATTATATCGTGACAAGACTGTATACAGCTGTACTGTCTTATATCCAGATTTAGCTTGGTTCTAGAATATGCGTTGTGTACGTGGTATTTTGACTCATGACGTCATGGACATCTGCATTCCGAGCTTGAGCCCTGGTCTGGATTAGTATGATCTCGTACGTAGCTGTGGATGATATCCAGGGCCATTCGATGCTCGTGCGCCGCCGACATTGATTCTATGTTCCACTGTACCCGTACAGCCCCGAATGTCGAAAAACTATAAAACCCTCCCGATTCACTACTGTTTACATGTCATACCCTATCGCTCTTCAGCATGCCTCCCCCAAAACGACCCTCATGGCTTCTACAAGCCCAGAAATCCGGCCTACAAGCCGCCATGAGTTTCGGAATGTATCTGGGTAGCTGGGCTGGACCGTGGCCTCCAGAACCTTCATTCTACGTCGAAATCCCAGCTACAATATCTCCAACAAAAGGCAACTTCAACCTATTATTCTATGTTCCCAAGTCCTACGCCAGACGGACACCGACCAGTCGGTTTCCTGTGTTTGTCAACTTTCATGGTGGTGGGATGTCCATAGGTAGCGGTACCGATGATGCGAGGTGGGCAAAGGATGTCATGCAACAGCTTGGTGCTGTTGTTGTCAGTGTGGAGTACCGGCTCGCTCCGGAACATACCTTCCCGACAGCCGTCCAGGACTCCGTGGATGCGATCCTGTACCTCGTTGACAATGCGGAGGAGTTATGTTTGGATAAGGATAGAATCATGCTCAGCGGATTCTCGTCCGGTGGCAATTTGGCCTTCACCGCGCCTATCTTACTGGAACAACTTCGTAGACAGCAACTTCTGGCGGGCGAGCCTGGCGTTGAGGAGGAATTAGTGGATGAGTTTGGTGTTCCCGTGTCGAAATTACCGGCTGGATACCTGCTACCGGATTTCACAATAAAAGCGATCATTGCATGGTACCCGTCTGTGGATTTCACACAAACTCGACACGAAAGACGACATACCAACCCGCATCCTGAGGTGTCCATGCCCGGCGCAATGTCTAACATGTTCGACACCGGTTATATCTTCAACTCTCACTTGAATGCCTATGAATCCGCACATCCGCTTCTATCACCAGGTACGGCGCCGACAGAGTTGCTAGACGCCGCCTTGCCTCCCCGGGTTGTAATCTACACATGTCAATTCGATGCACTCCAAAAGGAAGGGGAGCTCTTCGCGCAGAGGATTGGAGAAGAACTGGGGAGAGAAGTCAAATTTCGAATGGTCGAAGGGGTCACCCACGCCTGGGATAAGATGCCGAATCCGATATGGCCACCGGATAGAATCGAGGAAGTTTACAAGGATGCATGCGATCATGTCAAAGATTTTCTCTAACCCACGACTGTTGAAATCCTTCTAGGCCCAATTGTGTTTCTTCAAACAAAAGGCTCAAAAAATACCACATAGAGTTGAGGGTGAGGCGTTCTAGGTGTTTTGCTGTTGCTTTTTAGATGTGTAGATACATGCATGTAGAACAAACATGAAATTCGATACCCCCGTTCATTTTTAATTCCAACAAAGTCTAAATTTTTTTTCCTTTCATCTACCACCCTCCCGGTATTTGTTTTACAATGTCAATTGTGGCTGTCGATTCCATTGTCCCCGCCTGCGGTCGTTGAGCTACTTCTAGCTGGCCGGTATTCCTTTGGTTATACCCGACTGGAGGTTTTGAGGTGGATTCGGCTGGTTCTTGGGCGAACCGCCTAGGATGCGATGTGTCTTGCCTCGATACTGGATGTGATGTATGCATATTGGGATTGTTGTTGTCGCCCATACTTTCTGACAATGGAGTTAGACTAATGTCTTTTATTGGGGGGGTTGCGACTTGGATATGCTGGAGCTCATCAATGACTGCTTGGGACCATTCGTGGGCGTTTAAGTCTCTGACGGTGCCGCTGGAGGGCTTGGAGGTGTTACTAATGTTGGTTGTTCGCGTGTTAGGTGTTGCTGGCGCTGGGGTTTCTGAAGACATTGTTGTTGGTTGCAAATTGGATCTTGTTCACTTTCGCGGAGGCTGGGTGGTGGAGGCGGTTGGGCCTGGGTTGGTCAATGAACCAATTGATCAGGCGGTGTAGTCCTACGAAGGTAATTCTTATGTAGTGTTTTTCCTTTAACAATCCACTAAAACCTCAGCGAAGAACAGTACTGGTGAAAGGGGTAAAATTGGGCTCCCAAGAATTTAAATATTTATAGTCCGACCTCAGTTCGGGTTGGCACTTTCTGGGCCCTTGCGATGATGTAGTATCCTACGTAATGTGCCGTGGAACTGCATGAATTCTCCATTCTCATATTGCATTAGAACTATGAAGATCCTTGCCGCTAATTAATACTTGTGCCCCTCCGTGAGACCAGTCAGGGACAAATGGTTGTCCGAGCTGACTGAATTCGTGAACGAAAATCCGAACGCCGTTACTTGAAAACTGGAAAACGCCGAAAAAAATACCACGGAAACGTCCATCCCAAAATATTCAACATGAATCGAATCCGTCCAAAAACCCCATGCCTCGCTCGGGCAATGCGAAAAATGGAAAAAAGTTAAAGAAGGAACGCCTGCATCAATGCGTTTCGCATTCCATAGAAAACAACAATGCAAAAATGATAATTCAACAATATATGATAACAAACTGTTGATATCATGATTCGGCGGAACATCCAAACGTGTCCAATGCTTTCCGGCTACCGCCCCGGCCGTGGGGATAATCCAGTTGTCGCTGACGGGAAGAACGCCTCACTAGGCTGTAGATGGTCGTAAAAGTTATCATCATCTTCCTCCCATTCATCAAGAAGTGCGAAACTATTCGTTCGTACTGATACCGCCCGCTGTGAACGTGGGATCTGATGAACCGCTGGAACCACCTCCAGATCCGCCTTTGATGTAATAGCGTACAATGACTGCCAGTCGGATCTCGAATTCCAAGTGTCGACATCAGACCTCTGTGGGTCGATGAAAAATCCTTGTCGGCTCGTTTCTGCGGGACGGGATTCTCTTCTTTGCATTGGAAACGCCTTTTTATTATAGGCCCATCGGAAGAAGAATTTGGCGGATGGAAGACAGCTTGTGGTGATTGCGAGGACGATTTCGAAGTAGTTCACTAGCTCTAATAGAGGTACATAGTCTGGGATGGGTTTTATATTTAGCAACGGAGCTTGGTTTGAGAAGGGATCCGGGACCGATCCCGGGGCGGAAACTTACAGGTCTGATCGGAGACGATAACATGCCTCAGGCTAACAATCTGCCAAAGCCGGGCGGCAGATGCCGTAATCGTCCTAGTGAGCCAGAATTTAGAAACGCGTCCTCTGTAGCATGCACCAGAGCATTTCCACTAGGGGTAGGGGGGTCATACAAGAAACCGCATAGAAATATGACGCATATCTGCACCTTCCGTGTCCTTGTAAGCTTCTTCAGCTTTGGAATCAGAGGCAGCGGCGTCAGGAGAATCAAGCAGTCCAAGAAAAGTCCCGCAGCGCATATTCCAATTGTCGGATTCATCGGTCGCGCCTTATGGATTGTAGATCTCCAAATGTCGAAGAGCACGCCGGGATGTCGGGGAACTTGGAAGACTAGCGCCGCAAAGGAGCCCAAACAATACAGCATTTTGCAGACGACCAAAATATCACATAGCAGTTGCATCCGCGTACGGAAACCGGAGTAAAGGCGGCGGATTGAGACTAGTAGTGATATTCTTGTGATTGTGTATGTCCAGATAGAAAGTACATTTATTACCACTGTTTGAAGTTGATCAGCTTTTCGTTGGAGCAAGATGATGGGCCTATCTGGTTTTGGTGAACATACTGACAAGCTACAGTAGTGGAAAAGTTAGCCTCTTTGTGTCTAAGGTACTGGAGCCTTTTTATCGTTATCGGAATTACTTACCATGAAGGTTCCTTCGGCGCTTCGAATTCGTACATCCCAGATGTGCCACCCGGCCTGGAACATATACATCGAAACAAACGACGCAATTAGAACTACATAGCTAGATATCTAAATGGAGAGACGTTAAACCAAGCCTTCGATACAGGGTATATTAAAATTTTGCAGGAGAAGAATCCTTTACTCACCAAAGCTAGAATTAAGAGCCAGTCTTCTATGAACAGAAGTTTAGTCGTCCGACCTCTTTGTGTTGTCACGATCTTGAATGCGACCAGAAGCCCAGTGAAGAGCATCCCGAACAGAAATGCAACAGTTAAACCGATTTTCAGCCCTTCCTGTCGGTGCGGGACATAATTGGGGTCCGTGAGGCCTGGAGGCAACCATCCTTCTGAGATATATGGATTGCCATCGACTTGCAATATCTCCCACAGCGCTCGCAATTGGAAGAGGTCGTATGCTGTCTGCCCCGTCGATTTCACGACAACCGCTTCGGGATCAATAATGTCGGTCAACGACATCAGGACGAGCGGATGTCGGGTTGCGGGCGAAAGCCACGAAGTGTGTGATCAAATTAGTCCCCCGCCCAACCACCGCATTGACTTCTAGAAAATGTTGAAAAGGCTGGAGACATGAAGGAAAGGAAAGACGGGCTTTTTCTTTTGACGTTGGGGAAAGAAGGAAAATTGCACCCGACCTTATATTGCAAATTATCTCCAACCATCAAAGCCAGTTTGTTACTGTGTTTGAACACCACCAACAGGGATCGCTGAGGTTCTTTGAGGAGAAGGTTGGCAAGGATAGAAGGTTGAAACATGTTGGCGAGTGTATCCCTGCAACTGGGCAAGACACACTCCTTCCCTTCAGGTGCCTAGCTGCATATGCACCACCTACAAGTGGTATGGGAGCCTGGCCTTGGAGCGATGCAGGGAGGCTTTTCAACAGCGAAAATTGTATCTTGGCCGCTCTGTTGGAGGGCTTTCGAGATCGCTGTTGTTGGCATCTGAAACGAGAGCGATGCGCCGTTTGTTCGCTTTTAGATTTTGTGGCGGCATAGTTGCTAATGGATTGGAGATGCCAGCGGTCAACCATGGCAGCCCTACCGACATTGCACATTAGAGAACTCTAAAAGAGGTAATCGGGATCGGTGCGCACGTCCGTGATTCTAAAAGGGGTATTCCTAGGTGGATAGACCGTTCGGTGCCTGGCATTGAGCAATTTTCGAAATTTCTCACTCGGGCTGACTAATGCGGCTGGGGGAGGGGGTTTTGGGGACGTCTAACTCGTCTGAACGTCGGTCGGACGTGTTAATTGTCAGGCCTGGTCGCCTGATTGCTTATTTGCGCCAAATTATACATGATAGAAGCCTATCGAAGAGCACATAGCATATGCATAGTTAAACGTCGACACCTGATATAACCGCAGATTGCGGCTTCACTTATCTCACCCTGTAACATGGCACTCTCGCATGCGCATGCTGATAAAAGACGTGCATACATTGCCGAACTAAAAAAAAACACCTGTATCGATTAATTATCGAATACCAGTGGGGTTCGTCAACCGAACAGCTACAGATTCGTTTGTTTCAGCCACTTCTGACATCGTGCCAGAATCACACAGACTTCTGTTCTATATCTAAATACCCTACGGTGGGGCCGTATCCATATATTTTTAGTTGATGTAGCTTGGCAGATGAGGTGCAGCTTATAATCCAGGCGATTTTGTGGTTCAAAGACCGTAATAATCCAAACTGGTCCCAAAAACAGGCTTCCGCAAAGTGCTTGGCCAGCTTCAAGTGATGTTTAGCAAAGTCACAAAAAGCGAATCTGGCAACATCGCGATATCGATGTATCGGCAATTGTCACCTCAACGTACAACTGGCTTGGAAGCTAACCGTTTTTGCAATTATTATACAAGCGCCCGAGGCCGTCGATGCTTGTTGTCTGCTATAAGGTTTTTTTTGTGGAACTTAAGACGACTAAAGTTGGAAGCTCGGATCACACCCGATACCCACCCGTTGGTCTGGCGGATAACAATAACGGCATGAGGAATGTACTTCTGTATAGGCTTGTTTGGTACCCGCATTGATCCATGGTTTTACTCCTTTGGATAGTTATGAAACGGCCTAGATGTCGATATCGGTTGAGTCGGTACTGGTCTAATCATAGAGAAACGAACCGGGCCCATGCTAACATGGCGTTTCGTGGGTAGGCAATCACGCTGACGATATTGCGGCTTTATCGAGTAGTTCCTCTATCGGTGCGGTACGCAGATGTTTGGCGACATCCGATATAAGCGTTTCCATAGATTCTGAGCGAATTGGACATTGCTATAGAAATAGGTGATACTTAGCATATGGCGAGATATCTGGTATCTTCCTAGGGAAAGGTCAATTGTCCAAGTCCTAAAGAATTTGAACGTTCTGCAAAGACATAGCCGGGGGAACGATTCCTGCAAAATGTATTCCATTGGTTGGGGGTGGACGGGGCGAAACGTGTGATGGAACTAGAGTAGATAGCATTCTTGTATGCGACCGACCAGCCATCTACAAGGATTTCGCGATATCCTGGCTATCATTTCTTTCCAAGTAAGTACCTTTTCGGAAGAGCGTCTGAAGCATGCAAGACGTGGCGATAACTTGACGTAACATCCCTTGATTAGATTATTCGGCTGTCGTCGAATGTTGGATTCATGAAGCCAGAAACGGCGTCAAAGTGTCAAGACCAATGCATCCATGTAAGTTGCGAATCACATTGACCAAAATAAGTCTTTTGACCTCGTCTATTTGGTCCTGAATGAACGGGTCCTCCTGCCTTCAGAAGCTAGGATATGCATGTATCAGACGTTCAAGTTTGCCATAGCCTCAATATCGAGCCGGAATCTAATATAGGCATACCTCAGAGAAGCCACAAACCAAAAAGGCTTCTACATCGGAAAAATTTCCGACTATAACAGAGGCCTTAAGTTTTAAAGCTTTGAACCCGATTTCTATCTGCACCCTTCGATAAGTGCGAATGTTTAACAGTGCCGCTGTGGGTCGAGAAACGGTCAAACAGGCAGCTGCCTTCCGTTGCATTAAGCGAGCTAAACTGTTTATCGACCTTTTGGCCTGCCGAATGTTGTTTCACGAATGGCTGGCAATGGTTTGGCTTCGCTCCGCGGACAAGGTTCCCAAGAGTAGTTAAATTAAACACCTGGAAGGTATTTCCTTCCTTGGGGATTATGTGTACCAGAATTCGTATTTTTTTAAGGTTCTCCACTATCAATGGTTTCAGGAGATCTTGTTGCATTTTATGTGTTGCCTCGACTCAGGTAACACAGGCGTCGAGACTGGTAAGGTTACACGGGCGCAAAGGAGTGTGAGGATATTTACACGGTACACACCAACGAGCTAATATTTACATGGAGACATAAATAAAATCGAAATTATTTACCGGACGGAAGGGTACTCCGAAATAAAGATGTACAAGTAAGGGAAAACCTCGATGTTGAAGACCTATCAAGAATGCGTTTGCTACGTCTGTGTGGAGGCTTCGCGATTTTAATGGAAGGTCATAGACCTACCATGGTTTGACTACAAGCATTGTGAGTAGTATGGGTTAAGCACTTGGCAGGTTGAGCCTGAAACGCAAGCTGTGGGACCGGTCCATCCGATTCCACCACATTGGCCCCATTTGTTTTGGGCTGGTCCGGAGCCAGTGGTCGTTCTGGTGGTTGTAATTGGAGTGGTTGTAACTGGAGTGGTTGTCCTCGTGGTAGTTGTGCTTGTTCGGACTGAGGTCGTCGAGGAAGTGGTCGGGTTGTTTCCTGCTCTGGCCTTAATAAGATCGGCGGCCTAAGAGTTTCGGGGTTAGAATAATGACATCTGGAGTTAAAGCGAGTTAGGTGGAATACCTTTTCTGCGATCGCGTATACAGTAGCGCAAGTATGGGTGGCAGGAATCAATGGGATGGTGGAGATGTCGCCGACACTAAGACCCGTGACACCATAGACCAAGAGCTCGGGCGAAACGACACCTCCCTGGTCTTGGGGCATCATTGCTGAGGTACCACAGGAGTGAGCAGTGCTAGAAATCATTCCCTGGGTAGCATAATTTATGAGCGCCTGGTCGGTGGTAACGCTAGCACCCGGTGACTGCTCCTGTGGGCCAAGCTGTTGCATCGAAGGTGCTTGCATCCATCGTCGATAGAATTTAATCATGGCAACAAAAATCTCGTTGTCGATAGGGTTGATGGAGGTGTTGTAATCAACGATAGGGTCCGCAAGCTTGTCGGACGTGTTAATGAGGACAGTACCTCGGCTCAATGGTTTTTCGTGAACTAGAGAAGTTCCACCACCGCCGGAGAAGGGGATCTCGACGATACCGTTCTTAAGGGATGCATAGGATGCCATTAGAACCCTTCTCTGAGCTTCAAACCCACGGATACTGGCCGCGGAGTATGTGCTTGGAAGATATTGTGCGGCATTTTGGCTGTTTACACGACTGATAAGAGATTGGTAGGTTGAAAGCATGGTGGGAAGTGGGAGTGTCGCAAGAGCGTTTCCGACGAGCATTGACAAGGGTCCTGTGTGCCATGGATTAGTGATTATTTCTTCGCGAATGGATGGCGGAACATACCCTTGCGGTACTGCTGCCATTGTTGCTGAGCCCATGCTTGGAAAGTCTGGTTGCTGTAAAGGGACGCTTGGTTGGGTTGGAGATCGCGGGTATCTTTGCGGTTACATGATTAGCATCTTCTAGTACTAGCAGGAGGTTGTGGTGCCTCACATTGGAAGTTGATTTGTGTCGCAGGGTGATCTTGAAGGTTAGATCCCACACCAGGAAGGTCAACAACAAGTGGGATGTTGGCGCGGCTTAGGAGGTCTGGTGGACCGATACCGCTTCTCTGAAGAACTGCGGGAGTGTTGAGCCAGCCGGCGCAGAGAACGATCTCCTGAGTCGCCCGAATGGTAGTGGTGGAACTTCCACTTGGTGTACCTCGCTGCTGGATTCGCACACTCTCGGCTCTCTTGGTGGACGAAAATTGTATATCATTGACTCTGTATCCTATCAATAGATGCAGGTTCGAACGGGATGCAACTGGGTCGAAGTATCGGTTCTTGGCGTACGAACGACGGGACTGTGCATCGACGTTGTTTGGGACCCAGTAGGCGTTAAAGGCGTTGCCATTCTCGCCATCACGCATCGTGGGAACACCGACTTCGTTCCATGCCTTCCATTGGACCTCTGGAGAAGGAGTTAGTGACGGAATTAATATCAAAGAAGAAGTATGTGAGGCCTACTGATCGAGGGCCATTGCCAAGAGGGGAATGTGACTTGGATTGGACCATTTCCATAGGCACTAGGTTCCCAGGTAATTCCGTACTCTTGAACAATGGCAGCATCTGGAGTTCCAAAAGTTGTTGACTAGATATTGAACTTGGGTAAGTCCTATGAAAGGGAATATTTATATTGCTATGGGTATATTTGAACAATTCAAACTTACCTTCCTGAAGTATGGCAAAAGTCCGGCGAAGTCCCAGCCGGGGTTCCCTAGAGCAGCCCAGTTGTCGTAATCTTCAGCGGCACCGCGGTCGAAGAGCATGCCGTTGACGGTTGATCCACCGCCAACGACGGAAGCCGCATAAACAGAGATACGTCTACCACCAATTCCGGTTTGGGGGACGGTAGTAACATTGAACAGATTCCTGGATGCGTATTGCGTGGCTGAACTCGGCTCCAATTGGCTAGGATTGTTATCAATATACCCATATTCAACGACGAGGACGTTTTCTATTAGGTACACACAGGTTAGCTGGTCCACAAGATACGAACAGATTCTCGGATTAAATTACTGGTTGGATCCTCGCTCAATCTGTTAGCGATAACAAGTCCACTCTGCCCGCCACCGACAATAATGTAATCGTATGATGATCTCAATGACCCGACATTGATTTGACGGGCTCTGATCTTGTCAGCGAGTTCCGGATAAGCCATACAAACATTGCTGAGAACCAGCAACTGTAGCGCAATTGCGCCCAAACTCGAAAGAAGCGGCATTCTGAGGATCCTAGGGCGATTGATTATCCAAAGTTTGTACCTACACCGAATTGAATGCTCAGACATAACAAGTCTTGAGTCTCCGAGTACGATATTTATATTCAGATTTTGTTGTAAGCTTTCGGAACGCACAGCCTGACCATTTGTTTACCCTGCATCATTCAGCATTGTACGATAAGATAATCACGTCACGCCTTTCGGCGGTGGCCCTCATTACCTCCCGCTTCCGTATCGCGAATACGCTTACTCGCCGGGTTGTGGCTGTTTTACAATAATAATCCTTGATAGACCCGCTAGAGTTCCATCCGAAGATGTCGAATGAGCAAATTCAATCTCCCTTTCTGCCGAGGACTGCGAACGGAACTCTCGCCTATATTCACCTTGCCGGTATCGTGGAAAACGGTCGTCAGTATCCGGGGAAACAAGGTATATACTTGCAAAGAATTGGTTGATCGTAATATGGATAAAATATCCTGGCTTCATTTAAGCTTGTGCAGCACATCGCGTGAGATTCAGGCAAAATGGTTAAAGTCTCCGAGCAAAATTTCCGATATGGGTTTGTGTTGATTTTGTTGCAGGACTCTTGATACAGCTTTATGAATTCACATTTCCAGGTCGGTGTCAACTGCAGGCCAAGATCTTGGCGAGAGCTTTCTGTGAAACTACCTGATATATCAGTAGGGAATCGCTATAGGGGCGTAAGCTCAACTTTTCCCGTCCTCCCCGAGAATATGATGTTTACACGTTTGGACCCAACTGTTACGTGACGGGTGCGGTAGCTGCCGGTAGTGGTGGATATAAATCGAAGGCGAACGCTCAAACCTCACACGGCAAACGAGGCCGGATGTCTCCTTGAGAGTCCTTATTTCGTTTCCTAGAATTTCCTGAAAGCAGTACCGAATACGAGACAACGGCGGCAATGGTACTACGGAGTTCTTCACATGTCCATTACACACACTGCTTCTCCGGAACAATATTTCTGGCTACTAGTCGGCTGTAGATCAGATATTATAATACATCGATAATCGGATTGACGCCCTCCGAAGTGGCCTGCACGCCTCAAAACCACTTGCATATACGCCGGTATATTCTATCCGTTTAGCGTTTCGAAACATGTTAACAAAGTGGCTATATGCAGACAGGTTCCGGATATTGTTAGCTTCGATTCCTTTCCACGGCTCTTTTAAACAATCTCGAATCGGGTTCTCGTCCGAGTCTGTGATCTAGGTATCTGTTATTGCAGTCTATTGTGGATTATAGGCGTGTATGTGCACCTTTGGGGCCCAATTGAGGCTCGAGACCATGCTCATGAAGTTAAGTTAGTTGTGAATATTGCGCAATTGCCATACTCCGTCGGTTGTTTGAGCAATCAAGGACTTTTCGGCCGGAGGACTAGCCGGCTCTGAGAGTTCGTTAGATTTAGGGGCATTGGGGCATATTTTATGACGATGAGATTAGCTCTTAGGCTAGAGCTCCGTAGATTCAAATATATTTGACTACCAAACTCAAGCTGGGTCGTCTAGTAAGCGAGCGTGGGATTATCTCGATTAACCCCTGCGGAGCAGCATTTTAATTTCGAACAACCGGCCCTGGTTTCCCGCCTCGTGCACCGAGACTGTGATACCTAAATCGCATGGAGGCAAGGTTTCGGGAATAAATTAAGATATCTCCCGGCTAAAACCCCACCGACTGCGTCCCTCTCCTAGGATTCTTGACATGCGAGGAATCTAGCGAGAGAAGCGATCACACGTGAAAGTTTAATTTTATCTGAGTGTACCTTAACATGGATTTGCTTGAAGCTGGTAGTATCGGACAATAGGAGAGATGGAAGCCGGTTTTTTTTTTTCATTCCTATGAAAAATTTCGTAGCCGTAATATAATAATATATCGAATTATAGCATAGGAAGGCATCGAAACAATGAGGAAAGAGGTAGAGAGCAGCTACGGCCATAATAATGGGTATTGACGCTAGACTAGGCTATAAATACAGTCGCTCGAAACCAGAGACTCGGATAGAAATTGGAAAGTAAAGTTTTACGGCTAGCATTACTCGAATATAATTTCTTCAGACATAGTCGACATCAGGTTATTTCGTGAAAAACTTGAACTCCTCGTCGTCGCCATGAAGTTCCTTACTTCTGCCGTTATCGCACTTGCCTCGTCGCTCCTTCCCGGAGTGCAGGCGTCTCTGAACTGCACTGTTGTTGGCCAACCTCTCGAGTATAGGTCATGCGAATATCCTGACTGCTCGATCGTCGGTGTATACACCGTCGGGGCTATGATACAAGCAGCTTGCCGGTCCGATTGCAGCTCTAATACGAAGTGAGTTGTCTCGCACCTGCGGGGGGTATACATTTGATTCATTTGGCAGAGTTACTAATGAGCGTTCCCAGTGTGTGGTTCCAACTATACAATAAGTATTTCGTTCCTGGTGGAGCCAGAGTAACCGGTTGCAACTATTCAGGAATCCCTTTCGCCCAGACCGGTAAGTTTTTGGTAGATGATGAAGACAGCCACGGTGTATATGTCCTAATGAGAACTACAAGGCCTACCTTACTGTTATGAGGAGCAAATGCGACCTAGGCCAACAACTTGCACTCGAGGTACAAATATTCCAACACTTACCGCAACGACAACTGGAGCAACAACGATCCGAACTACAACTCCGGCCACGACAACACCGAGGCCGACGACAACTCCGACCACCACTCCAACCACGAGGCCAGCTACTACGACTCCTCCGCCTGGAAATTGTGGTGGGCTGTACACTCAATGCGGTGGTGTCGGATGGACCGGTGCGACTTGTTGCACAACGGGAACGTGTAAGCACACATTTCCCAACATTATTCTTCCCTCCTATTGTATTAAGATTGAAGGTGCTAACTTGTAATTATAGGCAAGGTACTCAATCCGTACTATTCGCAATGCCTCAACTAATGCCAGGCCGATCGCTGTGGATCTTTAGTAGATTAGTAACTGAAAGATGTATATATTGCTATGAAAATGTTATTTTTGAGTGTGAATGGTACATGCTCGTTGGGGCTTGACTGCGGCGTAAAATGTGCAGCTTTATTTCCGTTTGAAAACTCTGAATTAATGAATCACACTCGGCACCTAACTACGGGGCGGTGTCTGACAGGTGGATCCTAGGCTTAGAGTATTCGATCGCCTGGCGCTGTGGGAACTTGAGAATGAACTACGATCATTAAATAACTAGTACTCACCTAAGCACTTAAGTGTTTAGTGCGTACAATTTGCATATTATAATTTCGTGGAACCGCCTTCTATAATCGACAGTGGCAGTGCTAACCAACGGATACCAAATGTAACACAACGCGCAGCAGGCTGATTCGTTGTTGGAATTTAAAGCCCATTTTCGGCGTCAGTCGTGGGGAGATCAGGGCCGCAAACGGACACTTCAATTGAATTTTCAGGATGGGAAGTGAAGTGCTATCGATAGCCTCCCATCATCTTCAATTTCGTTGGGAATATTCGAATTAGAGAATGAGGCCTTAAGCCGAAGGATTCTGAATAGTATCGACAGATCCTCAGGCCAGAGCTGCAGAGTAGCATATGCTAGCAGGGAAGTTGGACGTTGTGATCCCACGAATTTGAAACTGAGGGGAACATCCGCACTGAACAGACTGGCTGACAAATCGGTGGGAAATGCCGCTAATGAGAAAGCGGATTGGTGGGACGCAATCAAGCTTTCCTTGGCCGTAGAAGGCTCTCTTTCGCAGGATTTGGTTACTCAAACGGGGAAATTCTGCCTGAACCCATGAAACTCAAACTAGAGCCTCAGCGCCTACCAGCGGACCAGCAAGCCAGCGAGGGTGGGCTGTGCCTGACTCAACAGTCCCTGTACACGCAAACTGTCCAGTGTGAGGCTGAACTGTATGAATAAAATGGGGAGATCCCCCATCTCCGTCTCCAGTATATATGTACCGACACTCCCCTCCGTTGCTAGTTACCCCAAGATCCCAGACATTCGACGACGCCTCCAACACACGCAACGCAGAATCCGCCGATCCAGCAGTTGTATTGCGCTAAATTATAAAACTAAAACTGACTCGCCGAGGACGAAGACTCCTCAACGTCCTCCCGCCATGCCCTTCGACTTCCAGAAATACGACGCAAAATGTGCGGCCATGACCCCCGAGGAGCTGCAGCTTCAGTGGGAACATTATACTCGCCTGATTTCAGGAGCAGCAACGTCTACTGCCGTTTCTGGTGTTGCTTTGCCCCTCACGATGGGTGTCTCCGTAGTCGGTGTCGCGCTGGCCGCCCCGGCTATTCACAATGCTCGTAAGAAACGAGAAATTATCGAAAAACATCTCAACAGCCACGGCACCTCTCATGTCACAAGAAAAAGGGACGTCCTAACTTCCGTCGCTATCAGTGGCACAATCGGCGTCGTGACGATGGGTGCCAGCTCCCTTGCAGCGGATGCTGTCTCCAGCCATGCCGCTGAATACGGCATACAACAAGTCGTGGAAAACGAACTTGCTGTTAAAGTCGGAACTCACATCGCCTTTGACGCCGCTGCGATGGCAGGGGAGCATGCTCACACCGAACATAAGAGGAAGAAAGAAGCTCTGAAAGCGCAGCAGCAAGGAATTATCCCTCCAGCACCCGGGGTTATTGTGGGGCAAGAGGTGCCTCCTGACGGCTTTTACCCGGCTGTTCCAATCCCCCAAGGACATTCTACAGTTCAGCACGGCGAGCCAGTTGCCATTTCAAACTATTCTTACCCCAGCTCCTCGATTTCACCAGAGATCCCTCCTCCCCAGTACCCGGGCCTTCCTCTAGACAACCCCTTCGCCCAACCTTCTTCCGAAAAGAAGGATATCATTCCAGGCCCACCGCCACTGCCAGCTTTCGGATCGGACTCAAAATATAAACTAGTTGTAGTTGACCAACAGAACACGCAAGCTCCGCCATCATACGTCCCCCCACCTGCTGGAGCCGTTCCAGTCATGGAGAAGGTGGGTGAACATGTGTATTCGCCGCCCTCGCAAACATACCCGCAGCAACACTACCCACCGCCTCCAATTCAATCTTCGAATGTCCCGACGTACACTTCATACCCTGGAACCATGATGAATACCGCGGAAGCAGGGCCATCTAATCGCGAAGTTCCCGCAACGGCGGCTCCCCCAACGACAAACGCTCAACCACTCCCGCCGCATGCAGTACCCCCCCAGGCCGCAGTTGCGGGTTCGTCTGAAGCTCCCCAGACTCCGGCCCCCACTAATCCCTACCAGGCTCAGACATTTAACACACAATCTTCTCTGCCACCCCAGCAGCAGAACGAAAACCCAGTTCAACAGGGTGTACCTCTGGTACATCGAAACTCCTTTCCAGCTCCTGCGCCTCAAAACACATTTGTGCCGCCGCCACCACCATCCATGTCTACTCCCTCGTATACATATCAGAACACAGGTCAATTCGTACCGCAAGACACGAACTCCACCCGCCCACCATTACAGCATCAATCTTCATATCCTCTTCCCACCGCGCAACAATCAAACAATCCATACTACCAACCCAACTCCCCACCCCAATCGCAGCCCTACCAGCCGGCTGGATCGCACGCGCAACATCCCACATTCGCCCCGAACTTCTTTCCACCGCCTCCACCACCCTCAAATTATCCGTTTACACCTGCGCAAACACCAGGAGCTTCGTATCCGCAGTATATCCCAGCTCAACATGCTCCACCTACAACGTATCCAACGGGTTACCCAACACCGGCCCCCACGCCTTACGGCGAATATATGAACCCAATGACTCCACAACAGTATCCGCCCGAGAAACAAGGTTTCCCGCAGTACCAAGAAGTGCCCATTCCGGGCCCACAAATATTGAGCCAGCAAGGCCAATATTTGCAGCAGCAACAGCAGCAACAATATCAGTACCAATATCAGCCTTCCGGGTATCCTCCGCAGCCTAATATGTATAGCTATTAGTTTCCCTGGCGGTAGCTAATTGCAGCGTTTATTTCGTTAAATGTAGATAGATTAGGCATAAGTAACGACTTGTAATGACAATACATCTTTAATAGATCCAGAGATCTAACATTAAAACGATTGTATGAGTAGCACTCACTTGACGTCGACAATTCCCTCAATTAAGATGAAGTGTGTTGAGAGACCTATTGAGCACATTCCAGGTACTGCACCAAAAACGTTGAAAATATCTGTGAGAGGAAGCCGCCAACTTCTTGACTCTTGAAGTTGGCCTCGATATCAAGTAAGGAAAAGTCCGAACTAATAGAAACACAGATGTCGAATGGGGTGGCGCGGGGCGCCGTTGAACTCCTAATCGTACTCCTGGGAGTAGCCCACATTGCCTCCGCATGGTACCAACTTAACATCTTCAGCGATCGTCAGGATTACTGGAGCAGGCCTCTGACTCTTCGGCAATTTGGAAAACCAGCGCCGCCGATGACATCGACGGAAGAATGCCGCCTGATAGCGAGGAACAAAGCTCGAGCGCAACTTGACGCCGTTGCGATTTGGAACCGCGAGTCGACATCGAATGTTCCGGTTAGAGCCGTTGCATTCTATGCACATAACGATTGCAAACGACGTTCTGGCAACAGGGGGTTTAAAGGCCGGTTGAATATTGTCACGGTCCCTTTGCTCATTATGGTTTTGGATCCTAATCGACTTACTGGTCTTCATGTTGCTGCGTTGAAGGAACTGGGGATTGTCGTTAATCCGGTTGCCTTTCAGAGCTTTGACATTGAGGCTGCGCTTGCGCCGGATGGTATGCTTGCCAACTTTGTGAACAATGATTTTTCTGCCGGGATGATATTCGTCTGGAACAATTCACTGGGATCATACGAAACGTCGGACAGATACACCATACATCGTATTCAGCCTGGCAAATGGGAGCAGCTTGGTGGAGAAAGCGCGATATACGCCTACATGAAATTGGAAGCTGAAAAAATACTAAAAGGGGAGTTGGACGAAGCCACCCTGAAGAAGATCAAGGAGTTCGAGATTCTTCATCTAGGTCCGTTTCTAGGGTACCAAGAAGTTCTAGGAATGGCAGCATCGCAGCTTGAGAATCTGATAGAGGTTTCGAGTGAGGATACTCCGCCTTATGTTCAGCAACAATCTGAACAGCTGGGTACTATCCCCTTAGCAAATGACCAGGATTTACAGTCTTTCAAATTCGACAGTCCCTTGCCGTCCGAACTAGAGTACATTCAGGAACCGGCTGTTGAAGGGTCACAGCAGGTGCCCGGGGCCCGGGTCGATCTCGTTGGAGAGCAGCCTCAGACTATTCTCAATTTACCCGATCTGTCTTTCCTACAGACATCCACAGAATCAAAGATGCCGGTTTCCGACCACAATTTTATATTAGAAGCAGTTCAAAACGAATTTGGCGCAAGAAGTAATGAGGTGATGGGGCCAGGCGCGCGAAGTTCACTTAACCAACAGCTTATTGCGAGTTATCAGGCGCATTTTGATAAAGGCAAATGGCTGGCTGAGATCGTTAGTACCACGGGGTCTATCATGAATAAAATCATCCAGCTTGCAGCTTCAATCTATAATAATCAAGGATATTCAGATCAAGGCCTCCAGAGCAACGGTGCAACACAAAATCTCCAACGCGGCCAGACTCTCCAATTGGATGGTATTCTCGGAATTAACGACTTTGATATGTCAATAGTTGACTCTGCGCGATTTTCTGGGTTTAGAAACCCAGAGTCATTCGCTGATCGGGGCCTTGGTTATGGGCTAAACGATATTCCACCTAACACACGGGATGAAGATTACCCAGTGATGAAGCGACAGCACACAGAATCGGGCGGAACGAGCCAGCGATGGGAAATGGCAGATGCGGAAGATGAGGAGGAAAAAGAGCCTGATGATTATGAATGGAGGTATGACTCTGATATAGATGGGTATCGTAAAACACAGAAGCGGAGACCGAGATTCTAGATCTTGGCCACTACACCAGGGAACCGATGAGCGTCTTTGGTTCCACTCTGTATGCAGAGTATATTCCATTACCAGCTTTCAATCGAATGCATACACAACTGGTGCTTCAAATATACCATTTTCTATAGTTGTATCGTTTCAAAACCATCCCGGGTTATCCCAAGAAAGGTGGTAGCATCGATATTCACAAAGAGGCACGGAGATATCCATAGTAGTACGGTTTTGTCTTCTGTTAAGCCATATACGTTTGGGATTTTAAATTTTTCAAATTATAAACATTAAGGTTCGTTGGTATTAAGATTACATGCCTCCGTTACAACATAAAGCAAAGACAAAAAAGATGCCCTCATACCACCCAAGAGCTTATCGCGCGATTAAACGAAGGTTGATTTAAAGGGCGAAGAAGAAGGCGACGAGGCCCAAGAAGGAAGCGCCGAGCTGCATGGCAGAAGCACCGGAGCTGTAGGTTGGCTGTGGAATAGGAGTGGTTGGGGTGGTATCGTTGCGAGCGCAAGGAGCACAGGCTTCTCCACTGGTAGCGGAGCAGAATTTTGGACCGCCATGGGGAGTGGCGCAGAGGTATGCGCAGCTGCTGTCAGGAACATACGGGCAGGTCTCGTCGGGGCATGCGTCGCACTTTTCGGAATCTGGTTCGGCAGCGCAGACCTTAGCACCCTCAGCACCAGGGCACAACCAAGCGCAACCAGGAGTATATTTAGCTGGGCAGCTGGCAGCTGGGACGGTTGGTACTGGTGGTGGTGGTGGAACGGTGGTATTGTAGACGGGAGGTGGGACGTAAGTTGGAGTGGTTGGCTTGCCGGGGCATTCAGCGCAGGCCTCTCCACCGGTAGCAGAGCAGAATTTGGGTCCTCCATGAGGAGTAGCGCAAACATAAGCGCAAGCGGCGTCATAGTAGGCTGGGCAGGTCTCATCGGGGCATGCGTCGCACTTTTCGGAATCTGGTTCGGCAGCGCAGACCTTAGCACCTTCGGCACCAGGGCATAACCAAGCGCAACCAGGAGTATATCTAGCTGGGCAGGTGGCGTCCGCGGGTGGTGGAGGTGGAGGTGCAGACGAAGATGGTGCTGGAACAGTATAGAAGGTGGTGGGTGGAGGAGCATAGGTCGTTGGGGGAGGTGGTGGTGGAGGGGCAGGGCAGGCAGCGCATGCATCTCCACCAGTTGCAGAGCAGTACTTAGGACCTCCATGGGGGGTCGCACAGAGATAGGCACACTCAGCATTATAAGATTCGGCGGCGGGGCACACCTCATCTGGGCAGGCATCGCACTTCTCAGAGTCGGGTGCAGCTGCGCAAACTTTGGCACCCTGAGAACCCGGGCACAACCACGCGCAACCAGGAGTATACTTGGCTGGGCAAGTGGCATCCGAAGGTGGTGGAGGTGGTGGAGGGGGGCTAGGGCAGGCAGCGCAGTTCTCCCCACCGGTAGCGGAGCAGTATTTTGGCCCACCATGAGCAGTGGCGCACAGGAATGCGCAACCCGCATTATAAGCATCTGCGGCTGGGCAAGATTCATCCGGGCAGGCCGTGCACTTCCCGTCATAGGGGGCCTTCGCGCAGACCTTACCACCCCCCTCGGAGCAGAGCCAGGCACAATCAGCGTTGTATTTGGCTGGGCAGCTGGCAGCTGGAGGCGTGTAAACTGGTGGGGGCGGCGCGGGCACGGTGGAAGTCGTGCATGGGACGGTGACGGTGACGATGACGCCTTCAGTGACATAAGTCACGACGGTGGAAGACGGGCCAGGATTGTAGTCGTCATACCCGTTGGCATTGGCCTGGGCGGCGGCGCCAAAAGCGGCAACCCTGCATCGTGAATAATCCGATTAGCGACATCTTCCTTTAAGTTGAGTTCATTTCGTTTCGTTTCTTTTCATGATCACGACATTCATGGATGCATGCACACGAGAGACGTTTTTCTGATTGCTTTTCTTACCCGAGAATAAGGGGACTAGCGAATGACTTCATTTTGGACGCTGGACAACAGAACAAATCTGAGAAACGAGGGAATCTCTTCAAAAAAGAAAGTAGTTGACCAAGAAAAAGACTGGATACCCTGCTGACCTTGCTGAGAGTAGGAGAAGACCTCAAGACTTCACGGTTCACGTCGAAGTTATATAGACTCTTTGGCCTTCAAGAAGGCTGGGCTCCGATGCCAACGAACCATCCGCGTCTAAGCTTGATGGGAGCGCTCTTCCATTCAGTCACGGCAGCGCAACAGAGATCAGTGTCCTGCATCATGCAGAGTGAAATTAATGTCCGACGCTGGTTGGAGGAGAGAAATGCAAAGCCGAATGGCGAACGTTCTGATCGCCATGCTAAACCCCGGATTTCCTGACGTGGTTAGGACTTCACAGTAGTCAGTCCCCACAAAGCGCCCAGCCTAGGGTACCCCTGCATACTGCTGCTATTTTTTCGGACATGATCCGGCCTCTTAACAGCTGCTCTTCCGTGGGTCTATGGAGTCACCTGTGCTGGGAAATTGTCGTGGATCCAATGCAATCCTCTTGATGTTGGATTAGCCTATAAGTTTCCACATATTAGGAGAAGCTTTGTCCTCATGCCAGAAAGCTGACTGGGTTACACTCGACTCAGAATGACATACATACTCAGCTCTGGTGCCCAGCCGGCCCAGGAAAAACGGGATGGGGATCGGCGAGACCGTATCGACCCGATACAGCTCGTCGTCGGACTTAGCGAACTAGAATCGATCGTGTATCCCCCATGCATGGCATGGATACCTTTGTTCCTCGTCGATCTGGTGTCTTTCGAGATTTACTAACTTGTAGATACTTTGTGCACGGGCGCGGGCCTAAGTTGCGATGCCGAGCCGAGACCAAGAGAAAAACGATTCGTACTTGAGCAATTGAGAGGTTCCATCACTCTTCCCGTGTAATTTTGCTGAGAGAGTCTCTCAACTACAGTGCTTCGTGTTGCTGCCAGAGAGCCGTCGATGGCGTCCTGGAAAAAGGGGATTGAGATGGCGGGTTTTGTATTTATGATCGGTGACATTACACACCGTGGAATAATCCATTCAAACTGCAAGGCATTTTTTCATTTTTTAGGACCAACGCATCAAAGAAACCATCAATCGACTAAGCTGCGAAAGCACAGTATTCGAATACTACAACGCAACAAGTATCAACGGGTGGAGTAGCATGTGTCTGGTTTCCAGACTATGTTCTATCTCGGACTATTAAGGGCGAACCGATATGAATGGTACTGGCTCCGATGAAGCGGGCTTTCTAATTGTGGTATACTCCGAACGTTAAACATGAACCATTCGAGCTGGTCGATTGAAGCTAACTCTTTGGTTATTTGGGACCAGACCACAAACAAGAAGTCCAACCCTCTGCTAGAGCGATTCGGCCTTGCCGAATATACCTATAGAGGTGCTAAAACAATAGTTTGCAAAGCATGCCGTGTTATCTGCATCCCAGACCATGTCGCCGGCCATTTGAAGGAAAGCCACATGTTTGCACACGCGGAAATCAAACGGACAGGCCTTTTAACCCACGTTAAAGGACGTGGATGGGCGACGGAAAAGCGAATTGGTAACCTCGTGGGGTTTCTAATTTCGAACCGACCAAGGCCTCTCGAACCTTTCGAGAGTATGCGTGGGTGGCAATGTCGGTATTGCTATCAATGCTACAAAACGAGAATGTCTCTGAGCACCCACATATCTGCGAAGTGTTCGAAACGACCACCAAATGCAAGGCGTCTTCAAACTCCAGAAATATCACTTGAAAATTTTGTCGAGTGCCAGAAGATCCTCGGTAACAAGCATGGGACTCTAGTTCGTGTGTACCCTCGTCTTCACGAGAAACCTTTCATAGAGGCCGGCTCGAAAGAAATGAAATTCCTCCAAGATCGACGAGCGCAAAAACTTTACGTCATGGAAGGCCATTCGGCTAGCGCCTCAGACCCATGGCTTGTAATGACTGGGTGGTTGGCTTTCTGTGGCGGTGATTCCCAGTTCGTGGCGAACACTCTCTGTCCATTGACGGCTGCTCGTGGCTGCAGCCCAACACTAGAACGTATAGTAGTTGCTGCGAAATCAATTCTCCACAAGTCTCTTTCATACATCAACGAAACTTCCAGCTGCTACCGACGGAAATTGGAATCACCCGGGCGATATAGATCAAACGACCTATTCGGTTGTCAGAAGCTGATAACTCAGCATAACTATATCGATATCTTTGTTAGGATGGTTCTGTATCTCTGCAGGCTTTCTTGTCAGCATGAGACCATCATAAGGAAGACAGAGGTCTCACTTGAGGAATTTCAGGACAACATCCAACTTATAATATCGCTGGCGGACCGCGCTGACGAAGAACGGGGCAGGGATCAGCTCGAGAAAAGTATCCTCGCCTTAGCAGCGCAGTGCCTGATGACCAGGATACCAGCGAGCGCCAGTTCAAAATTCCAACACCCTGTCATCAATTTTTTGGCGGTCGAGGGCTATGATGAGAAACAACGAAAGTGGAGAGATGCCCGACACACGACGCCCTATTTCGCGGCTATGTCATTCTGTGCAAGACTATGTATACTTGCCGTCAGCTGGGAGAATGCAAAGTCGCCCGGACAGCTTGGGATCGATTTGGACAAGTATTTTGGTGGGAGCGAGAGCTATTATGAAGACGAAAGCGACGATGAAGGTGAGGGCGAAGGCAGATCTTGCAATTCCGTTACGATTGCCGATCGGTTCCGTACGACATTCAACCGGATCATCAAGGCTACGAAAGACGGCTCTGACTATCCTATGGGCGAGTGGATGGCTCAACACGCCTATGGAAAGGCTATTTCTGATAATTCGTTGCTTCGAGGTCATATCTATTGGAACGGCGACGAGACTTTGTTATTCTACAATGGGGAACGCTTTGACCTTCTGAAGTACCGTGGGTTTATGAGCGAAATCCCAAGAAAGATAAACAAAATATTAAAGAAGATGAGGTTTGTGGAAGAATCACTTCCCATTATCCCTCTAAGAAACGTATTCGACAATACCTCGGACTCCCAGCCGGGATACGGACTTAGCAATGAGCCACGGAATTCCGAATGGACCAATTTTTGCCTCCTGTCGCACATACTACAGACATCGCACCTTCGAGAGAAGTTTTATCCCAAGGGATCCGACGTTCTTTCTCGAAGTGCGATGTCCTGGTATCTTGAGCTAAATCTTGAACTTCAGCTCTGGTTTGCTACGGCAATTCTTCTGGCGTCAGGTGCTCCTCCTCGAGGAACGGAGATTCTTACGCTACTAAAATGCAACACGGCTACGCAAAGGCGTAATGTTTTCGTTGTTGATGGAGAGGTCATGATTCTGAGCATGTACAACAAAACTCAGGGCCTCACGGGTCACGCAAGTCCAATTTATCGGTTTTTGCCTCAGAGTATTGGAGAATCGCTGGTGCTCTATTTGTTTCATATAGAACCGTTGGTGGATCTTTTCCAATACCACATGGCCGACGCGGGCTCGGAGCTTAACAACAATCCATCTCCGTTGCTTTTCCCACCCTTTGGAAGGAACCATAGCCCTTGGACTGCTGCAATGATATCAAATTTCCTTAAGCGGGAAAGCGAGGTGTCTTTTGGATTTCCCCTGCAACTAAGCAATTATCGACAGATCATCGCGGCAATTGCTCGGACACATATCCACGAGATGGCAGATATTATCGACAACCATCTGGAGGTAACGAAGAGTAAATTGGTAGCGCAGTTTGGTCATTCATATAGAACCAATGTCGGTCACTCTGGGGTTATGGATTCCAGGGTACCAGAAACCGAAGAGATTTCCATGAAGCAGTTCCGCAGAGCTAGTGTATACTACCAATTCTTCTTAGGGGCAATTCCAGAGCTTCCGCACTGGGTCTTTAAGCCTTGTGTTCTATTATATCATTCAGCAAATGATACCAGTAAGTTTTGTCACAGTAATCAAGAGTAGCGGCGGCTAACAGACCTCTAGTTTTAACAACTCATCCAAAATTTTTGCACCCGGCTTTCCCGCAAGAATTTATTATGTCTGAGGCCGGCCGACCTTTAGCCCAAAGGTCTTCACCTGATAGTAACCGCACCACAATCGATTTGGCAGGGTTACAATATTCGCAAGATTGTGCATCCGGCGGTGGTGCCCCAAATATCATTTCGCCTTCTGCTAAATTCGCAGTGGTAGTTTAGATAGTTTGTATAGCTAATCGTTAGAGGCTCTAGTATACTAGTCTATAATTTATTTAATCTTCCACCCTCGAATTGGTGACAAAGAAATACTACAATTCGGCAGCTACGGGTAGTTAATTACGGGATTAAGAAGGTAGTGCAAGCTTGTTGGGTCTTTGAAGTATGCGGTACCGATTGCGCTTGATTGTGATGGTGGGTTTGGCTCGTTAAGGTGGGCCTCTATGTTTGTTGGCTTTACTTTTGTGGAATATCTAGGCTCGTCGATTGGTAAATCTCAATATTTCTGGAGAATACAGGTTCTTATATTCGGATCTAAAGTTAACTAGTTGAAACAAGTACAAAACACTAGAAGTGAGCCGCTTCGGATATCTAGATAGTAATTACATCCCACCCTGAAGGTGACCTTGTAGCTCCTTCTGTATCCACTGCCACAGCTGCTCTTGTAATTCGCGGCTTTGACTTCGTTTAGAACCTTTCCCAGGAATCCCCACAGGGCTGTAGAACTCCCCTGTCTTCGCATCAGGACTCACTGCCGCCCAGATCTGCGACAAAGCACCCTTCTCAACAGGAGTTGCAAAGGCAATCGCGAAGTATAGGAATGGCCTCAGAAATAAACCAGTCGAATTATGGTGAAGGTTCGTTGAAACCATGCCGGGATGAACGCTGATTATCTTGATTTCCCTATGATGTTCGGAGAGTGCGGAAGTATAATGTATATTGGCGATTTTTGAAATGCAGTATCTCGCAGTGGTATTACGGGAAGACATCGTGGTTTTCAACTGATCGAATTGGTAGATATCGTTTGGCGCCATCCTCTCTGAGGCGGAAGAGAGGTTAACGACCCGAGCTTCGGGGTTCATCTTAGCAGTCTCTTTGATGATTGGTATGAGGAGCTGAGTGAACAAAGCGTGGCCCATGACGTTGGTTCCGAATTGGATTTCGTAACCCTCTTCGGTGAGACCTTCAGGTGTCATCATTATTCCAGCATTATTGATGAGTATGTCGAGCCGGGACTCAGAACGTTTAAATGTCTCTGCGGCTGTTTTGACACTTTCAAAGGAGGATAGATCTAGTTGGAGGAATGATATTGGAGAGGGGCTGCTAAGGGCCTTTGTGAGCTGCGTAATAGCCACTTCAGCTTTATCTTTGGATCGAGCCGCAAGGTAGATATGAGCAGGTTTGTGCTTGGCTAGTTGACGTATTGTCTCAAGGCCTAAGCCGGCATTTCCACCAGTGACTATAACCACCTGTCCATTGAGGTCGGGGATGTCTCTGTCTGCCTGGAAAACGGCGCCCGTCATTTTTCGAGATATCTCGGGAAATATTGGTATAGAGCTATGAGAGGTGATCGGGCAATATGAAAGTTTCGAAAGTTAGCAAAGTTCAGATAGATGAAGGTAAGTGAATGTCTCCTAAATTTTCCAGGGACACGCAGCGTCTTCTTATGGCTGTTCAAATCCAACAGGCTGGTTGTGTTGCATCTGCAGCTTTCGAACTGACAACCGAGCGCAGACTAGTGCATGGCTGGAAACGGCAAGGTCGATTGACAAGGGGATAAGCAGAATGCATCCAAATCGACCGAGCCCTGGTAAGTGGATCTGAAACATGCATGTAGGATACAAACTATATAGTGCCCTCCAGCTTCTCTCAAGAGGGTCAACTGGCAACAATGTCTATCTTTCATCTTTAATTTCCTCTATGCCACCTGCACCTCAGTTACCAGAAGCTTGGGATCGTGGAGACGATTGGACGGGGCTGACGAGTCCTGCTGAGCGGCGGCGGCGGCAAAATCGACTTAATCAGAGGGCATGGCGTGAGTATTTTCCGGCTGCATTATAGTGGTTCCATGTGATCGGGCTAACTTTCAGGTAGGTAAAAGAAGGCACCAAACCCGTGTCACTTGGGGTGAAGGAATCTCGGACCTTCATGATGAGCAGGGCGTGGCTGTCAGGACTCACACTCAGCAGCCGACGGATTCCGAGGAAGGCGGCCGCCTGGTAACAGCGACGAACGAAGCCTTTGCTAGAGGCTTTGCTTTATTTCTAATAGTTAGATGGCCTGGACTGCGCCACCATATTCTCGAATTTCTGCAACATGCTATGGCGCATTGGACGTTCAACCACCCGAGTCCCCACGATTTACCGTCCCTATCTCGCCTAAATGCCTTCGATGCTTTAGCCAGAAATTCTTTGCTCTTGTGCATCCCTTATGAATTCCTAGAAACTGATGAATTCAGCTCCCCGTTTAATTACTATGGTCCGCTAGAAGAACCATCCAACACAGGATTGTTGCTTCCGAAAGATCTTTCCCCGACAATCCTGCAAAAGAACGTTATACATCATTCATGGCTGGACCTTTTTCCTTTCCCATCGTTGCGAGATAATATCCTTCGGGAGATTCAGGGTGGAAAATTAGACGAGGATCAGCTGTGCAATGAGCTTTGTTGCGATTTACTAAACTTGAGTGCTGAATCCGTGCCGTCGTTGATTATTTGGGGGGATTCGTGGGATTCGAAGGGGTGGGAGTTCAGTGAGAGTTTCTTTCGCAAATGGGGGATATTGTTGCAAGGGTGCCCTGAAGTATTCCAAGCAACTAATCATTGGAGGGAGGAGCGGGGAGATACAAAAATTGAATATATATAGTGAAATAGTCGACCTGACTCGGTTCACGAAAGGGTTTTGCTCGGTTTGTGGAAATGGATACTGAGTAATGCAGACGTCACTTTGTGTATACCTTGCTATCGGAATTGGGTATTTTCTCGGGGCGCACGTGTTTCATTTCACTTCTGGCTCAAAGATACATCATCTTGTAGGATCGAGGGGGCAATCCTATTAGAGGTAGATTTATAACTATAGGGGATTTAGTTAGCCAAAACGTTCTAACCGGCCTTCGGTATATACATCTGAAAGGAAGCATTCAAGCGGAAATTATGAGTAGTAAATAGCACATGAAACTCCCGGACTATGTGGCTCTGGTTGCTCCGAAAGTTCTCTTAGCTTGATCAAAATGTCACAGTTTCCCAATTTACCACCATCGTTCCAATTCTGTTCCATGATCCTACGGGCCATGTTGATCAACGTTCTGATGGTGATAATATCTCCGTCATGGTTTCTGAGGTTGATTTTCGGGTGCGCATATGGACTCGTCTAGAAAGACGTGTGGCGTATCTATTCCTTCACGCTCGAGGCTCTTATCCTCCCCTGACCACCCCAGGCACTCGAAAGATGTCCCCTTCATACCACTTCTGATTTCGACATTTTGATTCTTGATCCGGCAGGTTATTGCTCGTTGCCAGATGAGTATGTGGAATTGAGGGGAGTAGGAGCTCCAGTATCTCGCTCGTTGACAAGAGGGCGTTTCCAAGAGTATGTCTTGCCAAAGTCTGCAAGTCCTCACGACGGAAATTTGGTCGGATAACTTGAGATAGGACAGAATTTCCGTCTGTAATGTGATTGGCAGGGAGAGAATGCAGCTGGATCGAGGTGGATTGGTATGTATATCTTGCGCTGCCATTGTACAGAGCTGAAGATGTCGAATTGAATACGTATTGCAGGTATGCGAGAGCCGCGCTTGCCGATGGGGTGTGGATCGAAGTATTCGTGGTGTCTTAGGAAGAGGTTACCGGGTTCGCTTATATATTAGTTTATCTCCCTTGTCATCATCGATCATCAAATCCTACTATTACCAAATCATGATCAGCAGGGTCGCCACTACACCCTTACAATACGGGCAAACCACAGAGTAGAGCGGTAAATCCGGTCAAGCTCGGCCCCAGAATAATATATTCACATGGCCCTTGATTACATTAGTCTCTTGATCGGGAATTCGAGTTCATAGATGTTGAGCACGTGCAACGCAGCGTAATGTTGCATGTTGCCTCACTTGCGGGTTGTTCCTATGGCCTACGCGTATAAACATTGAGGCGTTCTGGAAAAGGAATATGTCTATACGCAATAACACGGCGGTATTTCATTCTAATGAATATTGCCGCATACTCAAACCGCGGAATTGTATCCACTCCGGTGGTTATACCTGCAAGCTATTCTACCATCATACCAAGGAAAAAGCCCCCCAATCCAAAAAAAAAAAATTAACGGGCCCTATTCGCACCTAAAAAACTGTCCGGCTGGACTGACAAGTTCAACGGCAAATGTGGAATCGCTGCTCGCTGTGCACTCAATGGCTGTTGCTGTGGGGCCGTAATGAATTTGAAATTCGTAATCCAAGAAAGCCCAAGGAGGGATCGACGGCAGTGGCAGCATGGTCGCTGCCCCAGGCGTCACTCCAACGTTGCGAATATCATAAACAGCTTGGTTGAGAAGTTGTCCAACTGTGAGGCCCGCTGCCTGGTAGGCCGTCCACTGAGGTGTGTCAACGGTTTGATGGTCGGCGAAAAAGCGAAGAGTGGTGTGTGAGGAAAGGGGTAGAGGAGGAAGAGTAAGCGGCATGCGCATTAACGTTGATCGGGTTATGTCGATAAAAGTCGGCATAAATGTCCTAGAAACCTTATGGAAAAATCTGTGTCGGCGCGCAAGAGGTTGAAAGACTCCTGTATCGTCGCTGACCAGGCGTACGATACAGAATGTTTTGGTGTCCCCGGCGACAAGGCCGTGAACCCTGGTGCTATCTGGGAGCGTTGTGTATTGGCTCGCCCGGTATTTCGCCACTACTCGGGCCTATAGGGGGCATGTTTCCGCTACCGCAATTAGATCCTCCAGCCGCAGATATGAGAATATTTCAAGGTATATTTCGACCGGGATTTGGAGAGTTGGGGCTGTCGTCATGGTACTGGGAGTTAAAACCGACGGCATGGTTAAAGGCGTAAGGGGTGGAGGGCCTGGATGCTGTTGAGGCGTGAGAACTAGGTCTAGGGAGTAGATGGCTGAGCGGTCAGTATCACGAGTAAGGGAGTCACCCTTTCGGCGTACAATAGTTATGCCGAAAAACGAACGGGAATCCGGTCTTCAATTATTAGATCTACCATAAACAGAGATCCTCAGTGCTCCGAAAGGCGGTATAATCTTACAATAAATGGGCGAGTCAAACAGTATTCGGCCTATCCTATCGACAATTCTAAGCCAGCGGCTAAAGGAGAGGGCCAGACCGACACAGGAGCGGGCTATGTGCCTCAATTTTCTCCTTACGGTATCTATGTCATAGAGCAAGTTGCAAAACACCAGTTTCGTACCATTAAATCACGATAAGCTGGGATGGTTTCTGCTGTACCGTGCTACAAAATCGCCAATTGTTGGCAGTTACATTGCGGTTTATATATATCAATTGGTATTAGCACTGGGACTTCGTACTCCCCTCCTATATTTGGCTGATTTGCGGCTGGCTAACCAATGATTGAGAAACGCCCGCAAGATCATGAATACTGTATATTTACTCGTGGTCTTGCTATTGCCATACTAACCGATCACTTGGTAAGATGTAACTTTATCCTTTTCAAGGGCCTACCATAAGAATACAAATTCTTCAACTTCTGGATATATAATTACTTCCTCGGGCGCTGAAGGTTCGGGTTGCAATTTGATTACGCCTCTCGCTTACTCCCTGGTTAGTGGTGGCCCAGCGAATATTGAGATACCCGTTTGTGTGGTCATATTAGCCTACATCGACATATGCTACTATTAATCCCATGTACCAATATCCTTTCCTCCACTTTATCGAACCGTTCTAGGTATTGAGACTGAGGGAGGTGTTGTCTCTGCCTATACTGTTGACTAGGTGGGCCTTTTACTTTTTATAATTATCCGTATTGGGATTCGAAATATCTCTCCCATTAACAAACTAAAATTTCCGTAAATTTCGAGTCTGATAGGTAAACAGGGAGCAATTAGTAATCGTATGAATAATGGCTGCTGGGGATATCTGGACCGTCTATCGTTCCGAAAAACAACGTTCCAGTATGATGGCAAGGTGTCGAAGTTCTTGAGAAGCTTTTGATATACGTAGTCTCGTAGCCAGAATATTTTCGTCTTAATATATTCAGCCGCTACTAACAATTGGCAACTAAGCAAGTCTCAAAGATATATATTCGTTTCGTTCTATATTTTCCAGGCAGGGATGCGTATCATCACATTAATTACACGGGAGTCAATCAATGATATTAGTTCGTTTTCGAAATTTCTAAACGTAGAATACAACATGATCGACTCAACCCACCGCCCCTTTATTGAACTGCTGGTTGGCATGAAAAAACTGGAGTTGAAGGGTAAAACCATAGTCGCAAACATTACAAAACCGTAAGTAGCTCTTTGCCCCGTGACAAAGTGCCCGGCGAAATCCTTATCTAGCCCCAGTAATGAATCACAGGCACTTCGTTGGGTGGTATCTCCGGTATTTTCTGCTTCTGGACCATCACTCGATAGAATATATACAAACATACTATCAGTGATACCAAAGGTACTACTATTCCAACTACTATCGCGGCAATGGCCATAGTGCTTGGCTTAGAGTCTTCAATTAACGTTGGATTCCCGGTGGGCCTGTTGGTTGACGCAGTACGGGAACTAGAGGGTGATAGGGTGGGTTTATCGGATGATTCGGGGCTGCTAGGTGCCGCTGTAGTTGACTCGGTGTTGGTACGTAGTGGAATTGAAGTTGATGATGGCAGAGTTGTGCTGGATGCTCCATCTGAAGGAGTAGCGAACAGAGTAATACCGGCTTCGTCGCATAATACCCGGGCCGCTTGGAGTGTTTGATCGTATTCCGTGGCCGAACAACGAGCCTTGATGCAAGGTCTAATACTTTCTTGATATGCGGTATTCTGGCATACACATGCAAAGTCTGTAGTCTCGCACCCGTTGTTTCCGTAGGTAGGCAAAGCACATAAAAGCTAGGAACTCATGTGTCAGTTTCGGTCGCGTGGACATATAAACTGATAACTCGTCCAATTTGTGAAAACTGGTTAGGTCTTTGGGAACGTTACCAATGATACAAAAGAAAACTTCGTACAATTTGGATTTCGTGACAGTAGGTGCTAGGGATGAAATACAAGATAGTATATCGGGGTTGGCGCTGAAGGTCCGGGGTATCATTGCAGAGCGTGGAATTTTAAAATTGGCTACTGGGTGTACTCACAGCGCATTGTGGAAACTCGCCTAACTGGGCAACGGCGGAACTTAGGATCGCGAAGATCCAAAGAATTTGTGAACCAATTGCTGAAATACGCATAGTGTGGTATACTGGTCTTGTAAACCAATCTCAACGAAGCAGAACACCTGTGTGACCTGTGCTGGCCTGTGAATCGCCGAATATATTTTGTCTATGGAGGTATTCACAAACTTTCTGGCTGCTTGCGGTACTAAATACTCTTGACAAAGGCTATTAGCCTGATCAACTATGACCTGACACCAAATCTCAGTGTCATTTACACTTCTTGAGGTGCAGCGGACGGCACAGAATATCCAATGGAATTCCGGAATACAGTGCCAAGGCTTTGGAGATGCATGTCCGTGGCAAAGTACAGGGTTCAAAACACCACGGAGACTGAACAACCACCCACCGCGACATTTAACCTTGACACGAAATCATATGATATCGCAACCTTGTAATGATATCGTTTTTTAAATAGGAGAACGGGTGGGCAAGTCTCTGGAGACTGAAACTTCCGTCTTGTTGACCTTGGAACGATATCTTATCACTCATCATATCCAAGAACAACCGAAACTCCATACCACCGCTATCGAGAGACCAAATTGCCGCCGGTTACATGGTTTTCTAGCTAAGTTCAAGGCTCACGATCTTCTCAAAGCTTTGGGGGCAGTGCTAGCGCCTGTGTTTAAGTTTCATCGGCGCCTATAATCTCGCGCACGTGGTAATGTTACCATGCTTGCTAACTAAATTCTATGTATTAATGAGACGGTAGCGCTGCATGGTCAGTCAGCACTTTTCCATCTATGAAGTGGAAGCCTGTACAGCTGTCAAATATTTGCCTTGGGGACGTCGTCACTGATGATGAGGGCGAATGGAAATGGTATCTTTAAGCATGTAGACAACCACTGGAGATTACGGTCCGGAATATGCGTATGGTATGAAACGAAGCCGCGCAAGACTTTCAATCTAGATATCTCAGCAACGTAGATTCAAGCATCTCGGCTTGGGATTGCAATACACGGCAATTGAATGATTCGGCTTTAAGTTGAGGAATGGTTCGGAGATCGAGAACTCCAATAACTTGCAGCTTTCCGGTTCACTACACTTTTTGTGATAAAGTGGTGATGTCGTGTATCGTTGGGGCAGCCTGGGAAAGCAAGGGCATCGAAATTGTTATGTGTTGTACAGTTTCTGGACTCGACTAACGGGGTACAAATATTTTGACTGGGCAAAGGGAAAAACCTCAGCGCCCTTCCCGTTACGAACCGCGCAAAAGCAGTTCTGGAATGCCTGCAGTAAAAAAACATAAACGTAAACCCGGTAACGAAGCGAGGTTGCGATCTCCATGACCTCCTCTACCATGATCCGATACAGGCCCTCAACTTTCGCAGAAGCTGCAGTACTTAAATCGAATTTGACCAAGCAAGCAAACCGTGAAATTGTCAAACACAATGAATCTTAACATGGTGAAGCCCGGTAAGTAGTGAATTGGCTAAAGACCACCAATCCGCCAAGAGGCCGTTACAAGGAAAGATGTGTCAAGTGCACCAATAAAAACCTCGTAATTGAAGTTTTGTATTGATGAACAGGGCTAACCCACGATTGGATTCATGGGAAGCAATAGGCGAATGGTGCCTAAGCTGGGTCAACAATTGAAAGCGTTCTAAGGCCTTTGAATTCATACGTTCACTCAAGGAGCCCAGCGTTTCATCGTTTCTCCACTGTCGATGAATATCGGATGGCGCGATCCTTGAAGCGCTTTCGTATAGCTCTGCAGCCTTGTTTGGGAATGTAAGAAAAAAATCTGGCGGAAGTAGAAGATCCGAAACGTTCGTTCCTGGTTTCAATATTTAACTTTTCTTTCTTTTGATTGACCATCTGTTCTTTCAGTCAACGAGGAGGGCCAGGAGGGATGGGAGTGAACGGCAACCACCGTCCCGATGATCCGTTATTACTCCTTTCACCGGGGAGAACGGGTTCGGCTGCAGGAGCTACGCTACAAGCGAGCAGTTAAGCTTCTGCCAAAGCTTGGGTTAAAATATTAGCCAAGGTTCTCACGGTTAGCTCGTTGTAAGAAATATAACATCTGAAACAGCGTTACCGTGGATTTTTCGTTATACGCCCATGGAAAGTTTGCGTCGAAGTTCGGATCGAATGGAGCCGATGGTCAACATGCGAATTTCTTCCGTGGAAGCGGACGAAATAGCTAATGGAAGAGATATAGAGCCGTCATGTTTGTTTTTTCGAATAGTATGAGGAGATTAGTCGCTCCGAATCTACAAAGTTGTAGAACTTATAAAAGCTTGATTAACTCCAATTCCGAAGCTTCTTTCAAGAGTCTGGACTACTGGTGAATTCCTTGATGGAAATAGTATAGTAAACAAATCAGGCCAAGCAATCCGTTCCTCTTACACATCTGAGCAGAGTCAACATCCTATTTTGAAATTTCAAGCCTGAAAATGGTTCATATTCACTCTTCTATTTTCGGTGCCTTTTCGTTTGCAAGTTGGGCTGCTGCCAATCTTATCCCAAGCCTCCCAAATGCGGTCTTTAAACGCGCCGACACCTGGGGGGGCAGTGTGTCACTTGGTCCTACAAAATCGACAATTGTAAAAGCTGTTACGACCATAATTCCTGGAACAGCGCCACCGACTCAGAACGGCGTGCTCTTCTTATGGCCTGGAATGTCGAATGGGACGGGCGATTTGATTCAAGCAACCCTAGAATCTTGGCCATCAAATTCATGGTGCGGAGCGGCTGCAGGGCAGTGGTATGTCTGAGACCGATTCCGAACGTTGCTCGCTCAGTTCTAATAAGCTCCCACGGTATTAGGTGTGTGCGGGCCTCTGTTTTTGGTTGGTTTGGACAGCTAGATGGTAACCCATCTCCCGTCAGTGGTTCCGATCAGGTTAGAATCGAATATACACTTCAGTCTGATAAAAATACATGGTTACAGTAAGCTTTCACTCTCAAAATGGCCCCTCTACTCAGAGTGGTAAAAGGCTAATACAATACTTTTATAATCCAGGACTGTTACAAACGCTGTAACTGGTGCACTGCTCTCTACTTACTCCAGTGCTTCAGGCCCCTATATGAGAGGTTATGGTACCGGAACTGAATGTAATGATAACTGCTCGGGCACAATTGCTGCACAGAGTTACCTCAACACAGTCATTACCTTGGCGTCTGCGGATACAACGTTTGGGGGAACCATCGCGACAGCTGGGGGTGCCACTTACAGTGGCCTTACAAGCAGCGATGGTGGGAAAGTGTGGTCAATTGCTTCGATTAACATTCCTGCAATGTCCAAAGCTCCACAGCAAACGACGACTACATCTAAGGTTGCTACCACTTCTAAAACTACTACGGCGTCGACGAAGACAACAACGAGAGCAAGTACTACCCCCGGCTCGGGTGGTTGCTCTGCTGCCCAGTACGCCCAATGTGGAGGCACAGGCTTTTCAGGTTGCACCGTTTGCGCGTCCCCGTACACTTGCAAATACCAAAATGATTGGTATTCCCAGTGTCTCTAAATGGTAGCCGGGAGGATTGGAAGTACTCCAATAGTTTTCGAAACGATGTGTAGGAAAGTTTTGAATCTGGAGATTCTACTATCTTTTATTTCTTGTGAATAGTCGTTAAATAGGGGTGGATTTGTTACTATATACTTAAATAGGACGAAATCAATATACATGAGTAGTACAGCTGAGCATACACCTTTCACTACGCTTTTAACAAGATAACCCTAATCCATTCAAACTTGATTGATGTCTTAGCTTGCCATAACTCAACGTGGAAAACTTCGGATCCTCTCCTTTCTGATTTGGGGTAATACGCAGCCGTTCCTGCGGTGTTTTAATGATTCTTCTTGCTAGCGTAAATGCGTTGGATGATGGATGCATCTATCAATTAAATGGTGCTTACATTCACGTGCGACTTTTCAAAACTCATGCTAACATTTTCGATCACAATGGCGTCCCCGCGCCATTGAGTTTTCTTTGTGTCTTCTCACGAGGAATCCCGGACCAGAACACAGCTCCAGCAGTAGCCCAGAACCCACGCAAACCGCCACAACCACTAGGCGCTGCATATCAAAAGGTCTTTGTTCCTCATGGTTTTACTGTTTAGAGAGGTTGGGATAAAACCCGACTGGTAAAGAGTTTATTAGTAGCTGTCATAGGAGTTCATAGATATATGACGGAGGTGGAGTGCTTATGTCGAGCCCGACGGTCTCCTGCGGTGCTATCGGTGGCGCTGCGGCTTTGTGAACGTTGAGTGTCCGTGGATATGGTTTAGACTCGGACGGTATAGGCAGAAATGGACAAGCATAGATGGAGAGGCTTTGGACAGGGTGGATAGGAGGGGCGGGTAGCGGCGGTCAGATATAAGAGTTTGGAATATTGGTTGAATGTACGGCGGGCAGTATGAAAGGGCAGTATACTGGGTAACAAGGTGACCTCGTGCGTAGTCGACTCTCCCAGCCATACTAGTATATATGTATAGTATTGCACGTTATGGAACCCGCAGAAAAGTATAAGGTGCGGGTTGTTGCTAGTGTAAGTAAGTTGGGATTACCAACATATTAAGCAGCTGTCGGTGGTGTAGGTGCCTTTAATACATACCTAAATCGGCGGTGCTCAGCTGAGGCATCATGGTGATAATGATGGTAAGATAAACAACGGAGGGGTGCGACTCGCGACTAGGTTTTAATACCAAAGCTGGGGCGTGTGTTGCCTTGGCTTTTCCCAGTTTGGTAATCTCCTCTTCGGTGCTGCCAAGGTCGCGGCTTCGACGTTCACACTTCTGCTACACCTAAGGCAGCGTGGCGATGAGATTACAGAATCGTCCGGAAAGGTGGCACTCATATCAGTTTTTGTTGTCTAACCCCCTACGGAGTTCGTTATCTAAATAATCTTCTGTATGCCCAAAGATGTAATATACTAACTCTGGAGCGCTAGGATATAGATCGAGAAGCAAATTTTACCAATTAGGCCGTTATGTAGTGGTATTTTATTTGCGCTCTGGTCCTACATTAAGTGATGAGTATTGAGTCAGTGTAATCAAACTCTAGCAATGCCCATCCATGGATACAGGTCTACAGGAGCGGCTAGCGGCTGACAGAATCTTTGTCTGAAATGTGTTGTTTTTGTTGCATATTTCAACGCAGTGATCATGGGCAAGTTGGATTTGGACGATGGGAATACCTTGGAGATCTATTTTAGATGCCTGAAAAGGGGCTCTTGACAGTTGTTTTGGGGCGCTTTGGTTCGTTGCAAACCTCTCCCACCAAACCAATGCCCGGAGTCCCAGTCCCTCTGTGACGTCTGGGTACGAGACCAAGTTTGATTGCGGATTCGAATTTGTTGTAGTCAGTAACACCAAACGTTTTTTTTGGTTGTGGTTTGGTCACGGTTGAATCTGGTGTAGACTTATTAATATTAATATGCCTCCCAGGGTCAAGATGGCGGCGGGTTCAACTTGATTGCGCTTCCTGCCATTGCATCGTTCGGATTGGGTTTTTAGCGATGGTTTAGAAGAACAACTAGTGGCCTAGAGGTAATAATTTTTTCAAACGTTCTGACTTGGGGTAATACCTGACCGTTTGAATGTGACGTGTTTCCCCCTCGCTTTGATGGTTGGAGCCTGGCGGCCGTTAGGTTCAGAAGATCGCTGTCTGCCGCTAGCCTTAAAAGCGGGCCTTTCTTGATTTCGGGTAGTCTCGTTCGATCTTTTGACTGGGTCTCGAACCGTGCGCGGTGAAGATATCAGGTTCTCTTGCGCTAGTGAGCTGCACGGCGAGGCTGTGTTAAAACTAGTACATAATTAAGTAGCTACTTGGTATTGAACCTTATTTATTGGGCAATAATACCAACTAAGTGCATACGGTTTTCGAAGGTTTGAATCGCGAATATCCTGTTATCAGCAGAAGCATAGAGTGCTGCGTTGATTGAACCACTGTTTTCATTGGACAAGGTTGGGGGTGTTCTCTCATATTAGCCACGCTTGTTAAATGCACTTGTCAGTCGGGGATAATAAATAATGCTCCTTTGGATGTGGCCAACAATTTCTCTAATTCTTCAACACTTCAAGCCTCAATGTTCTTGTGCGTTTCGGGTATATCCTCATCATCATTCTTGGAGTCCCTCATCACGGTGTCCTCGGGTGTATGCATGTAATAACGGCGGGAATGGTGATTCATGCAAAGTCCAATTGTGCAGACACGGATTTATCTTGTCATTCTCCGACTAGAGCGACCCATGGGTTTGAATCAGGGGGTACTCAAGTCGTCACTGCCTTGAAATATATATATTAATAATAGAAATTGGAAACGCAAGATTTTGAGGGTGTAGAAGAATATTTTTTTTAGGATTTCACCACTGAGGTTGCGACGTGAACCTACTTATGCGGGACATAAATGCATCAGCAGTTTGCTTGCACTAGATTGACAGCGTATACCAGGTCGACATATGATTAGCCAAAGTGCATATCAAATTTCTTAGTCAACACCGTTGTTGGCAATGCTCTAGGATATCCTAGACTGAAATTCATATCCGAAGGCCTATCCCCTGAAAGGGCGTGAATACTTAAAGAATATCGAACGGTGGCGAACAGTGGAAGAACGGAATGCGATTACCGAATATTATGAAGACCTTATCTGGATCCGAACCTACTACGTTCCATATTCCGATACACGGTACCAAAACATTCTATCCGAAATGGATGGCCCGAAAGGGTGTAAAAGGCCTTTAAAGGTAACTGGTCTTTTTGCCGATATGGAACAATATCGCTGCGGTAACGACTGATGGGAGATCTTGAACAAGATGGCGAATCTAGTTAACTTTGTAGCAAGGATGAAGAGGCAGGCGCAGCGAGTATATACGCATATTCTCTTGCTCAAGCCTTGATGATAACGCCATTGATTCCGAGGTCGAAATCGACACGGCAACAACAAACACGATTTTAATAGTAGATAAAGGGGCGCTTAGGGCGGTCGGCCGTTATTAGCTTGATTTCAAGAATGAACATGGCCATGCAATCATGACAAATCATGATATGAGCTTTTGCACGAAGAATCGACTTCTTGTACGATTTTCTATGGCTATTCCGTACAAGCCAAAGCCGCAACAAGCCAAAGTGCAATAAGCCAAATTCGCAAACTTCGCAATTGCTCCGCAGTCCAGAAGTTATCTCAAGTAAACACGAGTGTGTATACAAATATATATATTCAGAGTTTTAGTAATGGAAGAACTGGTATAAAACCCGCTGCAAAAAGGCCTTCACGGCTAGCTGGTAACCACAGACTTCTGTTTTTTTTAGCATATACGCATACATACTATTCACCATGAGTGTCTCAACCGTCAAAATATACATCAATAGAGCTCTCGAAAACCTCGACTCGCCATACCGTGTCGACGAGGTCGAACCCGACCTCCTCCAGGCCGAGCAACGCCTCCCCAGTCTCTCTCCAGCAGACGCGGCCCCACTTATCGCGCAAATTGCTGACATCCGTGCCAAGTTGGAGAACGTGGTCAGTCCCGCAGATGCGCGCCAGGTTAGCGCAGCTCAAGGCAAAATCCGGCAGGCCCGCGACTACATTGAGACGAATCATGGCAACCTCAGGCAGTCCGATAAAGATTTTGTGGAGGAACTCTTCCGAGGAGCTGTTCAATTTCTTGACCAGATCGCGGATGCACGCAAGGCAGACAGATTGAAGACCCCAGTCCTCGCCGAAATCGAGGGGATTCGTGCCCAATACGGGACCAACGGCACCGTTGTCCCCGCGCCCCCCCCTCCTCCTCCCGCTCCAAAGCCTGCCCCGTCTCAAGATTTTTACCGTGCTAGGAGCAAGGTGTTTTGGGCCAACGAGTACTTCGCTACACCTGGCCGCATCGATCAGACGGAACCCGAGCTGGCCCAGGCCGAAGACCTACTCAACGGCGATGCATCTCACGAAGCCGATGCTCTTCGTGTAGAGATTGCGGCGCTTCGCGACAAATTAGCTGATATTGTCATGCCCTCAGAAGAGGCTTATGTCCGTTCCGCTCAACGGGATGTTCAAAGTGTCCGCGATTATATGGACCGGCAACGGGAGTTCCTAGATAGAGGTGACACCAAGCAGTATCTTGACAGCCAATTGCAGAAGATCATCGACGAGGGCCTTAGCAAGATTAAGCACCCGCGTAAAGCAGATCAGCTCAAGGCCCCTATCTTAGCTGAAATCGCCCTTATTAGGTCACAACTAAATATCTTCACCCCCACTTTTCCGCCGCCATCGCAACCAGCATGGCCTCAAGTGCAGAGTGCTCCCCAATCTTCACGCTACGTCGATACGAGTTCTCTTTCCTTCGATGATCAGGACCGTCTAAATCGCGCTAAGAGGAGCATTGGACAGGCTCGCAACAACATTAAATCTGGCCGAACAGAAGGCGTCGACAACCTGTTCTTTGACGCAACGAATATCATGGCTCCCGTCAGCCCTGCACACAAAGATCATCTTGTCGCGGAGATTGAACAGCTTCGCAAAGATCTAGAAGCCACCCGGCTGGCGGAGCGTACTCGTGTTATCACTAGCGAACTTGACCGTAAGCTTCAACGCATCGAAATGGACACCGAAGCCCCGGACAGACTTCAGTATAGTGTTATCTCGTTCAAAGAGCGGTTTGAGCAGGATGAAGTCCGACGCACCTTGAGCCCCGACATGTACCGCGATTACGAAACTCGGCTTGCAAGTGTGCTGGCTGCGGGCGCTGCTCACGTCAAAGCAGAGACGCTGAATCGCGCCAACCCGGCGTTGCAGAGGCTTCACGACAAACTCGCCACCAACCCGTTCACGGGTCTTCAGCATTATGAAGCAAATCGCGTTGATGGTGAGCTACGGAGCATGAGGTGGCAGGTCGAAAAGGAGATCAAGCAGCTGCCAGAGGACGATGTGGACCGGCTGAGGATCTATCAGGAGCTCAAGAGCACAGACGCCAAGTTCGAAGCGTACTCTAACGAGTGGGCAAAAGCTGGTACGTTCCGTCCGTTCTACTTATTTTATTCTAAGACTGATCGCCATCACAGGTATCCATGATGAAGTCAAAAGAGGGTGGCAGATCATTCGTGACGAAGTCCAAGGATGGGAGCAGGAATCACCTCGCCCTGATGCTCAACCCCTCGAGGACCCCAATATGCCTCAAACTCGTCTTGCCATCCATCGCGTCGATTACTATCTCCACAGCGACACCTACGTCCAGCGGACTCGAGATGAGAACCCTGGGGATCCTGTCATCGCTGCCATTGACTCTGAGGCGGAAGAGCTTCTTGAAGCAGCTGGAGCTAAGATGGCTTCGGCTTTCTATCACATCGTGGAAGCGGCAGAGAAGATGGAGACACCAATTGGGGATAGGTGGCTCCGAGACAAGCCGGGATATCTCATTACCAGCGCCGAAGGCACCTTTCAGAACACGAAGTTCTGCAAGTCGGTTCTTGATCGTATTCGGGCTCTTGACCAACGCTGGAAAGATGAGTTGGAGGCCGTTCACGAGGCTAGGAAGAACCTTGGCGAGAAGCTCTCTCTTGAGGCAACACAAAAATGGCCTTCAATCGTCGCGGCCATCCCCTCCATCGTCTCTTACTTCGACCCGTCTTCTGCCAAGCCTGGAGATGCGGTTCATCTTAATGGCGTCTACAATCGTGCTGGCTGGGACTTTGACGGAAATCAGTACGGTTTCTCGATGCGATTCAACGGCGTCCCTCTCGGGGGTATCTACGAGCCTTATATCAACAGAGCGCTGGACCACGCGGCATACGAACTCAAATTGACCATAGACGATCACAAGGAGTGGGACTTGGTCGGTATCGTTTTAGGTTCGGGATCAATTAGCCAAAGAACGAAGAGGACAATCCGTAGGGGCATGTATGAGGAGGAGATTGAAGAGTGGCTCCCGATTGGCTGCCTCCGGCTTCGTATTATTGCTTTGCGAGCCGGACCCGTTGTGATCGGTCCCCAGAACTAATTAAGCGGTTGTTATACCTTTGCAAGAAATTACAGAATTGAATGATTAAATTGCAGCTGAAAATTAATCACAAAATAACCAACACAAAATATTAAGTCAGGAATAACGGTTCGGATGTATGCAGGTGAAACTAGTATGTCGCAGTCGCATGCAGCTACGTAGCATAATATCTAGGTTTATCTGCACGCCAAAGACCTGCACGCCAGATAACAAGCAAGCGAGAATTGGCAAACACTAGAGCAAAGTGGAATAGACACGCAAAAAAAGTCGCCAATCAGCTAGATCCATAATTATAGTTAGAACTGCGCACGTTTACACTCGCTTCCCGTGCAGCCAGTGTAACAACCATCTTTAGTAATCCCTTGGATTTTCTGGCCTAGGGACAGAGGGACGGAAATTAAAAACTGACTCCGGTTAGAATTTCCTTTTAGACAGCTAATGCCACGTCAGCGATGCGGAGACGGTTTGGACTTTCGTTTGACAGATCCACCAAGCCGACTCTATAAAACCTAGTCAGTAACTTACAGATTCCTCTCATCAACCTAACTAATTTTCAGTATGCCAGACAATAGAGTTACTGCGATCAGGGTAGGTTCCAGTTATTGTTCTCGTTCTTCAAGACCAACAACTGAACACTTTTTATTAAGGTTAAATACGGTAGAGAGAATGAAGAAGGGGCCATTCAATGTATGAATCCAGGAGGTGGAAGCGCTGACATAAATCATGGAGAAAAGGGAGAGTATGTTTGACTACGTTTATAATGCTGATTTCTTATGAAATATTGCTTATGATGGTATTTCTAGATATGTTTTTCTGCACGCAGAAAGGGACGGCCACTCCAGAGGAATGACCGATATCAGACTTTGGATTACTGATAAGGATGACGGTTTAAATGACGACCTGGCAAAGGGAGCTGGTGGCAAATACCGCTACCTCCTGACTGAGGAAAACATCGAAAACGAATATATTACCGAGGTAGCGCTTTGGAGGGGAAAGTTGGATAGTGCTCCGTATGGTTGGAAATGGGCTTACGATCCTGGCGTTGCGTCCGATATCAATAGTGGGCGGGGAGGTGATTACCTTTACCTCCTCTACAAAGGCGACCCAAATCTAGGCCAGCGTTAAAGTCCGCATATGAAACAATGAACTATCGGGTAACTTAAAATATAGTAGGATTTCTGTTATTTACCCTTACATTTTCTCAACTATCCCCAAGAATTACGAGTAATATAAATATATATATATATATATATATATCAACTCAGCTTATACAATTATGGTCTTCAAAAAGACCACTGATTTGACCACTGGTCCCATTATGCAGTTAAACAAATTCTCAACTAATACCCCCCTCATTCGTGAGATTCTCTTTCAGCATCCACTTCTTGTTCAGGTCTCGGTAATCGTGACAAGTATAGGGTTGAAAGATCTCGTTAAACCATCCCGTTTTCATCCATGGGCTCAACCCCAGTTCCTTTAGAAGTGTAGTCATCATCTAAACCATCCGCAAATAGTACCTATTAGTTAATTTCCATTCCTAAAGCTCCAGAACTGAAACCTTTCTGGGTATGTCAAGAGAGTTATACATACAGACATGAAATCGGAGTATATGATCGGAAAGTCATTACGAATTCCTAAATGCCGTAGCTGATTAAATCGAAGTTCGTAGGCTGCGATTCTTTCCATCTCCTCTTTACTTGGCAAATTTAATTTGCCACTGAAGTACGCTGCGGTCCAAAGCGCCATAACGAGACCATAATGTATTGTTCCCGCCGTTTGAGCAACGCCAAGGAACGCTATACTTCTGTCCGCAAAATTTGTAGGTATTGTGTGATGATAAAGCCTAAACGGGCCGAGCTCTTGCACAGACGGTGCTGTGGGTAACTTTGGAGCGTGTCGAAGAATAGGGTTTGTTGCAAAAACTTTCCGGTCAGCTTCGGCTTCGAGCGCTCTCCATTTCTGAATGTATTCTTCTGTGTATGAGGCAGATGGAAGACCAAGTTGCATTTCTAGCTCGGGATTTTCGAAGAATAGCGATATGCTCGATTTCCAACCAGTTCCAAAGATTACTGCATCTGTTGTGTAACTAGGGTTAGATGCCAGCATTATTTTGTTCCCTTCCAACGAGACAATTGTATCTCGTATTACCTCAATATCGCCATTCCTCAAATAATCGTATATGTTGACGTCATAATTATCAATCCCAATAGGATGGTACAACCAAAATGGTGCGATATCGGGAATTGCCCTTTGAAGGTTGTCATTTGATAAGGGCTTCATTGGTATCATTGCGATAGTCTTCGAGAAGTTGAGAAAAAAGTTGGAAATTGCTTTCCCAATGAAGTTGCGTTTGAAGAAGTAATGAAGAATCCGGAAACCGTCATCTTGGTACATTGACGGTAGAAAAATCGAGGTGATGCGACTAAATGCAACCGAGTCGATGGTTCGGCCGCCCGGGAGATTCCTACCCAGTATCCAGCATGGCCCACGCCCCTCTTTGCGGATTACCCACTTATCGTAGCATTAGCGGTCAACTCTTCAGAAAGCTTCTATCTTTATTAAAGCCGACCGACAAAAGGGCTTTCGATCCCGCTTTGCGAGGGCTGGTTCCGCGAATTTCAGTATTGTATGTACCTTAACTCTCTTCCCTGCCTTCACCAACTGTACCATATCGTCCATACAGCCTTTCCCGGCACCATAAACCGTTACTTCCTTTACTTCTTCTTTCATCCAATCTGCCTCTCTATCACCAAAGTACCGATGATGCATAATTGGGCCAGTAAATTTCTGAAAATTAAGATCAGGATATTTTGGGAGGCTAGATATACCATTGGCAATAATTAATTTATCTGTGGTCAATATTGCGTCGCTTCCTGCAATGTAGCATTGCCATCGCAGGCCGTCCTTGTGACGAGTAACTTGGCGAACAGTGGTGTTTAGTCGAATATATTTTGTAAGCCCAACTTTATTTGACCATTGTTCAAAGTATCGTGACCAAGAAGAACCAGTAATAAAGCCCGCTCCATTATACTCCACAGGAGGTTCACAATCTTTATAACCAAATTCTGCAAATTCAAAGAACTGTGCGGCGGTTTGAACATTTAGACCTGGATATATCCGTTCCTTAGCCCAAACACCGCCAACAGATCCGAGCTGCGAAACAGGAGATTGAACAGTTGTTAGCGAAATATTAATTTAATATTTTGTGGTAGGATAAGTCTCAGTAAGGAGCATCGCTTCGTATCGTACCGAGTCAAGGACAACAATTTTTATAGAAGGTTGGATGTCTAGGAAAGCCTTCGCTGCGAGAAGCCCATTGATCCCTGCCCCAACGACAACAAGGTCAAACGTTTCTTCTTCGGCACACGGTACTAAAGCATCCATCTCATGCCCTGGTATTTGGGAAAATGACGGCAGACGAGAGGCGTTGAAAGATAATGATAACCTAGAAACACAGACACACTAGCCAACCACCTGTATTTATACTAGGCGGAGAGCACACTATAATTGCATGGCCACGTTGCACATGGGCGGAGCTCACCCAAACAAGCAAATGATTTAGCTCCAGAGATATATCCAGGTGTAACCATAAGATAGTATCTAGCCGGTCTGGTACCCACACCTTGAGACGCGCTCTTGAATCACAAAGGCAAAAATAGCGCAATTAACTATCCGTTCCAGGAGAGGGGGTAGTCTTTTGCTAGTTTATTCGCCAAGTAATATTCTATTAACTACTCTAGAAAACAATCTAAGTTTGATTCCAGAATCACGCTCTCGTCGTCAATTTGTGAAGAAGTAGCCTCAGGCTCCAGTTTTTTTTTCCGGTAATATCTTCGAGTTTATTAACTTCGTGATTAATCCCCTGTTCCAACTGGCGAAGTTGTTTTTCCGTATACTCGAAGCTTCCAACAGTTCGTAGAATGTTTAGAACCTGCTCTTTGGCATCTCTAGCCATACCTTTGCTTTGTTTTCTTTCCCTAAAGAGAACGTGTAATTTTTCACTCTCCACAGATTGCCATGCATGCAGAACAAGATATGAGAATTTTCCTTCATCAAGGTCTTCGCAAAATCCTTTTTGGTCGGTGTACTAGATTTAGCCTTTCGTTAGTATAGATACGGATTCAATAAGGTCTAAGCACACTTGCCTTGTTATCTATGAGATTCATTAAGTCATCGCGGATTTGGAAATATCGACCAATAAGAACTGCGAGGTGGTCTAGATCGAGATGTCTTGGAAATTATGCGCGTAAGCAAAACGGAACTTGAAATTCTGGTCCAGATTCCCTTACTTGTTATTTTGCGAGATAGAGGTCGTTGCCCGGGTTAGGAAACGAAAAAGTCCGCCGGTTTCTAGCCAGAATAAGTATATACCTTGAACGCGCTACAATTTGCTGTAGACATACTCTTATCGATCATCTCAAAATATTCGTCTTCTGAAGGACATTCGATTCTCTCTCTCCACTCCAGCTCATAGCTTTGCCCAATTAATGAATTTTGTATTTCCTCTGAGTACGAATTCCATGATTATCAATAATAGCTCAAAAAAAATGCGTTGAGCAGCAACTGGCAATACATACCGAAGAACACATCCATACATGTAGGACTCCGTAAATTCCTAATACGATTCATTGCCCATACAATAAGATAATTGGCAGAATTAATTGCCTGCGCATCTCCATAAATGACGTGAGCAGCGTCTTTACCCCTTCTCAGAGGGGAATTGTCTTCCAAGTCATCGAGCCTATATACTGTTGTTAGCTAACTAGCTATAGTGTTGTCTCTGTCCCAATCGTTACTAACATGATGGATGCTGTATGTAATATTTGCCCAATTTGCTTTATTTCTGAAAGAAGCCTTTCTGGTATATCAAACCAGAGATTGAGAGCATCAACAAATGCTTCTCTAACCCCTTTTGAAGGCATTGACGTTAGGTATTTGTATGGGGCAAGCAGATGCTAAAACGGTTCTAAATTAGCCGGGCTAATGCATCAATGACAAATTTCATCCCAGATACATACCCTAGTATCTAGCTTTGCGGTCTCATTTCGATCTTGTCTATTCGACCTATCACTGATAGCAGACGGTGTCGTTGAGAGCACGGAGCTTACACATTTCTCTATTTCGGTCTTTGAAACAGCATCGCTTTCCAAGAACGTAGTATTACAATTTTCCGAAGTGTTGTGCCTAGACATAAGCGCAAGGTTTGGGTTGTAACGGGGGCAAGTCGAGCTCTAAATAACATTCCCTGCTATTGTGTAGGATAATGATTCGAGATATTGTAGCAATCGCGGATTGTATTTAGTGTAGCATTTATTGAACTCTTCACGACGTTTTAAGAAATCGCGCTCGAACTCATTAATGCGGCGGCGGACGGTGTTCTTGGCGGCTTCGACGTCTTGTTTCTCCCACTGCATGAATAGCCAAACACAATTCACCAAAGTATCTGCACCCGTGTTTAGGAACTCACGGTACTCCACTTCAAACGAGAAGTAATCATTCGTCAGAGAGAGGGCAGCGAAGCAGGGCCTCACGGTATCAGCGAGCAAGTTGGTCTCCTCATCAGTCAGTTCGATGCCCATGCCAAATAAGGCCAGGCTGCAGGAGAATCTGTATCCATATGAGTTAGCAATTAATATCAAGATAAAGGGAAGGGAGTTAACGTACAGAATCCCGGCATCTATAATTCTGAAGTCGATATACTCTTCAAAATCATGGAAGATTCGACTTTTATCGTGTTCGGCGGTGTTTAAAACCATTCTCTGCCAGGCTCCGATGACCACTTCCGCACACACTGGATCTACTTTGACTAATTCCAGAAGAACTTTGGCCTGGATCTGTTTCGTACCAGAAACCGACTTAATAGCCCGGTGTCCCGTTTCGTTGAGGCTAAGACTGCGAGTATTGATATCCAACTGTGGTAACCCCAGAGCATCAGTTGACCTAAGATTCCTGGAAAGTAACTAACGGAGGGTATACTAACAGAGGAATGTTGGGAAGTTTCCAAGGCTCCATCGTAAAGAAACCCGACTTCCAAAGTTTGTACGATCAGCCTCCCGTCAGGGGTATCTTTATGGGAAGATCAGATGAACGAGATAAGGACGACCTACACTCGAAAATATAGGATACTAATGCCATCCTCTCTGGTTTACACATTGGGAATAAGAGAGTAACCAAGTTACCACAGCTCGGGTTGTTGTTACCCCATACCTCAACAGGACCCACGTAGAAAACCCAGTCGGACCGACATTGATTAGTACCCTCGTCCGCTAAGTTCTCGAACCTGTACTTTCGAAGCGGGAAATTATCGGCGAACCCGTAAGTATCATAAGAGGCAATATCTAAAAGATCAGAGGTTGCATTTATGTCAATGCCAAACTGGAGTAAATCCACCATATTCGGTGTCACGAGAATCCTAAGGTTCAAAGGGTAGTTATGAATATGGAAAGTAGCAATTGTATATGTTAGTTAACATTCAACAGTTCTTGTAGTGCCGACATTGTTTGTTTAAATGTCGGCTGAGTTCCCAAAGGCTAAATCTGTCCCCGTAGCACCGAACGCCGGATTGGGTGGAATCGATTTCCCTTGGCGCTAATGCAAGGCCAGATGACGAACCGATGCTAGACACGAATCCCCATCCAGCTAGCTTTCATAGTTTTGGAATCCCAGAAAATACGCAAGACAGAAACTTAACAAGGGCCTGACGCCACATTTCGTTTAGTGTCCAATTGGCCAACGCATTGTGAGAAAGGCCTTCAAAGCCCATAGGCTTGTCGAAAAAGTTAGTATCCACACTTGCGCAAATTTATCACCAAATTGTGGATACTAATTTTCTTTGGCAAGCCTTCGTATAAGTTGCTGAGATCAACATATATAGTTTTCCAGCTCCTAATTCACGTAAAACATCCCTGATCACGTAAGGCGCCACAATGTTGGTGGCAACCGCAGTATGGCTTCGATCATTACCTTCTGACACAACGACGAGATTCAAAGTGCAACAACAACTCAAGTCGTAGTCGCCCAACAAAAACACAAGCAACAATGCAATATCTCTCATTCCAATTAATGTTTATTCTGTATTCGAAAAAAACAATAAAAGTCAAGCGAAACATTCGTAAAGGGGAAAAAAATACTCCATTACAAAATATATAGTTGTGAAATCAAAAAGCAACACCAATCATCATCAATCAAATCAACCAGAACTACCAACCGCAACCATAGGCATAGCAGGCACCATCTGCCTATACCGATTCAACAACTCCTTTGGCCTAGCACCAGTAACAGTTGTGCCCTCCTTATACTTCATCTTCAACGCCCACGCCGTAACCACCGTGGCGGGATCAAATTTCGAATTCTCCCAAGTAGTCACCACCTGCTTTGCATCCAATTTCACACCTGGCCTGGGCAACCAACTGTCCGAAGCCTCCTGTGATTTCGGGAAACCGACTACAGTGCTGTCGGTGTATACTGATTGCTTCATGTCTTTTACAATGTTGAATTGCTGGATGTAGTCGGGGGACATTTCTAGTTCTGGGGGTTTGATTTTGAGGCCCATTACTAGGGGGATGGAAACGTCGGTGCCGCTGAGGAGTTCGGAGGATTTGTTGCCGCTGCGTTGGGGGTCGGTTTTGGGGTCGTCTGCAAAGTTATTAGTCAAAGGTGTTCAACAAATATATAGGTGGAAAAGGATAAAAAGGAGGAGAGAAGGGGTGGGATTAGTGCCGGTGGGTATGGGTTACTTACATCTTCCCCAAACAGAAGTTGGAACTGCTTTTTCAATAGCTTCAACTTGCCACTGCCTGTCCAAAAGCATGAACGCCAACATATCACCTGGATCGGTATTACGCAACGCGCACACATCCTTGGAGTATTGGTACACTGTAACTGTAACTGCAGACTTTACACTCTCCATGACTTCCATCGGGCGGGCATAGATGTTCTTGCACCTCTCCGGAACAGCGACAGTTTGGCTCGTCGCTTTTGATAGCAACATATTGTTATCAACCCTGAAATCCTTGATGAACGTAATATCGTTTGCTGCGAATTTCAAGGTAGTTTGGAACGCAAAGTCGTCCGGACGAACCCACCATGCATCCCCTTCTTTGGTTTCTTTCTTGTCTTCTGGTTCAAGACCGGATTCGCAGGTGATCAAAAACGCCTTTTCGACAGCAGCTTGTTCTTCGACGTCATCCTCAGAAGAGGTGGATTTGTCTGGACCGTTTGTTAGGGAAAGCATTGCTCCTTGTGTGGATTTTGAGTCCTTTAGGGCAGTCTGGAAGAACTCTTCGATTGATAGTTTTGGTGCAGGTCTAGGGCTTTCACCAAATCCGATATCGAATCCGAATACCCAAAAGTCGACGTGGACAACTCCACCCATTGGTGGGCCGCGCAATTTCAAAGTGGCTCCAATCTCCACGCTGATGCGGATGGTGACCAACCAAAGATCAAGCGTAAAGCGAACACCAACGGACACTCCACCCTCTGCTTGGAAGTGGAATGGTTTGAAGTTGATCAAAAAGTCCACGTAGGCGTCGAAGAAGGCGTAGAGCGGGCCAAGCGAGAGTGCGGCGTGTAATCTACCGCCGCCCATGCAGACTTTGGGGGTGATTGCAAAGTATGCTTCTCCACTAACACTCAAGTGGTCATCCAGCGACCAACTGATTCGTAGTCTGGGTGGTTTGGGGTATTGCTTTGGCGCAACGAAGGCTTGATGGTACCCTCCAATGGTCATGACCCAGTCTCCGGCGACCGCATTCTCGCCGTCTTTAAACCAGGAGAACAGAGCAAAGCCACCAGTCAAATGGCAACTTGGGTGCAGCACGAATGACTTGGGAGCCAGCTGGGCTTCCACCTTGAAGGTCCCGGCCTCCACGTCTAGTGTGCAGGAGATGCCCATCTCGACGTATGCGAATTTGACTGGAGACTTGGAGGAGGGGACGTCACAGGTGGCGACTCCGTAGATTCCCATTTGTACGCCTGGGTTGAATTTGAGAACGAGAACGGCGTCGACGTTGAGCATCTGGAATGCGCTGACTTTGAGGCCAGCTGCCACCCAGAATTTGCCTTCAGATGGATTGAACCAGGTTCCGTTCAATAGTCCATTGATGGTCGCAAGCGGGGAGTCATTCGGATCGCCGGTTCCACCGGGCTTGACGAATGGGAACATGACGACTTGCTCGATAGTTGGAACAGTGATGTCTGAGTTGACACCAAACCCGCCTGTGAGACCAGAAATATCGGCAAAACCCACGCTGAACAACGGACCGTTAAGTTTGAAGTAGATAAACACCATTGTGAATTTATTATTCAAATCTTGAGGATTGTCGTTAACCGATACAACCTCGTTTCCACCCGTGATTGCTTTCGTTTTATTCCTCTTCCTCGGAACAGAAGCATACACTCCAGCAGCCTGGAATTGCCAGGGATCGAATTTGATGATGAGACCACCAGCATAGCTTATGATTCCATCCTTCTCAGACCTCTTGAAGCCTCCTGCGACAGTCAATGGCGGTCTGTCAAAGGACACAACCATCCCTTCTAGCTGGAAGCTCACTTTGCTGATGGGCGGTGGATTCTTGAGGTTGTACTCCTTGTTGAAGGGCACTTTGACCCCAAAACCCAGCAGGGAAAGGCCAATTGGTCCCATCAAGAAGGTGGCGTCAAACATGACTCCTAGTTCTCCGTTCTTGTAGATGAGGCCGATGTTCTCGATGGAGAGTGGGCCGATTGATTTCTTTAGGGGCGCCTTGGAGCCCTTGTTGTCACCGGCAGGTGCTTCTCCGTCATTGGCGCCCGGGTCGTTTCCGAAAGTAAGAGCCTTGGGTTTCTCATCCGCTCCGGATTTCTTGAAGGCGTAGTCGAGCAGGACGGTTGATTCGCCGCCGGGTTTCTTCATTACAATGAAGATATGGGAGCCGGAGCTAATGACCACGTCGCCTGGTTTGTACTCTGGATCTGGCTTGATCTTCTTGAAGAATAGCTCCTCGGTAGCTGCTTGGTTCTCGACGCTGTTGATGATGTCGAGCTCGGATTTGAGTAATCCGCGGGGCTTGTTGTCCGTTGCCTTAGTCAACTCTGCCCCTGGATCGCTAGTCCATAGGAAGAAGAGCTGGTCGAAGGGCTGTGGGAGCTTGCCAATGATTCCGACATCGATGGTTGGGATATCCGTGATTGCAGCTTTGATAATTCTCTTGGGTTTGACATTCTTGCCCTCTTCTCCTGCGACAATCTTCCGGATTTGCATGAACGAAAGAGAAATCTTGGAGACTTTGAGGGTGAACATGAAGACAGTGTGTTCCTCTTTTTCGAAACATCGGAACTTTATCAGATCGCCCCCTGAGCCGGGTGCGCCGATTTCAATATCACCCACGGCTTCAGGAAGCTCCTCAGGTGGTTCTCCAATGAAGTCGGTAAGAATGCCTTTGATTGTGGCACCGCCTGTGTCTGCGCCCGCGCCCACATTGGCTACAAATTCCCAGTCTCCTTCACCCCTATTTTCGTATTTCAGATCAAAGTTGAGCAAACCGACCGAGAGGAAACCTTCGAAAGTGAAGTTTTTGGCACCACTGGAGCCGTTATAGGAGTAGTCGAGTTCAATGTAATTGATGACCATCCGTTCCAAGAACGCCATGGCTCCACCTCGTGATCGCTCGCTCCAGAAGGATGCGATGTGTGCGACAGTCAGGTCTTCCAGATGAGCACTGAGCGCCCATGACTTATCAGTGCTATCATAAATCACGTCTCCTCTAAATCTCGCAGGTTCGAGATCTGGCAACACCTCCCCCTTCGAATTTGTATTTGGCGGGTCAAGATAGATATCAACGCCAAGGGAGACACGGAAGCCGCGGGCCTCTTTGGCCCAATTGTATTCGGCTGCCAGGCTGACTTCATCCAGGTAGAGCTGTGGAACTTTGCTTTGCTTGTCATCTTCAGGCTCTTCGCATTGAATCTTTCCTTGGAAGCGGATACCAGTCTTGGTAATGCGGATTGAGAGCTGGGTTATGTCTGTAGGTATACCATTGGGGATGTTGTCGATTGTTTCCGATGACATTAGGGTTTTGAGGTTAAGGCTGCCAGCGTTCTTTGAAGGGTCATCCGTCAGAGGCTCGAAGACTTTATGGCGTTCCCAGCCTGGGGTTGCTTTTATGTATTTTCCTAATTCAAAATCGGGGGTAGCTATGTCCATGGAGCTCATGTCAGTGTACAATCGAAGGACAGAAGAAGAGGTTGAATTGACTCACGTAGCCATAAAGAGCCCTCGAGAGATGGCCCGAATGCCTTTGACCATTCGAAGTCAAACCGAAAGACTATTGGGTATTGACCCTTGAATTCGTCGTATTCCCCAATGTTCACCTGTACTTGAAATGATATACCGATTTTATCTATCCCAGTGAGGTTCCCATCTTCGCCTACGGCAAGAACTATATCCAAACCGCGGAAGACGACTTTAGATGCATCAAGTATTTCACTCGCTGATTGGAGAAGGTCATTTAGGTTCAAGGTGTTCTCACCAAGCTTCTTGCCTAACCAAGAGAGGATATCTTGCAGACCCATCTTTGGCGATTTGTTATTGCGAAGCCGCAGCAAGACCTCGGTTTTTGAGAATTCTAAGGATGCTTCCAACTTAATCGCACCGATATCAAAGTCGAACAGGAATGTAAGTTGACTCTCGCAGTCAGCTACATCTCCAGATCTTTCCGTTTTTCGAGTCGCGATAGTCTTGCCAATCACTTTCGCATTCGAGATCTTGAAATCGCTTAAGTGTTGTCGAAGTAGGTCATCGATGGTTGGAGTCTCCGCGAGGAATTGAAGTCGAAGCACAGTTTCCCAACTTTCACCGGGACTGAACCAGAGTGCATTGCGTTTCTTCTCTGTCGCGGTGGCAGACTCAATGTCAAGTTTTAGAGTCATTTGGCCTAAAATCCTAAATAATAAGAAGTTGTCCATTGAATAACCAAAGAACTTTGCAACGTCTGTGAGAGACACCCTGAAGCTAGGAGTGGCAGGATTGAGTCCGAATATCAGCATCGCGTATATCTCCGTCATGTCCTGTAGTACGGACTTATCGAGCCCATCCACAACACCCGCAGCTGAAGTTGTGTCCATCATGATTTTGTTTTCACCGATCAAGAAATCGAATGATAACACCGGCATGGTGGTTGCATCCAAAGTGATATCATTGTCTGGTGTGCCGACGGCGTTGGGTGGTGGCCAGGTTTCAAACCTGATTGATAGTGGCAGTGCTTTATTTCCGTGGACCGTGGCAAACCATTTGGCGACTTCGTCTGCTTCCGAAATGCGAATATCCTTTCCAGAGACGGGTTTTTGGTCAATAATGAGCAATCGCCATGCCATTTCTTCCATGAAATCAAACATTGGGTGGGCTGCTGGTAATCGAACGACGGAAGCATCCGCGGGGGGCGTGCTCAAGGTCTCCGGAACCAAATAATGTCGTTGATCAAGTCGAAGAAGACTTTGCGATTGGCTGGGCTTCAATCTTAATATTGATGCAAAATCGTCCTCGTCGCTAAAATCCTCCAAAAGTTCATCCTCAAGAGAGGCCAAGTCCCAGACCTCGTCTTCCTCAGAGAATATTCTGGAGCTTGTCCCATACAGATTGTTCCCAATCCCTTTCTTCCCCTTCCCTGGCTTCCCTGGCTTCTTCTTCTTCGGGTCTTTGCTTCTAGTTGTCATGGGATGCAACACCTTTTTCATTACGTTCCTTACCCTGGCCCTCTTTTTAATTTTCTTTTTTGAGTTTTTGGGATCACTGCCGTCGTCGTCGTCGTCGTCGCTATCGTCTTTATCCTTTGGAGGTTGTTGCGCCACCCAACCGGGTTTCTCAGCCAGGTAGTTGTGCAATGGTACGTCATATTTAAGAACGTTGCCAACGAATACCCCCGTCATATGTATACGGGTCACCCCTTCCAAGCTCCGCTCTCCGACAGACGAGATCTGAACAAAAATGACATTACATGGGTTTGCAGTCAGAACTGGGTTGCCATGAACGAAGGCAATTCCACCCTCTTTGAGGTCAAGATTGCCGGGTCGGATATGGGAGATCTGCGCCAGACGATTGCATAGTCTACCGCATATGTACTGTGCCTTAGAAATATTTTTATTCGTCCGATTGTCCCAGCCCGCTACAAGACTCTGATTGTTGAGAGGCTTTTTCGGGTTGAGCCTATCGTATGCATCGACCAATTCTGCATATTCACTTTTGAAGCTTTCTGCTATCAACTCACTCGTATTTCTTTCTGCAAGGGCGAATGTATTTTGATTTAGCGTTAACCAAATTGGGTAGCAAGTCAAGAAGAAGAGACTTTTATGATAAGGATTGGCCTTATTCTTTCCAGTTTCATCTCTAGTCTGGTCCCAGAGATCCATAAAGGCAAGGAGCTCCCATCCTATACTCAAAAAAGGCATATTAGTAAATGCAGAACGCCGAAATATGTTGTATCATTTAAGTTTCATGTTACTTACGGGGATGTGCATGAGACTTTACTGAGCCTGCTGACGCAAAAATGCTAAGCGGATTCAATGCCATCATCATTTCCAATGGGTTTGATGATCTAGAGCCGTGGTGGCTGAGTTTCATGCTCGAGCATGAAGGAACGGTAACAGTTGGTTTATTCCAATTGGGAACTATCCAATCAAGGAGCCTCTTTTCAAGTGTCAAGTCCGCATCCCCAGCAAGGTAATGAGATCGATGATTCTCAGTGCCATCTTTCCATACAATCATGCAAACTATGGACGACTTGTTTGTGGGCGTTGTGTATATTCCAAAAGGTTTTTTGCCCATTGTGCGTTGATTCACAGCTATGCAGTACATTGCTGGTATCTTCTTGGGTTTTTCATAATCTGCCAAATCATGACCGTCAAGTGGCTTGTGAAGTTGTGGTGGAAAATTGTTGATTAGAGTTGTCAGGGAGAAGATATCATCCGGCTTCTCAGGGATACTGCCCGGATCTTCATCTCGAAGGAAATTCCGACCAAGAAGAAGCCTCCACTCAGTCCTTAACTCAAGTTGCTGCTTGCTCCATCCACCTATGACGCCAGCATTTGCAATATCTACCGAAAATGTGGTATCATTCACCTGCAACGTGCCCTTGAGTTTTTTGTTAAGGCCATTGCGTAGACCAACTAGGAACGAACCATTCCAGCCCTCGCCCTTGGATGGGTACTTGGTTAACCCATCCTTCTTCGTAAAGTAGGGTGCGACAAAGAATGACTCGGGGCTTCCGTCTGTTTTGTTGAAAAAGGCTCTGTTCATACATATTTTACCATTGATTACGGAATTCGTCGATTCTCTCATGAAAACATCCAGCGCCCTGATGATACCAGCGTAGTGATCCGAGTCCCAATGCGTGACAATGAAATAATTGAACCGTAGCCTCTTGTCATGCTTATTTTTGCAGTTGTAGTTTTTCTCGATATAGTCGATCGTCTGGTTGACGGTCCATCGATTCTGATCATTGACGCCCTTTGTAACCTTTTTCTTTGTGTCACCGGCACCTTCAAGTCTGCCACCATCCATGAAAACCGCCTTGACCACTTCGCGTTTGATGATTCCGCTGGTGGTGTTATCCTTGCCATAGGTCATGATATGTATGGCGCCATCTCCAGAACCGACATTGATGTGAAATGACTCTACTGTGTAGTAGTATTGGGAGCCTGGGTCCGGCTTTTTGCTACCCATCGCTGCCGTTTAGACCGGGCCGAGCGTATGATGCCCAGCTCAGGATTATGTGGTATTGTGTGAGCTTAGGTCTGTCGTATGAAGCAAGCTGCCGTCATGAAAAGATCCACTGATGAATAGGAAAATAGCGAACTAAAGGATAGCTCGATTGATATTATGTAAGAATAGATTTTATGCGAGGGTAAGTGCTATACGAGGGGTGGTACTGTGCAAGTACAGGAAGGCAGTCAAGATGGGAATACTATTAGAATAGGGACGCTTTGAAAATAGGAAATGTATGAGGAGAGCTATTGTTTGAAGATAGATATTGCGCGAGGGTAGTATTGTGAAGAGTTTTGTCGGTCATGTCCTGGAATGCTATCAACTTTGAAATGGAGCGAAAAATAAGCATTGCAATTTACAGGGCATGTTAGTTCGGAAGGAGGCAATGCTGCAGTGCACGCGCCAGTCCCGACATACGTGGGAAAGCTGAATCGCACATTTGGAATAGATATCAATCGACCAGGATGCCGGGCTCTGAGTACCGAATTTTGCATCGATGCTGGCTCAGCTCCAATGTTGGAGCGATCGAGACCTGGCGCCTGAAGAACGCCATCATTTGCCATGAATTCATATAGGTCCACTTCACTATCATCAGCTCAATCCAGCTCAAGCCCCGGCCTCGATCCTAGCGCAGAATCTTCAGCTCCCGCACAAGTTTCAAAGCGGCCAACCCCGCGTGATTTTTGTCTCAGCCAGGGGTAGGTGGGGAGGCAAGAGTGGATATCTTCATCCTAAGTGCGCAGCGGCAACCACTTTAGCCCCATATGGACAATCGCACTCGCAAATCGAGAACGGCAATCATTCACTCACAAATATGCTTTTTATTCCCGAATTGCACAGCGGCAACAAGTTCGGTACCATGCAGCTGATACTTCGCACTCGGAACATTTGAGAACGGCAAATGTATCACTTTCAATGGCGAAACAAAAGCATTATGGCTCTTCAGCCTTGCGCAGGACAATCAATCAGTGCACTGCAGATTCACCGGCTCATTCATGCGATGCATCGACGTATCGATGAGCATCGTCGATTCAAGCTTTTGCCATCAAGTTGGCAGTGTTCTCATAGATGGCTTTTGGCCATCGATCTGGAACTTTTCGGCTCCGTAAATCATAGCAAATCACCATATCACACGGAGGGATCCTAGGAGTCCACTCAAGAAAAAAGAAAGAAAGAAATTTTGATAGGCATATATACTAATCAGAAAACATAAGAAAAACCAACTATATACGGAGATGAGCAAACGGTCGGAATCGCGATAACGACAAAGGAAAAAGAATGGGATATCTGCAAAAAGAAAGAAAAAAAAATCAAATTACATGGTATTCAGTTAAGTTGCAAACCCAGCTTCCCAAGAGACCAGACCACCTCAAAGTGTGTGTGCATGCTGGTGCTGGTGATGCCCGCCGTAGTGCACCGGCTTGTTGTAATATTCAACGCGTGGCTCACCAAAGCGCATCTTCAGCAAAGCGTTCATCTTGACTTTGCCAAGCTCGACCTCCAGATCGCTCATATCGCCAAAAGGAAGGCCGTGTGTGTGGCCGCCATGGGAATAGTGCCCTCCGTGATGGCTATGCCCGCCGTATGAAGGAGGCGGGCTTCTCCATCCATGGGAGTGTTCATGGCCCCCAAAGTGAATACCGCCATTATGACCGCCGTGCTCAGATCCAGGACGACCTAGGGAGTAAGTAAAGCCACCACCATCGGTATTTCCATGGTGGACGTGTCCTGGGCCGTGATGATGCCCCTCCTTCTCGTTTCCGATCAGGTGGTTATGCTTGATCTGGCTGTAGTAGTACTCTTGCAGCCTGGTGATGGATGCACCCCAGCTGTCAGGAATCGTGGCGACCTGAGTGGTGGTGGGGTTTCTGGCCGCATAGATATAATTTGACTTGCACATTGGATCAGCAACGATAGTCAATTGGGTGAAACTGGCGATGTTAACTGCCTTATCAACAACAACCTCTTCTCCGTAGCCTCTGAAGTCGAAGGTTTCATCGATTTCAACGAAAGCCCTTCTCAAAGACAAATCCTGATGAAGATAGTAGATGAAGATGTGTCCACGAGTGCTGTGGCCGGGAACATAAACCATGCCGATTGGTGAGGCGGGTTTCGTCGTCCATCTCGAGTCTTCAACAACGGCATCTAAAATACAAAAGAAAAGTCAGATAAAGGCATTATAGGAGATTGTCAGGTTCTAATGTTGTATACATACGTTTATCAGTGTCAATGTTTCTGAGAACAATGGCATTTTCGGAACTCTGATATGCGATCCATCGGTGCTCGCCATCATAGCAAGCAGCAATCGATGTCTTTTTGCAAGGTGCGATGAGCCCTTCTAGTTTTTTGGCATTGTCGATTTTGGTGCCCCAGACAGGCATCTCGTAAAGTGTATTTGTACTTGTTACCACGTCTTCACTGTAGGGATTCATGGCTTATAAGCTGTTTGCCCATCTCCCGCGTGGCCGATAACATTGCTATGACTTACGCTTGGAAGAAAAACCACCCATCAGACTCTCCATCGCTGCATCCAGCGAAATATCCGCTGTCGATCACCAATTCAGTAGCTTGGTATGCTGGACTGACTAAGACAAGCCTTTTATCGGTATTGACGCCGAAGACATGAACCTGCAGTCAAAAATATCAGTTAGTTATTATTGAACTCTCAAGAATGCATAAATGCGGGTGTATTGGGAACCTACGTCATCGTCGATAACCATCGATGAAAGATAAGACATGTTTTGCAACTGAGCAGCACCTCCAGCGCCTCTGAGTTTGCTGGTGGCGTCCCCGAGAAGCCTTTGCTCGAAAGCAAGCTTTCCCGTGCTTAGCAGGGAGTAAATCGAGACCTTGGTCTTTCCGCCTTTGCAGGCGGTCAAAGGATTGATGAGAGCAGTGACGGCAGCCATCTTTGGTGTGTTATCTGCAGGCGCAGGTGTAGGCGTAGGGAGTACAGGACGAGGTAACGTAGGTGCCGGTGCAGGTGGCTGTCTCGTCACAGGTGGGACAGGAGCAGGAGCAGGAGCAGGAGCTGTTGGAGCACACTGAGCAGAATGTGTAACTCCGGCAGATGCGGGTGCAGAAGCTGCAGTAGTGGAGTTTGTAGTACGGTTTTGAGGAGTGGTGGTGTTGGTGTTTGAAGAAGTAGTGTTTGAGGAGGTGGTATTTGAAGTAGTATTTGAAGTAGTAGGGTTTGAAGAAGATGAAGTGCCAGTATATGGGCCGACAATTGGGGTGTTTGGTTGGGCTCTGGTAGCTTGTGATCCTGCACCAGACATGGCTCAAAAAAACTCAAGTGGAAAGCAAGAAAATATCGATATGGAGAACATCTGAAGTTGAAATATCGAAAGTCAGTTAACAAGCCGACCCCACTCGGTATATAGACGCTGAGAATTAGGGAGTTTTCGTCTTTACAAAGAGCCAAGAAGCTAATGAGTCTATGCGAACAATATCTGTGTGGAGAACGTATCCCACGTTTTAGCCTTATGCCGGCGATATCCCCTTTGGGAGGCAAATTTGTGCTTCCAATTTGCGCCGGGATACACCGAAGGCTGAAATTTGGTGTTCAGTCATCGCATCGCAGTCGCAATCGCAATCGCAGTCGCGGTCTTGGTCGGCATCTATCATTCTCAATTTCAAAAAGGCTTCTGGCTGAGAAAAACGCCATCGATGCATCTCTACTCAAAAACGTTAAAAACCGCCGCATGTGACCAATCAATATCAGCCGTACCGGGAAATCAAATTGGATTGGAAAAAAAAAAAAACATCCAATGCATTTCTCAAAGATTGAGAGTGTCTGTCGCGTCCGGAACTTCTTTATGGGCGGCAAGTGCGCGCCGAAGACCCTCCTGGACCCTTTGCCAATAGTCCATACAATCACGCAAGCTTCTTCATGCTAAAGAGCTCAGCTTCCACTTTATTAATTTATTGTCGGAGGGTGCGACAATGTAAAAAATTATCAATATGAATACCAAATACGGTTATATGGGAGGGTCATTAAGTTTGACTTGCAGAAAGATGTGGGGTCTCGAACCCCTCAAGGAATCACAGAAAAAGCCCCTCTTCTTCTTTAGGACAAAGACCCTGTGTTGCGCGGTCATCGCTGCGGCGGGTCCAAGAGTGCGGGTCGGACGGATAGATAAGAAAATACCCAGGAATTTGCCGTCTACTAGGGCTGTGAATATATGTGGTTGCGAATGCGAACGCCTTGCATATCTGGCCCTTGGAAAATTATGAGGCATACCTGAAAGTTCCTATGTGCGAAGCCAATCCGAGGGCCGGATTAAACGGTGCGGCGCCAGACTAGACCAGAATAGGAGCCCATCCCACATGGGTTAGACCCGACTTGGCATAGGCTTGCACTCTGCATGCAGGCGCAGGCTCATTTTGGTCGCTCGTTTTCAGTTCCGGTTGCGACTCAATCTCAGTCCTCGTGATAGATGAGGGATGAAAACCGAGAGTTTCGCGCGCAGTCGGAGCGGTCACACTCCTGGTTGGGGCAATTGTGCGGGGCACGCACTAATTTCTAGACCAATTGAGACATCTCAGCCGTCCTTGTCAACGGCGTACCTGAGACATTCTTGATATCGATATCAGCTCTCGATTTCATTGCACCGATTAGGAGTCTAGGAGGGTGCATCGCATGGCATCGCATCGCGGCATATCAAGTCATCGCATTGAATTGGAAAGGGCAATTGATGCAATTGATCGAATGTTGCTGGGCATTGGCCGTCCTTTGTTGTATTTTGAACGGCAACACACCCGCACCCAGAGTCTTAAATGAATCCAGACTACCAGCTGAAGAGGGGCTTGCGACCGCGGTCGATAATTACCCCATACCCGTACAGCTATGGGAAGTAGGAGGAATACCTTTGCGGAAAAAAAAAATAGCATCTTTTTTTTTTGAAAGCTTCATCTCTCATGACAATTCTCTACACTCTGATTCCCAAGCCTTCAGACTCCATTTACAGCTTCCCACACTACAGTTTCGAGAGAAGCTCAGGAGCGCTGGTTCACGTTCCAACCAACGTCGAATCTACCACATTCTCATCCATACAACCCTCTTTTATCTTCTACATAGAATACCCCAGTTTTCTGGATAGCTGTTGGCTTTGAAGATCTACCAGAGCATCAAGACCTTCGCAAACAACAACATGGCGGACCAAAACGTCCTCATCCCAGTAAAACTGGATGCCTTCATCTTCAACAAGCCCGTATGCGATAGCGACAAAGACAGAGTCAAAATTGCACCCATAACACAGCCAAACTACAGTTTTCTGAGGCTTGGTGATGGCTATCTTCAGGCCGACATCATGCACCATGCCGACCTCCACAATGCATGGCCTGCATGGAAAAACTCTCGATTCACAGATTTGGGAACAGGAAAGCCCTTTCGGAAACGGCAGGGCGTGTATCTACACTGGACTATGCCTCTCGTCTACAGAAGTGGCATTACCGATACAAAACCCAAAGCATCAGGTGTCTCGGGCAAGCTTGCCGGAGTCACGTCCGCGAAACAAGATGAAACTACACCCCAATTTCCCAATGCACCGGCGAGATGGCTTGTCATCAGAAAAATCAGTGATTTGGCAAGTGTACAGCCCGAAGAAGCGCGGAATTGCGTCAAGAAAGTCACTTGCTGGGTCGTGGAAAGCGATCGCAGATGGAGGATGGAAGAGTTGGACGACGATGTTGACCTCCAAGTCGATGTTTCGCCTTTCATCTCTGGTACTGCCAACGACAACCCCGAAATACCGAAAGTCCCTCTTGAGGATCAAGCTGAGGTCTTTATCGGAAAGAAGACTCCCCTACAAGACTGGACAGAAGAGGGTGAAAGCAAAGCCCGAGTAGACCTTAAACTGTTGAGTTCCTCGAATCAACTTTTCCCAGACTATCAGCCTCACTGCTCCAATGTGTTTTCCATGGTGGATAACTTTGAGTATGCACCTGGTCAATATCTTACTAAGGTCGATGCAAGCTACTACGTCATCGGCTGGAACTGGAGACTCGAGAAAGACCTATTCTACGTTAAAGAGGGCAACCAAACACCGAGAAGAGACAAGCTTTCCAATCTAAAGATGGAAATCAAGGGTTCCCAAAAGAACGCAGATGAAGATGTCACTGAAGACATGAAAACATGGCTCAACTCCCCCAAAGGAACCAGAAGCGTCTGCCATGGTACCATCTACAATGTCAAGTGGAACTCTGAGGAGGCCCCCGCCAATGTGCCAGGAGACGACTACGCACGTCTCGTAAATGGAACATTGCCAGTCTCTGTTGGTACTACGCCACTGGATGCCCTCACCACCTATGCCGAGGCGCATAAAGATATCGAACAGAACCCAACCATCAAGAGGTTGGAAATCATCATCAGCAAACTGGAAAAGTTCTTGCTGATCAAGGATGACGGAGTCGAGACCCAATTTGAAGCAAAGGATCTGCTTTACAACTGGAACTACTCTCGATTTGAAGGCGGTCAGCGGTATTATGTCGCCGGTGGTGATGACAAACCCGGATCAGGTGCTGGCTTACCAGAGACCGCCCTCACAAACCTGTCTGAGTTAAACCGCCACCAAGCGCTCTTTGATGCTCTTAGCAGAAGAGTAAAACAGCTGCGGTGGAGAATGTTTTCAGAATGGTGGAAGTATTGCATTCTCGGAGAACATCCAAAAGACGACAGCACCGACAAGACTCGTGAAATAGTCGAGCAGCTTGATATTCTGATCAAGGATCTGGAAGATCAAGCACTGCTAGTTCACGCTAAAATTCAAGATCTCACAGCAGCCAACAAGAACTTCTTACCTGGCAGTCGGCCTACATACTACCAGCAACGCGACCCAACCCTTCTTGTTGGAGGGGTCAAGTCTGGTTGGCAGCCGGATTACCTGGAAACGCTCAAGTTTCGGCTTGATTCCCAGGTTCAAGGCAGCGACACACCTTTTTCATTAATTGGTGGTGAAGATTGGTCAGATTCAATCGGACAGATTGAAAAGGTCATACCTGATCTTTCAAAGTCAATGAAGGGTTTAATCAACGAATTTGTCCTCCTTGAAACAACCCGGGTCAAGGACCCCAGAGACTCTATCGCAAAGCAATCTCCTCTATACCACGACCAACTGGAAATCGATCAAGACGACGACAAACAGCCCATACGGGGCCCATGGCGTGATCTTTGGAATGACACTCAGCCATGGTTTCCCCTATTCCTTGAATGGGAGGTTGAATACGCTCATCTAGACTACGAAAAATTTTGGACGCTGAAGCAGCACGACAAAACCCACGCTGAACCCAACACAATTCACTATGTTATCAAAGAAGACGTCGATATTCAAAAAGAACTCGAATGTATCGCGTTGAAGGACCGCGATTACAGAAGACTCTCTGGTCGAGTTCTCGTTCTTCCTCAACCTAGTTTCTCACTAGAGGCTAAAATCCGGCAATTTTTCGATGATACTCCGGCTTTGCCACCGGGCACAGGCCTACTTGCTGGGGATGAAGATTTCATCAAGAACAAGCTACGGCAGCTTGGGTTTATCTCGGGACCCTTGGCTGGCTTCTCTAGTCATCTCGTCACTCTTGAGCAAGGAAATCACGTCAAGCCGATTCTCAAAAAGCCAGATACGGGCGACTTGATTGTGGTTCCAGAGGCTCTGAGAGAAAAAGCAGGCCTGGACGGAGGCCGCCTCGCCAAGATTGGCATCGAATCCGATGTCACACCCTACGGAACCAGCAAAAAGGAACCAAGCAATGGTGTTTCCATCTTCAAGCCAGTGGCCCATGGCCAGTTCAAATTCACCAAGCTCAATATCATTGACAAATTCGGACAAACAATCACCGCGATTGATCCCCGTCCTTCAAAAACGCCGAACAAGATTTGGCCGTGTATCAGTGATTGGTACAAACCTCACCCACGCCCAGAGTTTCCCAACGAGCCCAATGTCATTCAGGGTGATAAGGATGATCCGACCAGATGTGAATACATCCAGGTTCCTCCTACTATTCATCAACCCTGTAGACTCAACGGCGCATTTCTTGTTCCCCAAGTAGGGAAGAAAGAAGCCGAAAAGCCGCCAGTCGAAATGGTATCGGGGGTATTTGAGAACCCTGAGATACCCGGCGATCCCGAAGAGCCCGGGAATCCCGAGCTACCCCCACCCCCACCTGAATCTCCTTTCTGGCGTACCACGAATGAGTGGGACAAGCCGGTTTGGGGATGGGTTGTCGTCAATTACGCCAACTCAGGCGTCCAAGTCTTCCTCCCAGACGGAACTTTCTACAGAGAAATCCGTCTCGGTGATGCAAGTCAAGGGTCGGTGACTTCACCCGCATGGCTTCCATTCAAGAAACCCAAAGATCCAAATTTTGGAAACACCTATGAAATGCAGCAACTTTCTCTCCTCGTTGCAAAGCTTGGGTGCGACAAGTACCTCACTGAATTCGTCGGAATGATCAATTCCGCGACAGTTCAACTACAAGCTCCACCGAGTGCGTACTCAGAGTTCACCAGCTCCCTCATCGGACGCCCTTTGGCGCTTGTGAACATGGGCTGGTCACTCGAACTCGCAGCAAATGAGCTCTCAAGCCAACTTGTCGGAGATCTCGCCCCAGAGAAATGGCTACTCCCGACTCCCATCACTGACAAACCGGGTGATCCAACAATCGGACGCCCAACCTATCAGTTTGAGGTTAAACTCGGAGATAAACAACGCGGCTTCGACGGCCTCATTGGTTATTTCCAAGGAAAGCCTTCAAGGGAATGCACATTTGGCGATGCGCTTCATCTTGATAAGTTTTATTCTCATTACAGTGGCAACGATCTTCGGGGCCCAGACCTCGGAAAAGAAGAGTATAAATTTCTGAACATCATCAATAAAGGCAACTACCCGGTCTTTGAAAGCCACTACATTCCTCCAGAAAGCAAAAGTGCCACAGCTTATGAAACAGCTTACAACACTGAGCTGTCAAAGCACACTTTTGGGGCCTTGATAGACCCATTTTCGCCTATTCACGCATACAGCGGAATTCTACCCGTTAAAGAGATTGTTTTGCCAAATTGGCAATGGCAAACTGCCATTGAGAAGATGAAGGCCTTTTTTCATGCGGGCCCCGTTTTGGTCGTGCAAGATGTCCCTCCTTTCGATGTCAGTAAAGAACTGACTGCTGATACTCCTGTCAAGAAGGTTCTGAAGAAAGATAAGAATGAGATCGGAGTGCAGTTGCCCTCGGTTTCTGGAGATCAGTGGACTTGGCTGCAACCTTATGTGCCTGAACCTAAGCTTGAGCCGAAGCCTGGTGATCCCACGCTGGCTGAGGATCCAATCTGCCCTCCTCCTCCTCCTGATGACGATCTGAATGAGCCCAAGGAGTCGTATATGGGTTTGGCGATTGATGCGCTCGATATGAAGTCGAGACTTGAGGAAGGGCCGTATACGGCTATTGAGGGGTATCTGCAACTTGCAGATGCACCTCCGCAACAGAAATCGTGAGGATATCATTTGCGAAACTTTATGAGATTTGTATTGTAATTATGAAATTTTTAGCTTGTTTGGCAGAAAAGACCAGTTCATCTCCTAGTATATGTGTATCTAGCATCACCAAGCTTCAATTTGTGTCAACATTTCGTGATATCTACAAGTAGTCAAAACAGTCCACAATCTAATAGTGATCTCAACTTGAGCCCTCGATTTCAAATTCGAGGATCTCAGCTATATCGCTACATGGACTACATATCCGAGATAGCTTCCAGCTGAAAACCACGGACACGGAAATACCTGCCCCACCTTTGATGTATAGGCCCGACCGAGTCTACTTAAAGGCCCTTCTCCCACCTCTGAGGCCTTGAGAAATTTTCATCCTTCCTCCACCCTTATCCTTAGCAGCAACACAAAATCGGGTGCGTGCCGCAAGTGTTGCCCTCCGCTGCGCACTCTACCACCACGGTCATTTCCGTACTAGAAACCCATAAGTATCTCAGTACTATCCACTATAAAACTGCAAAAATGGTTGGCATACCTTACCGCTACCTCACACTATGGCACGAGGAGCGCATCCTCAAAAACACAATGCCGAAATTGAAGCCAGGAGAAGCGGCATTTCGATCCTACTACCTCCCCTCAATGGAGGGAGGTAAGCACACCATCAAAGTCGAGCAACGAATTTCTCTGGCGGGCTATACACCACCAGAAAAGCCCAAGGATACTCTACCTCCCTACCCTGGAGATAAGGATAAGATGAGAGACGCAATTGATGTGGAGCAGCAATTCACGGTAATTGCGCCTCATTTCAAACTGATTGAAGAAAGAGTCAACTCTGTATTTCCACCTCCTGGACATAGCGCCCTACCGAAGACGCTTCCGCACATCGTTTTGAAGGACTACCACTTTCCATGGGCCAGAAATGTTGCTGGTTGTGCCAGACAAAAAGACGATGATAGCAATAGGATTCCATGGGTGGCCCTGATCACCTTTACCGCGGACGAGTTGCAAGTCTCCGATATGGGAGTCTTTGGGGAGATCCCCGGCGCAAAGCTCAATGAAAACTTGGCGGTTGAAGCTCAGGTTGGGCTTTCCTATGATAAGCTCACAGAGGCGGCAAAGACAAAGAATATGACGAACTTGACCGCCAGACCCGACCAACGCGAAAGAGAGTTGCAAACTTCTCTTATCTGCCTCAAGAAGCCCCTCTTCACAAAGCTGTTTGGGGATCCAAAGGAAGGCAAGGGAAATATCACTCAATTCAAATACATGAACCATGTCCGAGAAGTGTCGACTGAAGGGCAGATGGCAGCCATGTACGGACCCTCCGGATTGTACAGTATCATCGTATCGAATAGGACGGGGCTGTTCGATACTGAAAAGCCAACTCCTCTGATTGCTCACCTTGTCTCTCTGGAAAACATTGACGGCACCCCCATATCCTCCCTAAAGGACAATATCATCCTGACCAGCTTATACAGCTGGACCTATACGTCTCTACCACCTGGATCATTTGATGTCAGAACTGCCCTGCAGAACCTAGGCGACAACCTTACCGTTTTATATCCAGGAACACCACCGCCGAAACAAGCTAGACCGACACGAGAGCCAACTATTGATGATATAATCAAGAAACGACAGGAAGATGGCTACACACTCGTCCGACATCGAACCAAAACGGGGGAAGAGACGGCTGCAATGTATCGGGGGCCTTTGGTGCCAACCATTGTTCCTCCCAAGTCAAAGACCGGAATGACGATACAATCGAACTTTGGCACAGATCTCCAGATCTTGGACGCAGATCTAGGGCTGATGGACATTTCCTATGCTGCCGCATGGCAGCTGGGTAAAACCTTGGCAATGGGTGATCCAGCTTTCACGGCTGCACTATCGCGAGTCAGACGGCACATGCACATGGAATCTCTCAAAATCTCCCAAATAAATGTGCACAAACAGCTCGGCGAATACGTATCTCGCAACGAAGTGCTAAAGAGCATACCAGACCTAGTCCATGGACTCGAAGGCTTAAACTCAACGCTACATGCAAACAACACCACCATAGTCAGCACCAACAGATGGCAGGCTAAATCCATTGATGAAACCGTTGATATAACTCTCATGTCACCACACATATTTTCACAAATATATGAAAATGCGGTTCCAGTGGCCATGGATATCGCCTCTTCTACCGCTGGACCGGGAGTCAAGTACAATTATCACAATGTACCTTCGAATACGGATTATGCAATGGTCCAAAGCTGGATTCACGACAAGTTGCACATGGCATCCATACCGGCGCACTACTTCATTCCAGATAAGTCGTATCTACCGGACGAAACGCTGCGCTTCTTCTACATTGACGAAAACTGGACGGATGCATTGATAGACGGAGCCCTCAGCTTGGCGAACCAATTTACGTTCAAGCCAGAGGAAGATTTCTGTCGCTTGGCTCTGAAGGAGGCAATCGGAGACTACCTTCGAGAGGTGGATCCTAACTTTGGCTATTCCCCGCAAATGCCCAAATTCGGATTCCTGATGCGAACGAATGTCCTTGTCCAGTTCCCGGAACTGACGGTTGCCGCCAGATTTGACAAGACCAAGACCGCGGAGGATAAGGATGAAAAGCCAAAGGCCCCAATTTTGGTTCAGCGCAAATTGGCACCGGATATCATGCTCTGCCTATTCGACTACGCCCCTCCTCAGCTCTGGGCCCTCAAATTCACATTACCCGCACAGCAACAGTGTTACACTGTCGGCAGCACTTTCGACAAGGATATGCTCAAGCTGGACATCAAGAGAATATTCGCACCAAAAGACCCTAACCGCGATTTGTCGGGGCCTCGCGCGGCGAAGAGAGGGAGAGCGCTGAAGACTGATGTGGAGTATCCGCGATCCAAATCGGACATCTTTGATTGGGAATCCCGTACAATCAAAGCAGAAGCATACGCAAAAGAGGTCTGGAGGACTCTCAGGGAAGAAATACCCCCTGAATCTGATTGGCAAAATAATTATTTCGAGGAGGAAAAACCCACGTCTGCAATGATGGCCCTTCAATTGAATGAACCGATCTACACACTGGACATTAATAAAATCTTTACGGAAGATTACGTCGCCCCACCAGACGAGCCTTTCCAATTCAATGTTCCAGTTTTCCCAGCTCACAAGTACAAACCACCACCACTCCCTAAAAGAGTTCCAGAACCACGCTTGTTTCCTCAAAAACTAGTCCGTCGCACACCAGAGGAACCACCAATCTTCGTCCCAAATCTTCTGAACCTCACCCCTTCAAAGCCGGCGCACCCCTACGACCGCGCAAGATTCATCTTCAAAATCTACACCCTGGAAGGAAAACGCATAACAAACTACGTCCCCACAACCGGCGACCTCCCCATCGATCTCGTGTTCAGCCTCACCACCGACCCCGAAATGCGCCCCACATACAACTACCAAATAAAACGCCTAACCATCAAACTCAAACAAGAGCCTTTCCAAGAAGGCAAAACAAAACCGCTGCTAGATGCAGATTATGAACCTGATCCGCCCAGCATGCTAAGCAATCTCAGATTCAATATATTCACGAGTTTTCAAGACGGGTTTATGAAGATTGAGTTGGTTCCCAGATCTAAAAATGGGATTCCGATGAAGAAGATCAAGGGGTGTAGTTTTATGTTGGGGTTGGTGATACCGTATGCGTGGAAGACGAATGAGAGGACGTGGGTTAGTTTGGAGGTGGCTTGCATTGATACTGAGAAGTCTGAGAGGGATAAGGATAGGGAGATGCTTTGGCAGGATGGGATTATTGTGAATATGGGGCCTGAACCGCCGGCGGAAGACACTCCGTCGGGGGTTTGAATTTTTTGCTTCTTTTTTGCTTCTTCTTTTTTTTTAAAGTCTTGAGTTTCTGTGTGTTTTTGTATTTGCATTGCCCATGATTTGGATGAAATTGCTGAAGTTGAAGTTTAATCTATTCGTATAAATGTAATTGTCATTTTTGAGCTCATCTTTATCTGAAATTGCCCAGCCTCAGGTACTATGCAATATACTAATACCCCGTCCTTTCAATGAAACTCGTTTTCGCCTACAGAAATCGGACTTCGGAACTGTATATGATCGGACTTCGGATTTTTTAACC